>OY294053.1:13439573-13475863 GCA_958510825.1 Brachypterus glaber | reverse complement strand
ACAAAAAATCGTAGGATTAACATTTATAATTTACATTTTTATAATAACTATTTCATAGGTAACCTTTACCATGTACGTGCTGGACAAGTTATACTAAAAAACAATATTAAAATGTCAGAAACTAAAAGCTTATTATGGGCATTATTTGATGATAATATAATTAAATAAATAAAATAAATAATAATAAATAAAAACTTACGTATTATTAACTAATTTACTAATTTTAATTAATAAAATAAAGAACGTTTATGACTTTATTAATAAACAAAAACTAAGCTTGACTTTTAACAATTTGATGCACTTAAATTCTTGATTTTAACACCTAATTTCTAAAATATTTCTTTGTATATATGTTTCCATTTAGTTCCATTCAGTTAAGCAATCAAACATATTTTCTCGATTTTTCTCTCGTTTTCGGACTTTTAATGAAACTGCTCGAAATAGTTTGCATTTTAGAACTATTAAAAAGCTCTGCATATGCTATTAAAAAGTCCTTTTCGGTTATCTTCCTAGTCATCACAATCGTTAAGTTGCATTTAAGCTTTTCCTGCAGATTAGTAATATATGAAAAGGACGAAAATTTACTAAACATAAAATCTGCAGGAATTTTTTAGCGGTTTATGTATTATTCAAAAATTAAATTTAAAAAAAATACAGGTTTTAAATATGTTATTAACTTTTTTAAAAAAGCTCAACCGTCAAAAATATTATGGATGCTTTTATTTTATTTTTATATTTTATAGTTTAAAGTTTTTATAATCGAGTGATCGATAGAATAATGTAATTTGTTACTCTTTTTATAAATCAATCCTAATAGGTAGCAGGAAAATTTAAATTTTCTTTATATATTCTAAGGATTTAAAACTTCTCAATCTTTAAAACAAACACGATACATTGTTATAAAATACATTCGAGATCTTTTTCCATTAATTATGCAGTGTGTAACTAAAATTATTCGTTGCTTAAAGAAATTATAATAAGATAAATGAGGCATGTAGGATTAAAAGGTGGTAAGCACAACTTAGCTATCTTTTGGAAAACCACAAAAAATTCTTTTTAAAGGAGACTTAAAAATTTGGGAGTTTGGACTTTTTCAGGTGATTCTAATAAATGTTTTACCAAAATTTTGAAAGTAGGCATTTTGGGCTGAAATTTACATGTGCGTAAAAGTATACCTAACGATAAGCATGTACATGTACATGTGATATGTAGTTTTTATGTGCACATACATGTAATATGTAAATTTAAAATAAAATGCGTACAATTTGTTGTTGTAAATCGAACAACTGCACTCGTTTGTAAATACCGAACTCGTTTACTTTATTTTTGTATTTTATACAATATATAGTGGTTGGCGCATACACAACTATTTACTGTTATATTCTATAACCTAATTGCGCGATTGATTACGATAGTTCTATCAGTGAAGCCGCCTTCGCCAAAATTGTAAAAAAATTACCATGGCTGTATTATAAATTATGTTTAAAATGCGGATATTCATTAGAACTTTTTATTTAGAAAGAATATATTTTTCTGAGTGTAGGCTATATTTACCACCATAATTTATTTAATAAATTATATTGATATAATAATTAAAAGTAGCAGTAGTGCAATAGACCGATAATTTTATTAATCCGAACATATAAAAACGGGTTAATTTTTTCTCGTTATAAAACTTCCACATCGGTACTAAATTAAAGGTATATTTACTCTTGTATTAAAAACCACTTTAAGCGTCGTTTCTACCGTCAATTGTTTGATCTGTCGGCGTCCCTACGCCGTAATGGAATATTACGTTCATTAGCGTCGGCGCTAATTGTCAAAGTACACACTAGAGGGAACTAGAGAAGGGTTCCAGCAAAAACAGATATATCCAAATAAAGTTTACACAGTGAAAAAAAGGCGGTGTAAACTTACCCTTGTAAGATGCAGACTCGGGTACTAAGTAACACACTCGCTGTAATTGGTGAACTTTTACACTGCAATTCAGACAATTTCATGAAAAAAAAAAAAAATAATAAATAAACTTTTACTTAAGGTTCTTCTTTGTTACTATTGCGTTCTATTGTTTTAAACAACTTGATTGATTTCTTCCCAAAAATATCAGTTTTATTTAACAATAAAAATGTCCTTTTAATATTTTTTTATACACGTATACGTCTCTGCTTTTGTAAGAACCCTTCTTAAATCTGAATTTGCAACCCTTTTCCGGAATAGAAACGCTACTGAGATAAGGGTTATGCAAACTTTTTCTACTGAGTATTTGTTTTAGGTAATGACACTACCTACAGCTATGTTGATATTTGACAGTATAATAAGTTATAAAAGTACAGTACTGTTTGATTCTGTGTGACAAATTTGTCCAATCGTAGACGGAATTTCCACTAAAATCCAATGTAAAAAATGTTAATCCTATTATTTACAATTTAGAGGTTAGACATTTTATAGTATATTAAAGTACTAGTTTCATAACATACGTTTTTAGCGCACGAGTACAAGTTTAGAAAACGAGCTGTGAGTTTTCTAAAGTACTAGTGCGCTAAAAACGTGTTATGAAACGAGTGCTTTATACAATTTTTTCTATTTTGCTCTAAAATTTTAAAAAACTTACATTTAAATTGATGACGGATTTAGAGACTTGTTTCGAATTGGCATTACAGTTTTCGCCATGTTTAAAATTCTAAGAACGAATAGTATTTTGATATATTTTATAGTCATTTATTCTCTTTTCCACTGCAAGTAACCAAACCACAATTTTAACACGGTAAAACATAACCTAAACACAAAATTTTGTATAAAATTAAACTTTAAACCGACGTTTACAATTGCACGGCAAACGTCAAGAGATAGACTTTTGTCTGTTGCCAACCCAAAAGAAAAAATAGTAGAGACCTCTTATGGGCCTATAAGAACAGGCAAAATGCGTGTGATTATGAGCTTATAAGAGTCGCAAAATAGATTTTTTTTTTAAATAGGCTAGATATAAAACTAAATAAATCACTCTTCGCAAAAAGCAGTATAAATATATAACACTAGTTTACAAGGGTTTTATACGCAACTTTAATTTTATGTTCCCTTACATATTTTTTTGATGCTAAATCCAAATCTGTAAAAAAAAATTCAGTTTTCGAGAAAATCGACACTAAATATTTACAAAAATTGGCATTTGGGTGTTTTGAGACTCGCTAAAACGAATTTAATATTAAAAAATCTACCTCCCCCTTAAGGGAGCAGAAACACTCCTATTTATATTTTTTTAACAAAGTGATAAATATTTATACAAAGGGGTTTTGGGACATTAAAAACGAGTTTAATATTTTCCTTCCCTTTTTTATATTTTTTTAATTACCCTGATTAAAGTTGGTACATAGGTGTTCTGGGGCTCACTGAAAACTAATTGAATATTAAAAAAATCTGTCTACAGGCTTTAAATTTTGTATTAGTCTAGTGAATTCATGTGTTTTAACCTGGATTTTTTTCGTTCAATATAATTTATTTTAGTATTTCCAGTTCTTTTATAGTGATTTACAACACATTATTATCTCAATTATCTCAAAGCGTTTAAGACAAAAAATTAAAATTTTAAATGAGAGCCGTAGCACCTATTAATGTAATCAATTAGGTTGGAACCTAAGATGGCGTCAAATATATCTGACTGTATGTACTTATTTTAAAGCATCAGACATACAGTACAAAATCCCTATCAATAAGATTTGAGTAAACTTAAAGTAATTACTATATAGCAATCTATAGAAGACTATAAACCAATAGGGGGAAGCTAAGTGTATACTTTTTGGATTGCTATAGTCTGTGCCAAACCACCTGAGCAACGTTACTTATGTTAATTACTTAAAATACAATGTGTTTTAGAATTTGCAGATCTTTCAATAAATATCGAAAAAAATATTTTTTGGTAATAGCAAGAAAAAAGTAGTACTTTTAAAACTGTTTCTTATTGTTTTTGGTATGCTGATTTTGATTACTTAAGTTTTTTTTTTCATTACATGAGGAATGTTGTAGCAGATATTTTTTTATACTTTGGATTATCCAATAAGTTACAATACTATCGAGTTAGTTGCTTATTTTTAAAATCATAAAACAAATACCTTGTTTTAATGTGGAAAAAAGCCTGATGTTAGGGAAAAATGAAATTCATTTTAAAAATCATTATCCGCAAAAGTACTAAAATCCATTTTTTATTGGATGCGATCTATAAAGGAATGTCTTTTTTATGCACTGACTGTATTTTCAACTATGAGATCACAACGAGATGCCTATCACAACATGTTTGAATTAATATAAATAAGTTAATTAAAAGTTTACAAAAAATCCTGACGTGATTTTATTTACTATAAGAAAGCAGTTCAGAATTAAAATTTATATATTACCTTTATTTTAACTATAAGAAGCAGTTCAGAATTAAAAACTATATTTAACCTTTATTTTTCCTGTCCCTGTTCCTGTCCCTCTCGCTCTCCCAGTTCTCCTCGCTCTCCTCGCTCTCATCGCTCTCTCCCTCTCCCTCTCCCTCTCCCCCTCCCTCTCCCTCCCTCTCTCCCTCTCTCCCTCTCTCCCTCTCTCCCTCTCTCCCTCTCTCCCTCTCTCCCTCTCTCCCTCTCTCCCTCTCTCCCTCTCTCCCTCTCTCCCTCTCTCCCTCTCTCTCTCTCTCTCTCTCTCTCTCTCTCTCTCTCTCTCTCTCTCTCTCTCTCTCTCTCTCTCTCTCTCTCTCTCTCTCTCTCTCTCTTTCTCTCTCTCTCTCTCTCTCCCTCTCTCTCTCTCTCTCTCTCTCTCTTTCTCTCTTTTTCTCTTTCTCTCTTTCTCTCTTTCTCTCCTTCTCTCTTTCTCTCTTTCTCTCTCTCTCTCTCTCTCTTTCTCTCTCTCTATCTTTCTCTCTCTCTCTATCTTTCTCTCTCTCTCTATCTTTCTCTCTCTCTCTATCTTTCTCTCTCTCTCTCTCTCTCTCTCTCACCCTCGCTCTCCCTCTCTTCCTATCTCCCCGTCTCCCTCTCCCTCTCGCTAGTCACGACCGATATTTTAAAATGAAACAATTTTAAGAAATCCAAAATTATGTTCCTAGAAAATCCTATCGACTTATAAAACCAAAGATTTATATGTTTACTCCAATTTTTATATACAAAATACGCTGTTTTACGACACCGCCGTCAATAATTCTTAATACAAATAACCTCAATAAAATATATTACTTATTTACGACTAAAATACCAGATAAACATAAATTGTGATTTTCCAGAAATTTCTGCGTCAAAAATGTATTAAGACGTACATTGTATAGATCTACAGCAATACAAAAGAATGTATGTTTATTTAATTTAATATATCTAAAAACTTCGTGTAAAAAAAGTGTAAAATGTAAAAAAATTGCAAGCTAAGTAGATAATGTGGGCACATTATTCAATAAATTAGGGGTAGTGCACAAATAACGTAAGATATTTTTTTTGTATTTCTGTAAAATTTTCAAGCAATTTTTACAGACATCGTTAATAAAATAATAATTATATCAGTGATATAATATCAGCCAGGCAAACTCTACAAAACAAGAAAAACCCGAAGGCGTCGCCTTTAATCATAATTATTATTATTATTATTATTATAATTATACCACACAGTCGTGATAAAGAATGTTTGGATGACCGAGGTGCTCTTTAAGTAAAATTGCTCGGAGTTTGGCGACGTATTATACTACACTGAGGTAAATTTTTACTTCCACGTGCATGGGTAATTTACTTGCAGCTGCTGCTGATGTGAATTTACACTCGAAGCGTTAATATAAATTCGGTGTGTATTATATTTTTACATCCAGTGTGTAAAGTTTACACCAACGCGTAAATATACTTTTTACCTAAAACCCTTCAATTTATTAGAAAAAAATAGAATAACGATTTTGTTATTTTTCTATTTATGAATAGTGTTTTATGGAAAACTACGCAACAGAAAAATAAAACTTATATTCGTAATCAGCGCTACAAAAAGTACCAATATAAAATAGAAACAGAAAACATACACAAGTCAACTCAAAATTTGCAGGCCAGTGTTACCGCCAAAATAAGTAAAATATTATAAAATGTATGTTTTAAGGATATTGTATTAATCACACTTTTTAAATATTTACTTTTAATCAACACTTACCAATTTTTTCTTTGAAAAATGTAGCACACACAAAATTATACGTACGCTCTTACAAACGTAAACAATTATAATGGTCGACATCCACTAGACTCGATGAAGCAGGAATTATAGCTTCTCGAGTCACGTGACTAGCTTAACGCCCGCGATTGGCTGGTTTGTACATCAGAAGTGTGATTTTTACACTTCGGGTGTATTGTTTCTAAAGGTATGTTTATAAAATTACACTTTCTTGAGCTCCGAGTGTATTGTTGCAAGAGGTATGGATGTAAAAATACACACTCTAGGTCAAAATCACCTCACCTGTGTAGTGTCACATCAATGTTGATGTACATTTATATAAAGGTGTAAAATTTACACATTTATAGAGTGTATTTTTTTACACCTTTTCAATGTAATTTCTTTCAGTGTATAATAGTTATAATCAGTAGTCGGCGTAAACTCAGTTATGACTCATCAACGTTGAAAATAAACACAGAACATAGGCTTACGGAATAATTCGATTTTATCTTTTAAAAATACGAAAGTTTTTAATTTTTATTTATCGATAACTTTGTTTCCCACCTTACTCGTTTAAATGGAATCATTACAAAAAATCAAGATGAAAAGAAATAAAAATGTAATTATTTAAAACCTCGCGTCAACGCTAAAGTCGACGAGGCGCCTATGCGAGTACTGGAAATTCGCTGAGTACTGGTAATAATACAAACAAATAAAAGTAATAAAATCGGATCCGATTATTTTTTTAGTGCAGATTCCTTTCCGCGTAACGCCCACCTTAACTTTTGAACAAGTTGAGATTTTATTTTGCTTTAAAATGATGTACATATCACATTGTCCATTTAAAAAAATACCGCCCTTTGCCCCCCTGACCACATTTTAATAACTACAAATATCGAATATATGCCAAAAGATAGTTTAAGTTGTCTCATTTAAGTGTTCCAAATTTGAAGTTGATATCTGAACTGGTTCAAAAGTTAAGAGGGAGGATCACTTTTGGAGCGCACAGTATAGATCTCGAGTTACAAGCATATTCCTAAATCTTGTACTAAATAGGAAAATTGGCATTCCGTGTTCTAGAACACCATGTATGTTTAGAAAAAGGTCGTGAATGTATATTATATATTCATTTATTGTCTTTCCTTTCCTATTTTCTTTTTTGTTTACACAGAACGGGATAATACGTTAATGCACCAAACTGAAATTGATTTTCCGAGCTTCCAATGACAGTGATTGATTGGTTATTTGTTTGGAAAATATTTATAGTCTAACCTATTCAATAATTGAAGTGTGGGGTTTCTTTATCTTCTACACCTTTCTTTTTATTTTTAATACCAGTAATTGTATTTTGATATTCTCATTTACATATTGCGGTCGTTAGTCAAGCTAAGTCAAGAAAAAAATCATTTTAATAAAAGGTTCTTACATTTATTAAAGAATATATTAATACAAAATATATGTTATCCGGCAATCTAAAAATCCGGCAATTTGCAAAATGACTAGATATTCTGCAAACTGACCAATCCACCAGACATTATGCAAAATCACTACAACTTTGGGATATCTGCGAATATGCCACGCTATTTTTGGCAATCTGCAAAATGCCTGATGCAATAGTCAATCTGAAGTTTGAAAATCCATGGGCCTCACATTGTCCAGGTAATTTGAAGATGAGTAACAATACATTATTTAATGTGAGTGTTAAAAAAAAAAACAAAATTTTCTACATATTTATGTTACTGTAAAAGCTCGAAATTTGGTTAATCCCAGTATTGACGTGTTAAACCTAGAGTTTACCAATTAAACGTAAACCCCATTAAAAAAAACACCAAATCAACACAAAACCAACGTAAATCAACGTTAACGTTTTTAATGCGGTGCGTTGCTTTATTTTAAATTCGTAAATCCTAGGTTTACGTCAATCCTGGGATTAACCAAATTTCGAGCTTTTACTGTAACATATACATCGCCACAAAAGATTTTATTTCTGAAAAATAATGAAAAATACATTCCCTACTAAAAATAAGTAGGTATCGTACAACAAAACATTTAAACGCTTGTTATTATACTATTCACAGCGCCTGCGCTAGAATAGTATAATACGGTAGTTTCGTATTTCCCAAAATCGCCAAAAAACGTGCTAGAGAAAAAATTCTTGGATACAAATGTGTTTTATGAACCGGTTTGGCACTCAACTTTGATTTTTTAAATGGAATACCTGATATATTTTTTGATTTTTAAAATCTGCATTAAATTTGCTTTATTTTAATGTTTAACGCTTTATGTCTATCTCCGGTAGTTTTTGGTCAAATCTTACGAATTTAAAATTGCCATAACTTATTTTTTTTATGGCACCCTATAGTTTTTTTTATTTAGTTAAATAGAGAATTAAATTTTCTTTAAAATTAATATAGGATACCCTATACCTAACATTAACCGTTTTCGAGTTATTTTTAACTAAATTGATAAAAAACTGGTCAAATATTAAGAAAAACTAATAAACTTTATGTAATTTTAACGCAAAACTTTAAATTGCATTAAATTATTCAATATTTTATGGTAAAATATATATATTTTTGCTAATTTTGCTACAGTTTTCTTTACTTTTATAAACAAGAGATGGCACTACATGTGCTCATTCTAACACTTGATACGAAATATTCATACCGCTAGAATGTATTCATTCTGTGTTTGAAAAGTGTGTGTATTTGCTTACATTCTAAAGCAGTCGTAGAAAAATATTTTTCTGCGGTGTATTTTTGTAGCTTTAAGCCTTAAAAAACAAAACAAATCTTGTGAAGTTTTCTTTAGGTTTCGCTTCGTTAAATGCTCATTTAAACAAAAATAGATTCTATTTTTTTTACAGCTTTTAAGCTTGAAACGCTTAAAAATTTGGTCTACGCCGCATTTTATTTATTCATTGATTTTAACCTTCGTCAAAAAAGGAAGATTTTTTTTAACCATTTGCAATTTTGGTGGATTCTTTCTTGATTTGAGTGGGGAAAAAAGCTTAAAATAAACCCTACTCTGCACAACCAAACGTTTCCACAAGTTTCCAAAAACTAGTGCCCGTTCTCGTAAAGACTGATATTTCCTGCAGTAACTTGTCGACTTTCGCCGCGTGCTCACTGCTGTATACTGTGTGCTCACTGCTGTATAGCAGCAGTACTAAAAACATTAGCCAAAAAATACGTGATGATTGGTTTTACCCCTGCTGATCGGTTTCACCCCGGTTGACGGTATTTACTATTAGTAAAATTCCAGTTAGAGTTATTCTTATTTTTGGAGAACTACCAAATAGTAATAACAGAAACTGATTAAACTGTAATTTAAAAAACAGCGATAAAAATTTCGAAATGCATATTTACGTAAATCAATATTTACTTTTAAAAATATTTTTTATAACAAATTATATCGTAAACTTACTCGTGAAGTGTGCGATATTCACTTTTCTTTCTTTCGTTTCGAACAAGAAATTCCAAACTCCTATGTTAGCTAATTTGTGGGCCATTCGATTTTCATCGGTGCAGTATACACTTTAATATACACTTAACCAAAAGTGCACGTATATAAAAAAATACAAAATTACACTGAGCCAGTGGACTTTTACACAGAAACTTTCATTGTATTAATGCTTAAGATTTATTTTTTTATATATTTTAGTTAATAAAATTATTTAATGCAATAAAATTAAAGAAGGAAGAGGCATTTTAAGCATTGATTCAACAAAAGTGTTCACCGGCTCAAAATTAATGACATTGTTTTATCAGTGTATTCCATGACATGTGAGAAAATAATAATTTTTATTTTAGTGTTATACAAGCTTACAGCTTGCATTACAGACGAGAATTGTTGATAATCAAGGCAATTGTAGAAAGTATCTTATTATAATAGCTACTTCTGTATTAACCCCGTAAACACTGCACAACTTTCGTACTAAACCCCGTAATTTATAATTAATAGTAGAAATTCAAGTGTTAGTAAAAAACACCTCTAATTTAGATATACAAAACTAAATTATGTATGTACATCACGTACCTATACAATATTTGATAAATATCTGTATTCAGAAATGGAAACTACCCCCAATTAATTCAATTATCTGGTTATATAGAGAGCCGAAATTTAATTATTCATACAAAACTAGACATTGAATATCGACCTATTCAGTTCTAAAATCTACCGCAAGATCGTGCCCGAAATCATTTTAAAACAATGTTGCAGTAATAAAACTATGTTTTCTACTAAAAATTCCGTAAACATAGAAAAATAGAAATAATAATTATTGTTACGTACATAAATTAAGTCCGAAATATTATAAATATGAGAAAAAGAATAGTTTTTTATTTTTGTATAAAATTTTACATGTACAGATTGTCAAACTTAGCGTGAGACTTGAGTAGACACGTCCCCCACACACCTATACCTGTATTACTATAATTGTGGGGACGTCGGATTTTTACGTATATTATGTGGACCTCGAATCTGGCAACGTAGTATTGTAAATCTGATTCTGCTGATTTTATAGCTACCTGTAAATTTTGGATACACTCCAAAAAAAAAACCCTTACACACTTGAAAAATCAATTAATAAAAGTCCCCACAATGTAGTGTGTAAAAATGTCCTCACAATACTTGTAAACTTTAGGTGTGTATGTATGCCCCCACAATATAATTAAATATCCGGTGTGTATATATGTCCTCCCAACAGAGGTAAACTTCAGGTGTGTATACATGACCCCACAATTTAATAAAATATCATGTGTGTATATATGTCCCCACAATATGCTTAAAGCTCAGGCGTGTATAAAATATTTCCCGCATTTTGCTTTTCCATCTTGAAAATTTTCAAAATTTCGGAAAACCTTGTATTCGTGCAAAATTTTTTTATGTCGATAAATCAATTTCGAGCAAAAAAAAATTGTCGGTCGGTCGGTCGATCGATCGGTCTGTCCGGGAAATCTTGTGGGCACGATAACTTAAGAACGCTTTAAGCTAGAGACTTGCAATTTGGCATACATGTATGTTACCAAAAGTTCTCGCTCGGGATTGTTTTTGGTAAACAATGGGGTGAGGCAAGGGGGGAAATGGGGAAAAATACATTTTTTTAGAAAAATGTGAAAATTGCTATATATGGGTTTTTGAGGTTGCTGAAATTGAATCTGATAAAAAAACTTTTCTAATTCCACCCCCGAGGAGGTGAGGGGGTAAATATATTTCAATATTATTTTCTTCAAAATTGGTATATAGGGGTTTTTGGGGTCGACGAATATGAATCTGATAATACTTTTTTTTTCTAATTTCACCCCCTGAGTGGTGGGGGTAGTTTTCGTGAAAATTAGTATATTAAGGTTTTTATGGTTGCTGAAAGTCAATCTGATAATAAAAAATCCATTTTACGGGCGGAGGTGAGAAATGGGAAAGCTCTTTTACTGGGCAGTGTATTTTAAAATAAAATCCGTTATACTTAGAGTCTATAAATATGAGTAGAACTTATTTAGAAAATCAGTTGTCCAAGTGATTTTTTTCAGTAAACATCACGTTGGGTAAAAATAGGTAAAGGTAAGTAATAGTCTCTATTTGTTTCCTTATATCCTGACCCAAATATCAAAAAAGTCTTAATTATTATATTAAAACTGCCACCTCATATAGAAGAAAATTTTCGCATACTCTATTTTTGTCTAAATGCAAGTTTTCGCATCTACCCGTTTCAGGTTTTTTAAAAAAAGCTTTTTTTGTTTTACCTTAATATAGAATTTAAAAAAATATATATTAAATCATATTAAAATTTGTATTTTGTTTTATTTTATATCAATATAAAAAAAATATATTATTGATTGTTTCAGCAAAAATATTTACGCAAAATAAATCAAAATATAACAAATTTTAATCTTTGTCCCCATAAAAATTTATACACATAATGCCAAATTTCTAAATTTTAAATAAGATATTGTATGCAATTGAATTGCATTTTTCGTCCCCACAATGTTACACACACACAAAATAATTTAATTATAAAATTTATTTATTTTTTACAGAGGGAGCCACATGCTTAAACTACAACTAGTCCCCACAAATATAGTAAAACCTAAAATTTTAACACACCAAATATTTAATAGTATTGTGGGGTCATTTAAAAAACTACGTTTTTTCCTATTATACTTATTTGTTGTTGACAAAATTAATATTATTTAGAGATAAATAAAATGGGAAACTTTCTATCTAAGAAATGTTCAAAATAGTTTAAAAATAAGGAAGCTGTGGCTAAAAATACTTGTGGGGACGTGTGTAAGTCCCCACAAGTACAAAAGTCCCCACAGTCCAGGTTTAATTCAGGCAAAAATCCCCACAAGGGTGGTCTTACAAACGCCACGCGGTTGGTTTCACCAGTTCATAGAGGATCGCGTATCGCCTATCTTTCTTCCATCGAATACTTTCTCTTACATTTCCACGTCTCATGCTAAGTTTGACGAGTACTACATATGGCCACAAGTTACAAATTTCTACTAGCCTACCTACTACTTTTAAAATTACGTTATATTCGTGTCCATGTGTGTGTGCTAAAACTATTTTAAAATTATCAATACTAAACGGCAAAGATTATGTGTGTTTTATGGTTCGAATCCAAATCAGAACATAAAATTTAAAGTCTTCTTGTTTTGGATTTCCTGTGTACAAAGAATTAGCTCACTTCAAATAAAAAAATGTTAACTATTAAATTAGCTAAGGGGTTTTCTACAAACTGTCCGATTTTATGCAAGATATAAGGGTTTAAAAAAAAATTGAGAAACATAGGTCCTAAAATGGCACCTAAAAGTGTTATATTTAAAAATTCACTGCCTTAGTAACTTTTCCTTTTTATTATTCCATCAATCTATTTTCTAATCATCGTACAGAGTGATATTGGTAGACTGACAGTTTCGGGCTGCTGGCCCTCTTCAGTACCAAGAGTCAACTCTGCACGCTGATTAAGAAAACGGTTTTAGACTTTATTCGCAAAAGGAATATAGCCATTAGATTGATGTAGACTTGTGCGCCATCTATTGCTAGATGTAGACAACTACTCATACCTCTCCTAGTCTGGAGAGGGCCAGCAGCCCGAAACTGTCAGTCTACCAATATCACTCTGTACGATGATTAGAAAATAGATTGATGGAATAATAAATTAATATTTTTATAATTTTGTTTAAAATTAAAAATTTCTGTCCTTGATTTTCCTTTTTAATTTGCTAGCATCATATCATATCATTGATATAAGTATTAAATAATGTATAAATATAAGTATTTCCTACACATATACACAGCGTATTTTTAATAGCGTCAATTATTTTAAGGGATGATGCTACATCAGAAAATATAACAAAAAGTTTCTATAAACATATGTCTAATAATGCGTCGTAGTGGAGCTAAGCATTTAATTTTTTGTACTGAAACGTGAAATTTCACCATCAAATAAATTTTTCTCAAAAACTGTTAATCCTACAAGTGTTAGAACAAGAGTACTTTTTTATGTATTTTGAATTATGTTCCAATAATAAAATTACAAAAAAGTTACACAAGACCTAGGGTGACATTTACTGTCCCCCACTAATAAGTTTTTGTTGTGTGATATATACATTCCAAAATTTAAATTTATATCTCATCCCATTCAAAAGTTACAGGGGGTGTACCATTTAAAAGAATAACCCTGTATATTTTAGGAATGTGTCGTAAGTAAACTTTTTTGACAATAAATTTGGTTTTGTCGACCCCAAAAACCCCCAAAATAACCTTTTTAGTTACAGGGGAAAATACCTGTAAAATTTTGTTATTATAAACAAGTTAATAAAACCATTTTTGTCATTCTAAAAACAAACAGAGGCGATGAAACATTTCTGTCTGTATATTTGTCATTGGTAGACATGTAAGTCCCAAAAAGTATGAAAAGTTTTTCTGGAGAAAGGCAAAAGTTAAAATTTGTTAACTTGTGTAATAGCATCTATTACATTAAAAAGTACAAATTTAAAATATCTAACTATCTAAAAAAAAGGGTGTACCATGGACTTTTTCACACCCGGTATACACCTGATAAAGAAAATAACAAAAACCGAAACGTTGGTGAATCAAAAGCTATTTTTAAATTTAATACGGACCTTAAATTCTATAAATTTTTCTGGTTTTCCATTAAATTCCTGATAATAACGATCAATATGGTCTAAATACGCAATTTTATATAAAGTATGTCACTCGCGTGATCAAGAAGAATCTTTTGATGCCTAGATATTTAAAATTGGTCCAGTAGCTTAGGCCCTAGAAGGGACAAAACAAACTCATACAAACATACACATGCATTTGTACAAAAACACATACATACAAATACGTTAAAAACATAATAACAGTCCTTTCGTGTCGGGCATGCTTAATGTTTCTTTGTGAATATATCAAAACAAGCAAAAGTGGCCGTGGGCAGTTTTGCTTAGATACTCCTCAAAATAATGTAACAACTTTTAGGGGAATTTATTGTTTTTCTAATCTTTGCAACAGTATTCAAATGTTTCACAAGTAATCTTAATATAAAGTCTAGAAGGTGAGAAATTATCCAGACAACTTGTTGTTTTAAATAAACCGTGCATGTATATAATGCTTCACATTTTATAGAACACTCTTTGCGTTCACACCACTATACCCTGTTAAAGGGCAGTAAGTGACATTTGTCCCATAACGGCATTTTCACGTCAATCCTGATGTAGTATTTTGAAAACGCTGCTATTGACCAATGTCACTTACTGCCCTTTACTTTATCAGGGCAGTATATGGTGTGAAGTTCACAATATGAACGCAATATTAGAAGTAAAGTTATATTTGGCTCCAAATTCAAGCATTTTTGTGCAAGCATGTGGTTAACATCAAACATTAATGCACAATATCGCGGACAAAACAGTAATTACAAACGAAAATTAACCACCTAATAATAATAATAACAGAAAAATATATTTTGAATATTTATAAGGTACTTGCGGCAAATATGGCCCACCTAAAATTAAAATGCATAACTATAAATATTTCATACTTTGTGAAATAATTTTTACACAAATCTAAAAGATGCCTAATAAATTCTCATATAAATATAGCTACAAAAAAAGAAATATTTTGGAGATATAGACAAAACTAGTCAACTCTGCATTTTGTGCTCGTCTGCAGTTTTTTAACACGCTATACTCGGTTAACCCTACTAACTATCCAAACACTTAAATATTTACATTTTTTTGAATATACAAAAACACATATCGCTTTAAGACAAAGGAAGAGTGAGCACAGAAAGAGGCAAAAGTTGATATCAAAATTTTATTGTGTACAGTAGAATCATGCTCAGTTATCAAATATCTATCATACAAAGTAAGACGAGACTCCACAAAAGGAGGAACTGGGAGGTGAAGGAGGGCTGGGGGGAAAGTATAATATGCTGAAAAGTTCCCAGAATTTCCACTTACAAAGAAACATTATAATGTTAAAGGAAAATGACATGCATATTAGTAAAGTTCGCATTATAAAAGCCCCCCGTTAATATCTCGCCCACTCGCCCCAAAACGACGTTCAGCCTCATTTCTACAACTACAAATATGAATTTATATACACACTTTTAGTATGATCATTTATCACATTTAATTTTATTAAAATCTGTTATAGTTTTTATCAATTTTATAGATATTTTAAATCAAAATGGATAGCGTAAAACAGAAAACCACACAGTAAAAAAATGAATGTCAAATAATGTAAAAATACTTTAGTTTACTAAGTAATTTTACTATTTATTTATTTATGTTTATTTTAACCTCGTACTTAATTAAGCATCCCCTAAGTCCAGGACTTGTGTGGGCTAGTAGTAGAGGGAACCACCCTCTTTAATTGACTTTCGAACCAATATATCTAGGGAGTACGCCTTCGCAAAATTTCAATTATTAATTAACTGAAAAAGGCGCCAGTGAGGTTTGAACTCACGATCATTAGCTCAGTGTCAATGCTATATCGATGCCTTAGACCGCTGAGCTAATCTCCCATACTATACTTGACTATGTTTAATTCATGAATTTGTCTAAATGTGTGTAAATTTAATTTATTGTATTCAGTTTTTTACTTAATTTTTAAAGAAAAACTTAGAACTAGTTTAAGTTTGTCACTAATTATTCCGTACATCAAATTATTTCATGTTTTTTGCAAAATATTGAAGAAAACACATATTTTCAATAAAATATATAAAAATAATGTAACAAAAGTCTAGTTTTTTTTTTAATACTATAAAAATTAAGTATTTTTAGTACTTTTAAAGCCTGACATGATTTTTGTAGTTAATTTGACATAAGTTTTTTTATCGATTATTTGGATTGTTCTAAAGTATTAATTGACACCTACAAAACTTAAGTTATTTTTCATTTGAATATTAAGATGAATGCACGGAATTATTATTAAAAAGCATATGTGCATGCGTCAGTCTAGATTGATCAGGATATAGAATTTTATTTAGTGCAAAGGACTATTTGAAGGTGTATTGTTTATGGGGATATGGGGTCATATGGTACCTAATTGAAGATCGTCATTCCATTCCATTCCAATATTTATTATGCTAAAAATTAATGGAGAGTCCCTACCACAAGCTTAAAGCTTATTTGGGGCTCTCCCTGACGCTGTTTTATAAAAATCTAACTAATAAACTAATAATTTAGAAAGTGTGTTTGATGATATTTGATGAAAAGGTATGTATTGTATAATTTTTAACTTTATTATAGTTCTATTGTTGTTGATTTTACAATTACAGTTTGATTTTAAGGTCTATAATGCATTTGGAAATAAATTAATATAAAAAATGTAGCTAAGAACTTTTTGTATGAAGACTTATTTTCTAAAGTGTACCATAAGGGGACGTCCAAAAAGTGTCACATAAATTATGAACGTCCCCTAAAGTACTTGCAAAAGTTTAAAAAGTATCGATTTTTTGGCGTTTATACTTATATTTATAACCTTTTGCCCCTTAAAAATCTTATGTTATTTGTTATCTTTACTATTTTCTTAATTCAAATATTTTTTCTAGATACGTTGGAGTCCTTGAAACAATGGCACAAACTTCGAGAAAACTTATATATTTTAATTTTTAAATATTAATTATGTATGTATTATAGTATATTATACAATATAGTATTTTAAGTTATTATGTACATTTTTATAAGTATTATATTTAGTTTTTTTTTATGTAGAAATTATAGTTTTTGTTTCTTTTTAGGTAAGTGTTTATAATTATTCTATATATTTTTTTATATAAATATAATATTATATTTTTAGCTATTTTTTACTCAAAGTAAATTATTGTTTAAACAGTAATCTTTCAGTAGCTATTTTTACCTACCTCCAAACTATTTACTTTTGATATAATTCTTTATATTTAAAAAAATAGTATGCTTGAGAAATAGATTTAAAAAATTAGCATAAAAATATTAGCAGTGTACTTGATAAGTGGATTTTGAATAGAAATATTCATTTATCGGGGGTAAGCAAAAATAAGAATTAAAAAAAATATTTTTTATAGTAAATATACACTTTGAACTACACTATAAAAACTGCATGTAAAATAATGTAAAAATGAATTTACATAATGCGGAATAGTAAATTTACTATTCTGGACTATGCATAATTCATGAATTTATGTAAAAGAATGTAAAATAAAGAAAGAAATGTAAAATAATGTAAAAGAATGTAAAATAATATAAAAGATTGTAAAAGAATGTAAAATAATGTAAAAGAATGTAAAATAATGTAAAAGAATGTAAAATAATGTAAAAAATATATTTACATTGATTTACATATTTTTACATGATTTTACAATGTAGGGCTATGTTATTTTAAGACGCGCGTGCGCTTTGGACAATAACCAAGCAGGCATCGCATCATAAGACGGACCGTTTAATATTGTTATTGTTAGAGAGATAGCGGCGCATGCTGCTAGGTTAAAGTGTTAAAAGTGTAAAAAAGATAAATATTATTTATGTACGATATTTAAATGCTTTATTTGTGGCCTAAAATTTACATTCATTATAAATTACGATCTTTATCAACCAATAGATCTTTAAAGAAAGATGTAAGCAGTTTATACTCGTATTAAGGGTGCAAATAGTTTGGTTTATTAAACCAAATGAACTTTACGCTACGATATTTCAAAAAAGCTTTAACACAGAGACTTGTAATTTGGAACAAACATTTTCTAAGTAGTAAATATTTTTTTTCAAATTTCCATCTATGTCAAAGCGTTCTTGAAATATCGTAGTGTTTAAGTTGTTTTAAAAGCACTTTTAATATGACTGTATGTTAATTTTTTTAAAAATTATTAAACACACAATAAGTATTGTAATTTTACGTTTCCGGTCTATGCAAAATATTACCATTCTGGACTATGTAATTTTTAGCGTTCCGGTCTATGCAAAATATTATCATTACGGACTATGTAATTTTTACCATTCCGGTCTATGGCAACATATTACCATTTACGGACTATGTAATTTAATGTAATTTATTTTTACCTTGTATATACCACTTACCGGACTTTCATGTAGAGGTTTATTTTATACAGTGATTCACTTGGAACACAAAAAAATATCATTTTTTGTAATAAAATTATTTTTCTTCCATTTTTTAATTTCCAATTTTTTTTTTCATGTTTCAAGTAAATCACTACGTAAAAGCATGACCTGTCTAGTTAGTGAAATAGAGTTTAAAGTGTCTATTTACTTTAAAAAATAGTTTTTTTTTTTAATTTTTATTTTTGTTTGCCTTCGGTAAATGAATACTTCGATCCGACCAGTATTTATTACCAACTGCCAGTGAAAAATACAATCATGGCACTAATTTTTCCTGATATGAATCTGAATTTTCCGAGCCATTTGCCGTTAAAGATTATTCTCCACTAATAAATATAGTTCCGGCCGTAGTTTTAAAGTCACACTGTAAAAACTGCATGTAAAATAATGTTAAAATACATGAATTTACAAAGTACGGAATAGTAAATTTACTATTCTGGACTATGCATAATTCATGAATTTATGTAAAATAATGTATAATAATGTAAAATAATGTAAAATAATGTAAAATAATGTAAAATAATGTAAAATAATGTAAAATAATGTAAAATAATGTAAAATAATTTAAATAATGTAAAAGAATGTAAAAGAATGTAAAAGAATGTAAAATAATGTAAAATAATGTAAAATAATGTAAAAGAATGTAAAAAAATGTAAAAGAATGTAAAATAATGTAAAATAATGTAAAATAATGTAAAATAATGTAAAATAACGTAATGTTATTTTAAGATGCGCGTGCGCTTTGGACAATAACCAAGAGGCGTCGCATCATTAGACGGACCGTTTAATATTGTTGTTGTTAGAGAGATAGCGACGCATGCTGCCAGGTTAAAGTGTTAAAAGTGTAAAAAAGGTAAATATTATTTATGTACGATATTTAAATGCTTTATTTGTGGTCTAAAATTTACGTTCATTATAAATTACGATCTTTATCAACCAATAGATCTTTAAAAAAAAAATGTAAGCAGTTTATACTCGTACTAAGGGTGCAAATCGTTTGGTTTATTAAACCAAATGAACGATATTTCAAAAAAGCTTTAACACAGAGACTTGTAATTTGGAACAAACATTTTCTAAGTAGTAAATATTTTTTTTTCAAATTTCAAGTCCAAACCATTCTGGACTATGTAATTTTTAGCGTTCTGGTCTATACAAAATATTACCATTCTGGACTATGTAATTTTTAGCGTTCCGGTCTATGCAAAATATTACCATTATGGACTATGTAATTTTTACTGTTCCGGTCTATGCAGAACATTACCATTACGGACTATGTAATTTTTACCATTTCGGTCTATGGCAACATATTACCATTTACGGAATATGTAATTTAATGTAATTTATTTTTACCGTGCACGTATCTTAATATTCAGATACAGAGATAAAATGTTGCGTATTTTTAACAAAAATTAAAGCACAATTGTACAGGACCCAACTTTCTATCCATTTGTATCTGAATATTCAGATTTGCTTTTTACAGTGAAATTAGTTTAAAATTACACAAAATTACAACAATAATGTAGAATTACATGGATTTACATTTATTTACAACTATTACCAATTACGGACTATGTTATTTTACAGAAATTTACACGTCGGTTCATGATCTTACATATTGCTTCTATGGAAAATTTTTGGGCTCGGTCTATGGCAACCAATGTATTTTTTTACAGTGCAGCACAATGGCCACTATTGGCCGGTTTACCGCCATATTAGGTTCCTGTTACTCACTTTTTTTATTTATATTGATTATAACTTTTAAACAAAAAAATATGATCTAGCTAATGATTCACATCTCATGTGGTATTTTCGTTTTACGGCACCCAATTTCCAGTGAAGGTCAACGTCACGTTCACCAGAACACTGAGAATTCGTTACCGTAGCAAATACTGAACGTTTTTTGCCATAGACAAAATAAACAAATAGATTGATTTTTGACCGTCTGCGCATACTTCTGCGTCCCGACTAAATGCGTCCTCCATTTTGATTCCAATTGTCCAACATAAAGTAAAAAAATATATATTTTATGTTGGTAACACTGTGTTGCGTTAGATAGGAATATTTTCTTTGTTAGAGATGTGTCTTTTCATTTCACTTCAGTAGTCAGTAAAAGTTTCTTTTTGTCGTTGTTTTGTTGCAACAGTTTGTTATATATGTAAAAACTAAATCAATTTGTTATACTACACAGATATTTATTTATTTTTACCAGTAATTTAAATATAAAAATATAATTCTTCGCACACACCTCTAACATATTCGTGCAACAGGTTAACATAACCTAATTTATGTATGTTTTGAGTTTGTTTTCGAGGTTTTTCTGTTATTTTTTCTACGCGTTTGGTGTTTTGTGCTAGAAGGGTGAACATTTTATTTTATTATAGACTATATAATAGCGTTTTTGAACTTTTAAAGTCTTTCTTTTTTTTTGTATATTTTATAGTGCTTTTTCAAAGAACTAGTAAAGTCTTGGCAATGACGTGTTTTATAAAAAGTTGTAGAAACATAAAACGACTGCTACCTGCAGACAGCAGTATCATATTTTTTAGGTAAGTTTGTTTTTTTTTTTAATATAACATAAGAAAAAGTAAGGTTATGTCGTTTATTTATTTACATTTTACCCACTAATTTAAATTTCCCAGCTGATTTCTGACGTAACTTCCGATCAAAATGGAGGACTCGTAAATTTGTATATAACCTTGAGATGACAGCTCATCTATGTTCTTTGTCTATGGTTTTTGCCTATATGGAACCCCAGGAAAATTTAGTAAACATTCACTGGTTGCTAGAGTTACCAAAACTATAACAACGTTAAGTATTACTGTAACAACCAGTGAATGTTTACTAAACTTTTGTGGGGTTACATTTTTTATTTTTAACATTGTAAGGCATAATGAGCTGCATATAACCGCACCTTCTATGAAACTCTCTTAACTGCGTGTGGCGCCATCTAGGAACGAGAATAAATTACATAAGCATGATTCCAGTTCTGGCATTTATTTAATTAATGTTTAACTCTATTTTTCGTAAAATTTAGTACTTAAAACGGCGCATAAACTGGCTTTTTATAAACATAACCTAAAAATTAATTTTTTTCTTCTTCTTCTTCCTTCTTTATGGCCTTTTCTCAGTGAGATAATTAGCCAGATCCCTCTTAGTTACTCAATTCACCAAGAGTGGTTCTTGTCTGGCTTGGCACCATGCCCACTCCCGTTTTTCCTGTAAAAATTTTCCAGCCTTCTGTAAGACCTTTTCTTCTTGTTTCCTTCTTCACTTTTGTTTGCTGTTGGTTGTGTTAGCTATTTAGGTGGGATGAGGTGAGGTTCGGTGCAGCTCCCGTTCGCGAAATGCATGCGCCCGGAGTTACGTGTTATACATATAAAGGATAGACGTCACAGAGTTAACAGAAAACCCCCTTTTTTTTCCCCTTTCAAAGTACTTATACTGATATGTAACAATATTATATAGAAGGAATCTGGGATTATAGTTTTAAGCTGTGGTATTTAATATATTTGATTAATAAATTATAAACCCTTTTATCTATATTATGTAATATACTAGCCATATTTATTGGGCAATTTATTTTTATATTGATTAGTTCTTTGTAGATGTCCATGCCCCTAATTAATTTCAGGGGGCACTCGAAAAAGATATGGTTCAAATCCCCCATCATGCCACATTCGCATATAGGGTTGCCCCTAAGACAGTGACCCGTCCTCATTCGCATAAGGGTGGACATCTGAAACCTATCAATATATTCTACCCTCTTATAAAATGGTTTTTTTGGAAATTTTAATTGTAAATTTTTATAAAATACGCCCTTATCTTTTATTCCCTCCCATTCTCTATACCATTCATTATATACCTCCCTTTTTAATTTTGGAAAAATTTCAGTTGAAGCTACTTTAATACCCTGAACTTTATTTAAAGTTCTCCCCAAATTTGCTAATACATCCGCCATTTCATTACCCCCTATACCTTCGTGACCCGGGACCCAAGCCACCCCAATATTATGATTTTCTTTGTTGGCTGTTAATAAAAGTCTTTTTGTTTGCAAACAAATATTATCTTTTTTGCTTTTTATGTTAACATTACAAAGTTTCTGTATTGCGCTGGCTGAGTCAGAAACTATCAAGTTCCCCCTATTATTTTTTTTAATACATTCCGTGATTGCCCAGTTTATCGCAGCCAGTTCAGCCGTGCATATATGCATCTGGTCTGGTAGTCTAGCCGCATATTTGATGTTTAGATCAGTACTCCAAACTCCAAATCCTGTAGAGTTATTACTGATGGAGGCATCAGTATAAATTATGGAGAATGATTTTTTTAATTTATCAATTTTTTCTAAATATTTGATTTTGTTGTTATTTTCCCCTTTTTTTAAACCCAAGTTAAACATTTTTATTTTTTTTGTTTGATATTCCAGCTCCACATCATAGCACGGCAAAACGTTGCTACGATAAACCTTGGACATGTATTTTTTTATTTTGCTATATGCAATAATTAAATCTGGTATTTTTTTATTTCTCCAATATGTTATGCGATTGTTCCCTAAACTTTGTTGAAATATTGACTCCAAGATCTCGAGAAAGGGATGATCCAGGTAACCCACTATTTTTGTGACGTATTTTTCTGCCAGAACCCTTCTCCTATATTTTAATGGAATTTCCGCACATTCAGCCAGTAGGGCATTGGTGGGGGTAGACCTCATACATCCTGTACTTATTCTAAGACCCTGAAATTGTATTGTATCCAATTTTTTGAGACTGGTTTTACCCGCTGTATTAATGACTAAGCTTCCAAAATCTAGGTGAGACTAAACTAAACCGTTATATGCCAAATGTAAGGACTGAGGATCCGCACCCCACCAAACCCTGCTTATGGCTCTAAGAATATTTATGCCTTTTAATGCCCTATCTCTGATATTATCAATCTGAGGGTTCCATTTTAGGTTCCTGTCAAACATGACCCCCAAGTATCTGACCTGTGGTTTATAGATTATTCTTTTCTTGTTTATAAAAATTGGTGGTGGTATATTCAATCTTTTGCCTTTAGTAAACCAAATTGCTTCACATTTATTAGTTGCCAGCGATAATTTATGGTCTTTCAACCATGAATTTATTTTGTTAAGAGCTATATTGATTTTTTGCACCATTAAAAATATGTTATACCCACTTATTAAAAGCAATAGGTCATCCGCAAAAGCCAGTAGTACTATGTCAAGAGGAATGTCCTTAAATATTGTACGCATATATATGTTGAAGAGAATAGTGCTCATGGGTGAACCCTGTCCCAGGCCATAGGAGGCCTTTCCAGACCCATGCAAATCCCCCCATTTGTCTTTTACATATATATTCCTATTCGTTATTATAAAATATATTAAATTAGCAATTTCCACAGGTATATCCAGATCTATTATGTATTTATACAAAATTGTTGGATCTACATTGTCATATGCAGAATTTATGTCAAGAAATACCGCCAGTGTTGTCTGATTTATACTGAATGCTTTTTGGACATGCGATGCTAGAAATACAATGTTATCCATTATACCCATGTTTTTCCTGAAACCCGTTTGATAAAAAGAAAATGTGTTTTGATTTTCTATATGCCATTCTAATTTTATTTTTAGTATATTTTCCAACAATCTAAGTAAAACTGGCGATAGCACTATTGGTCTGTAACTTTTAATTTCATTTGAGGGTTTGTTGGGTTTTAAAATGGGAATTAATATATAGTCTTGCCAATCGTTTGGGATTTTTTGATTATTAATGCAATTATTATATATTCTAACTAATGCTTCCAGACCCTCTGTCGGCAAATTTTTAATCATACTATATGATATCTCATCCAGTCCCGGGGCTGAGTCTTTTCTTTTTGAGCTTAGTACTGCTTGTAAATCCTCTAAAGTGATGAATTCAGGAATCCCATTCCCCCGCTCTATAGTGAAATCCGGGTTAATATTTATTTTAGTTAAGTTATTGAGTATTTCCTGTGCCAAAGTGGGATCAGGAAGTTTATTTTTGAAATTTAACTTATTATTGGAAAATTTGTTGATAGCGTTCCATACATAAGCTATATTAGATTCTCTATTGATAGATCTGCAGTAATCTTTGAATTTATTTTTTTTTAATTTTTTGTAAATCTCTTCTGGTTTTCGCTATTATTTTTTTGGCGTTTAATAAATTTTCCAAGTTTGGGTAATCATTGTGTTTTTTAATCGCTTCTTTTCTGTTATTAATTAGAATTGAACATTCCTGATTCCACCAAGGCACTTTAGGAACAGAGTTTTTTCCTGATGTTTTTTTTGGAATAAAAGTCTCGGCCGCATTCTGTAGGATTTTGGTTAATTCACTACTGTTTATGCCCTGACCCTCAGCTAGAGTTAGATCAGACCTAATTTTACTATTATACCCCTCCCAATTGGCTTTATTAAAATTTCTTCTAGGTTTTGTATTTGAGCTGTACTGTATATTTTTGAGATTATTTCTCAGGGTAGTTATTGTTGGATAATGGTCACTGGTCCCACAATCCAATATTTTTTCCCATGTTATAAAGGGTGCTAAGCGTGCTGATATTAAAGTTAAATCGACTGGGCTTGGGTTACGGCTAAGACTTGCAATCCTCGTCGAGGAGCCATCATTCACCACTACTATATAGTTATCATTCATAAACTCAAAAAGGATTTTCCCATTAGGGTTAGGGTAGTTACTTCCCCAGGACTGGTGATGAGAATTTAAATCCCCCAAAACTATCAAATCCCCTGTAAGTGGGCTTATTAAACTATCAAATTTATTTCTTGTGAATTTACTTTTGGATGTTGCATAAATATTAACTATGTTAATATTATTGACTTTTATAACAATGTAATTAAAAGTTTTTTCTTTTAGATCTGGATATACCTGTATTTCCTGATACTTTATATTTTTATGAATTAAGGTGGCCACCCCACCATAACCATCATGTCTATCACTTCTAATTATATCATAGTGTGGAATGTGTGTATTATATTCCGGCAGCAACCAAGTCTCATTTTAACAAATTACTGGGGGGTTATATTCTTTTATTAGGAGTATTAGATTTGTACGATTGGCATTAAAACTTCTCATGTTCCACAATAGTATTTTTAACTCACTGTGAGACATGACGAGTCTAAACCTAGTTATCACTAATAAATTCCATCGAGCTATCTAATTCATTTTGTTTTGCCAATGCTTGTTTTGATTTGTTATATTCTTCGCAGAATTTTTCGTAATAACTAAACTTATTTTCAGAAATTTCAAATTGGGATTGGGAGTTCTCATGGGATGTGAGTGTGTCCTCAAAGGACTCATCTTCAATCCCATCTTCAATGTTTTTTACTTTTTTTGGTGAGAGCAGGGTTGCTGCCGGTCTATATAAATTTACTCCAGGTGGAGGCCTGGAGTTGGGGGATATAAGGCACCTATTATGTGCCTCTTTATTATATATTTTGGGTGGGGTAACTTTTTTGGTTTTTTTCTTACTAGGTGCCTCCAGAGTCTGAGAGAAAAGCCTCTTAGCCCTGGGTGGGTTCACCTCCGCTTCATTACTTCTTCTTTGATTAATTTCCACCAGATTTTGCATCCTTGATCTCAACCGAGGAAAATCTGATGGATGTGGGATATAACTTGTACTTTTTTTGCATTTGCTTCGTAGTAAGATATATTTTCAAAGGCCATTAGCCATTTAATTTCTTTTTGACGATTATATTCAGGACACTCTCTTGCCGTTGACTTATGACTAGAACTTTTACAGTGGTAACATTTCATTTCGCAATTGTGTTCATCATGTACTTTTTCCCCACAGGTAAGACACTTGGGCTTAGCTCTACATAGTTTCTTTACATGCCCATATAAAAGGCATGAGAAACACTGAGTCACAGGTGCTATATAAGTAGAAATTCTGACAGGAAGGTCATAAATGCTAACCTCTCTTGGATGCGATGTTCCCGAAAAGGTTAGCATTATAGATCCCGTTTTAATATAGGAGATGGTTTGCTTACCAGATTCATCCCTTTCTCTTGAGGCTACTCTTTTCGTCAATCTCCTCGCGTCTATGATAAGAATATCAGATGTTATGTGATCCATTATTTCGTCAACTGATATTTTAGGGTCAACATTTCGTACTACTGCTTTACAGGAAATTGTGTTGGGTGGGATATAGGACTTATATCCCTTCTCAGCCAGCGCTGTGTTACCTAGAAAATTATTGGCAGTATCAACATTTTTAAATTCAATAGCTATTCTATTTGTGCCTTTGTTTTTTATTTTACTAAAATTATTTATATTAGAATCATAGAGAAATTTAGCTAAAGACAGGTGGGCATATTTGCCCACATTGCCTGTTTTTTCAGTCCCTTCAAAATTGATTATGAAGGGGCCATTGTCTGCTTCATCAAATTTAGTTTTAAGGTTAGTTTTTTTCCTCCACACAGTGGATGGGTCAATATTTCTTATAACATCGTTACTATTCCCCGAGGTTATTAAATTATCTTTATTTTTTGAAATAGTTTGGGGTGAATTAGGCCCCACGTCACTTGGTATAGGTTTGGCTTGGGTAGAGTTATCCGCCATGCCGGATTTGAAATTTTCTTTTAAATCTGTTTTTATTTCGTCAATCCTTTATTCAAATTACAAATTATACGTACCACAGCTCAAAACACTTATACAGAACAGGACAATACTAATATTTTGTTAGTAGGACACACTTAAAATCGTATACACGTATTTAAAATTTTCCCGAACCTCTCTCGATCATTTAACAAAAGCGAATGTGATTTATTTTTTTTATCAATACCTTTGTACTCTGCTAATACCTTACGACTCCGCGACATCTATAAACGAGTAGATGTACTTTCAATTATATTTATAAGATAAAAGCTTTTCAATGAATTTAAATTGATTGTGAATAAAATATTTTATTTACTTTAGGTATTCGTTTCTTAAAATTTTAGTATGATTCTTTCTCAAGAATTTCCGTGATCAATTTTAACTATGAATTATTAAAATAGAGTATTTTAAAACTACCAATTCTAAATCTGTACATTTTTAACTCTTTACAATGCAGTGTTTATATGAAACTTATATTTTATAGTTTAAATGTATTTTTAG
This sequence comes from Brachypterus glaber, assembly GCA_958510825.1. Classification (NCBI taxonomy): domain Eukaryota; kingdom Metazoa; phylum Arthropoda; class Insecta; order Coleoptera; family Kateretidae; genus Brachypterus; species Brachypterus glaber. The sequence goes on along the minus strand of OY294053.1, from coordinate 13,447,989 downwards.
TTTGTCTTGACGTTAAAGTCGGAAATCTGACTAGAATTTCATATAATTTTCACATGTTTCCGTATTTCCTCGCATCTAACTTTTATTAACAAGTTCCTAACCTCTTAACCGTTGACAAGATGTCAGTCAAGTTGACGTTTATAAAACATAACCTAGAAACGCGTAAGTGACACCTCGTGGCCTACCTTTATTAGTTTGGATGTCGGCTAAAACGTGACGTGAGATTTGGTTTTCGGCGACGTATATGTTGCAAACACGTGACAAGTTGGTTATATATGTAATCACGCAATAAATGGGCCTTGTTTTTGCTTACAGTTTAACGACACTTTAAGTCCTAACCAAAGGCTCCTATAACTAGCATAATACATAGAAAACGATGCCGTGATTGGCTTGATGTGTCGTTATTTATGTTGTGCGCTGGCTTTTTAAGAACATAAAACATAAGAATCTGATGCCGTGATTGGCTTACAAGATACATGGGGGCACATCAAGTCTATCACGGCATCGCATTGTTATGTATTATGCTCTTATGCGAGGCTATGGATATGCCCTTGGGCTCGCATAAGAGCCTGTGGATATGCACTTAACCCAATGAGTGCGCGTGACGCGAAATCGCGTCCTTCGCACTGGTTAGCCCAGGCGTGTGACTCGATTTCGCGTCCTATCAGTTTGGTATTCGGGTTTAGAGTTATGAGCTGTTCAGAACTGGTTCTTACCAATAAAGGTTGAATCCTTGTTACCACGTGACTTAAAATAGCCAATAAACAACAGTTCAGAACTAAATTTAGTGAAACTCGAACAAACCTATTATATTGCAACTTCAGTAGCTCAGCTGCTGGCGTAAGGGTAGCATACGTTGTGAACGTGTAGGAAGGGCCTTGAAAAACTACTACTACTACTACTACTTTTTTTGAAAATAACAATTTTCATCCTTTAGTGAATTTGTTACACTGTCTTCAGTGTACAATATCACAATAGCCACAGGGGGTTACTACTAAAATGGCATCAGCACTGAACGGGTTAAGGAATTAAAAATAAACACTCATTTATCTGGAAAACAAACTGAAGAAAATTACGCTAAAAAAACACTGCCCAGTAAAAAAGCTTTACCATTCACCCCTCGCAAATTTTTATTATCAAATTCAGCGACATCAAAAACCCCAATATACCAATTTTCACGATATGAAATGTATTATTTTTTGAAAAATTCGACATCCGACCCGAAGATTTACTTACAGAAAAGCAAGGCCCGATAGACACGAGTACACATACGTACGTTTGAGATATGTAGACAGAGATATATTTTAGACGAACAGATATTTACAGCACCCTGTTTCTGCAGACGTTCAGTACTTGACATGTAGACAGTGTGGAATGTTGCATATATAACACTCGTAATACAATATTAAGCATAAGTTTATTAGATATTTTACAAACGTTTATAACACTGAAAAAAATGTATTTATAAAGTGTATTTCACATTTCAGATGTAACAAAAATTTACATTATGTATACCTAATATTTTTAAAAAAGTGTAAAATTATTAAAAAAATCTTATTAACGTTAAAAACGAAATGTAAATTTTCAAGGCATAAAAACATAATATGACAATAAAATTACTAATAATTATTAGTACTTTGTATTATTTTTGTTAAATGAACACCGAATTAAAAGTGTACGTAATATTTATAAAAAATATATAAATTTTGAACTGACGAATGTTTTTCATTGTAACAAAGAAAGATTTATTATATTAATGCTTATAATTCATTATTATAAAAGATTACTTAATTAATAAAATCACTTTTGCAGTCTAGCAATGGTTGCTTGAAATTTAGGAATATCATCAAACTCGACTAAACTCTATAAAGTTGAAAGAAATTCTGGAAAGAATACGATATAGGTTAACTAGTTATTTGTCAATCATTATTCAATATATTGACCAATCTATACTAGACATTTGACATTTATTATTAAAAGTTAAAGGTTTGTTATTATACACAGCGTGTTTATAATAATATATGTATTTCTCACAGACTTCACACGCCTTTGGTTAAAGTTACAAAATTAAAATAACATAGAATGTTTGTCTTTATTAGTAAGGGCATGTACAAACATCCTATGTAATTTTGATTTGGTAAATTTAACCAGAGGCGTGCCACTTTTTTGCCCCAATCTTTTTGTTATTAGCTTTTTTGATATTTTTTCAATAAAATATGTTTTCTTGCTTAAAAATACATAAAAAAGATACTTTTTTATGTTACACCGTAGGGCCAACGGTTTTCGAGAAAATTACAATTTAAACATCTTCACGTTCCCAGTATCAAAAATATAAACTAAAAAAAGCGTTATTAAAAAATTTAATGCTGCAGGGTGATTCTATATCAAAAACTATAACAAAGTTTTTATTCACAAATGCCGACAAATGTAAGTGAGCTTAAGGAAGTTTCTATAAAAAAAATAAAATCTCTTAAAGTATGCAACCCGCTTTGCTCTTTAATTTTAGAATAGAATAGGATAGAATATATTTATTTAACCATAATAGATATAATGTAGTACATAATGGTAAGTCAAGCTTTGTGTTTAGAAACCTGATAGATATCTAAAATATATTGTTTATATTTTGACAGTACAATTCAAATTCACTAGTGGTGAAAAAACATTATCGCTTAACATTTTTTTAGTTTAGTCTTGAGAGTTTTTGTGTTTAGTGCATTTTTAATCATTGCCGGTAACATATTGAACAATAAAATGCCAGAGTGAATTGGAGACTTTTTATGCATTTCCAGAGAATCACTTGGTGTCTAGATTGTCTCGGAATGTAGTGGTATACTCATGCTGATCCCCAATACGAGATATTACAGTTTGATGCGTATATATGTATGTGAGTAGCTTAAACAAATAAATTGACTGTACTTATAATTCTCTGTTGAGTTACAAATACTCTGGAAATATCGTGTAATATTTTAATTTTAATTTTAATTTTATATCATATATCAAAAAAAAAACTTATTTCAATAGTTTTTCACTGATATGCTATACAAGGGTATTTTAATAAGTTTTCAATATAAAAGAACAATGAACATGTTAATTGCACCTACACTGTAAAAACTGCATGTAAAATAATGTAAAAATACATGAATTTACATAGTACGGAATAGTAAATTTACTATTCTTGACTATGCATAATTCATGAATTTATGTAAAAGAGTGTAAAATAATGTAAAATAATGTAAAATAATGTAAAATAATGTAAAAGAATGTAAAACAATGTAAAACAATGTAAAACAATGTAAAACAATGTAAAATAATGTAAAAGAATGTAAAAAAAATATATTTACATTGATTTACATATTTTTACATGATTTTACAATGTCGGGCTTTGTTATTTTAAGACGCGCGTGCGCTTTGGACAATAACCAAGAAGGCGTCATGAGACGGACCGTTTAATATTGTTATTGTTAGAGAGATAGCGACGCATGCTGCTAGGTTAAAGTGTTAAAAGTGTAAAAAAGGTAAATATTATTTATGTACGATATTTAAATGCTTTATTTGTGGCCTAAAATTTACGTTCATTATAAATTACGATCTTTATCAACCAATAGTGCTTTAAAGAAAGATATAAGTAGTTTATACTCGTATTAAGGGTGCAAATCGTTTGGTTTATTGAACCAAATGAACTTTACGCTACGATATTTCAAAAAAGCTTTGACACAGAGACTTTTTACCATTCTGGTCTATGGCAACATATTACCATTTACGGACTATGTAATTTAATGTAATTTATTTTTACCGTGTATATCCAAAAAAGACGTTTTTCGGTATTACTCAAAATTTCTTACATCGATTTTTTTAATTATTAGTTTCTTTTACACGCATTCGATCCCTTAACAATAACTGATATCAATTTTGGATGGAGGTCAAAATTAAAAAGAAAACCCGCTGTGAAAAGTATTTAGTTTCATAAAAAATAATATGTAAAATTAAAATATTTCGCAAAAATATACAAAAAGGCTGATATCTCAAAAACGGTGAGACTTTGTATAAGGGTATATTTGGTATAATAGACTCAAAACGAGCTCTTCTATCACCCCTTAAAAACTTTCTATCCATGTACCATACACCCTGTATATATGAAAACACGGAAATTGACAGACTTTTTTAAGGATTATCAGTCCGGCACGTACAAACTGTCGATGGTCATTTGTTTTATGATAATTGTAACAAAAACAAATGTACGTTGCTGCTTTAAAACAAACGAATACCGATTATCGAAAACGTGACGCGAAAACAAAAATATATTTTACTGATGGATGGAAAAAATAAACAAAACAGTAAATAGCCAAATATTATTTACCAGACAAGGTATATACAGAGAGAGTATAAATTAATAATGCTTATTTAAAATTGTTGGTTGCAGCGTAAGCATATAACGATATAAATCGTCACTTTGTAATATAGCAAGGGTTAATTAAACTATTCGTTTACTTACGTTATAATTTATGTTTATTTTGTATATAAATAGTTACGTACGTACAGAACTATTTTGTATCTGGGACTATTTTGTAGCAGGAACTGAATTCTAACCATATAAGTCTCTATTCCATAGTTCTACCTGAAAATAACATAAAGAAAACATAATTAGAATATGATTTTTAATAATAAAGAATCATATGACTTATTTCTCTATAATGCATTTGTCTATGGATTTACCTGGTTTTTATATGTTTCAGAGTCTATTGAGGGTTGGATTTCACTGGCTTTCATCTGTAGCTTGTCTCTCCTGGAAAGTTTCGTATGCTTATTCCTTCGGGATAATCTAGAATTTGTTGAAAATAGTTTGCTGGAACTGCTCACTTAGATTCAGTATTTTGTTTATACTTAGTTCACAGGGCACTTAGTATTCTGTTCGTATTTTTATTAGTTTTGCTGATAAACAATAAGTATTGTTTATATTTGTTTCTTAGAGTAATATTTTGAGGTTAGATATCACTAATACGGATTTATTAGGAAATATTCTTTTTGGTTATTATTTTTGGTGTCGTTTTCGTTACCTTTATTAGGAATCCTATACGGTAAAACTGTAGTTGATAATGACTTACATAGATGTCGCTAATAGTTCAGAAATAGGATTTTATTTACCTGAAGGGTTCATACCGGTGAATAAGGTCGATTTTCGTTCTTCTTGAAGCAACTTTGTTACAAAATGGTGTCATATTGACGAGTGTTTATTTTCTGTAATCATCGAAGTAATCCTTCATGTATTTTTATTTAAAGTTAGTGAAAATGAATATTTAAACAATGCGGAAGATATTGTAACTGTTATTTTCTACAATTACGCATTTATAACGTTTCGATGGACATCGAAGACTTAGTATGACATCACCATTAATTAATTACCATTTCTATACCATTAATATGGAATTACATTAATTTAAGTTGAAGTTTATTTTGGTATATTTGATATACAAGTTCTCCGCATGGAGTGATGTTCTGTTGGAACATGGTTCTGTAATTTTCGGCATAGATAAATTCTATATGACCGTCTAGCAGACAATTTTATATTGGACATAATTTTCAAAAGTATATTTTATCCCGGACAACATTTTCAATCGTACATTTTATCCTGGAAGATGATTTTTCCAAAGTAGATGGGACAGCCTATTTTTTTTTCTTTCATTTGAGAAATGAATTCATCAGCATAGGGGAGACTTGTACAGATGGAGACGATGGAATTCATACCTCATGGATTTTTGCAGAAACCAGCTAAGTACTCATTCTGAAAACTTTTGAAAGCAATATTTCATATTTAAAATTCTTTTATTTCAATATTCTTATAACTGTAAACTTTATCAGATCTGATATAGTATTGTTTAATACTATATGCCCTTCTGGCTTTTGTTCATTTTTAGGTACTTATTTTTTTTAAAAACATTTAATCTTATTTATTAATTATTAAATATCATACTTTTGATTAAATGATTTCTAATTTAAGCATGACTTTTATACACTGCAAGAAATGATTGCTGTTTACATACATTTCTTGGTGCTTGCTGAACTTCATGTTTTCTTTATACATTTAAGTCGAATGATTTCTGAATTTAGTAATTTTTATTAAGATTTCTTTAATTATATCTTAATATAATTACACATATTTTTTATATATATTAATACATTACTTGATGTGCTTTCATTAAGTTTATTTATAATAAATTTCTCAAATGAATTATCTTATTTTATTTAAGAGTTATATTTTCTCAAACTGAAAAGCTTAAGTATTTACACTAGGTTGTTACTTACCTAAAGGAGTAAAAGCTAAAGTAACTGGCGCCCCTAACAACATTAATCAATTCTTTCTATTTTTCCCTTGCCCATACCCATTGCTCCGCTGTCAAAACTAGCCGTTGGCAGTGAACGTATTAATTACGGTACAAGCATCAACTAACAGCGAAAAATTATTGGGTAGATCAATTTTTTATATTTATTTTTAAACAAACAGTAGAACAGTAGAATCATAATATAAGCATTATACAAACTTAAACGTTTCAGGGAATTTATCAAAATGATTTAACTTTAAACCGCGTTTCCACAAAATGATCAAATTCACACTTGTATCCCTTAGCTTCGCGCCCCATCATTTAATATTTTCAGCTTTTTAGGTGGGCAGGCCGACATGCCGGCCTGCCGCGGCATGGGAGCAATTTTTTAATGGAAAGAAGGGTCGTGTGACATCATTTTAAAGCTTTTAAAATTCCCTATGGGTTTTTAAAATAGGGTTTAATGGTCAATTTTTTCAAGCAAATACGTAAATTATACTTTTAAACTAATTTTAAACGATATAAACAAAATTTTACAAAAAAAAAATCCTAAAAGATAGTATTTTTTAACAAAAAAATAATAATAATAATAATAATAATAATAATAATAATAATAAAATTAAAAAATATATAGTCGAATAAAGAATTTTATTTGCTTTAAAATGATGTATTCCATTAAAAAAATCCCCAATTATGCCCCCTGGCCACATTTTAATAGCTACAAATATCGAATATATGCCAAAAGAGTTTAAGTTGTCTTATTAATGTCTTCCAAATTTAAAGTCAATATCTGAACTGGTTCAATCGTTTAAAGAGGGTGACTTTTTTACCGCACTGTATATCGTTCTTATAATGAACCTCAACTTTTGACACATAAAACAACATTTTTCTACTTCCGGTTTGACCGCAAGTGCTGACAACTTTCACATTTTAAGTGCGATATCTAAATGCCTTACATTTTTGGAATCTGCATACTTTTCTAAAAGTCCGTCCGCCCGTCCGTCCGTCCCTACGTTTTGAGCTAGCAACCTGAAATTTGGTATGCAGGTGTATTGGCGTCATAGCTCGGATAAGTTCCAAGGTTTAGGGTTTTTTGATTCTAAACAAAAACATAAGAAGTAATTTTTTTGCTGGGGCGTATACTTTTCGAGATATTTATTTATTTATTTATACTAAAGTCTTTAAACAATCTCATACATGTTTTTTTGGGTTTGACAGGTATATTTTGGTATAATCGAGTTTTTTTGATTATGTTAGCGTATATTCGGTTTAGTTGAGGTAATTTTGAATTTGTGTTATTTTCGCATGCGCTGTACTGCTCAGGCAAACACAGTATGCGCAAAAGTCCTCTGGCAAACATATATAAATATACCATGCGCAGTAGGGTTTAGTGAAAAATATTTATGCGCAGAAATGTTAAATAATACATACGAATGCTCAAAAGTGTTCTGGCAAATATATACAAATATACCATGTGCAGAAGGGTTGGGTGAAACAAATTTATGCGCAGAAGTGTTTAATAATACATACGAATGCTCAAAAGTGTTCTGGCAAACATATACAAATATACCATGCGCAGTAGGGTTGGGTGAAACATATTTATGCGCAGGAGTGTTTAATAATAAATACGAATGCACAAAAGTATTCTGGCAAACATATACAAATATACCATGCGCAGAAGGGTTTGGTAAAACATGTTTATGCGCAGAAGTGTTTATTAATATATACGAATGCACAAAAGTTTTCTGACAAACATATACAAATATACCATGCGCAGTAGTGTTGGGTGAAACATATTTATACGCAGAAGTGTTTAATAATACATACGAATGCTCAAAAAGTCCAAACATATACAAATATAGCATGCGCATTAGGGTTGGGTGGAACATATTTATGCGCAGAAGTGTTTAATGATACATACGAATGCACAAAAGTGTTTTGGCAAACATATACAAATATACCATAAGCAGTAGGGTTGGGTGAAATATATTTATGGGCAGTGTGTAATAATACATACGAATGCACAATAGTGTTCTGGCAAACATACGCAAATATACCATGCTCAGTAGGGTTTAGTAGAACATATTTATGCGCAGATG
>OY294053.1:13351090-13439373 GCA_958510825.1 Brachypterus glaber | reverse complement strand
CAAATAAACCATCATATGCGCAAATGAAAGGCTACTTTAAAATATGTCGTATTTTTACAACAAAAAGTGTTGATTGATTGATTTTCATTTAGGGAAGCTAAACCCCCCAGCCGTCCAATACGTTTTAAAAACATATGTTTGACAAACTATTCGTACTCCAAACCAACCATGGATGAATTTCTAAATGGATATTAGCTAATCAAGCAGATCTAACGCTAACTTACAAGAACTTAAGTATTAAACGCAAGATAGAACTCAAAATATGGTTTAATATACATACAGGCTCGTCGAGAGGAGGGTGGGTGTCGGGGGTGATTTCCCCCGGGCCCGGAGTTTCTGAGGGGGCCCGGATTTCAATCGAATTCTAAAATCCGGGGAAAAAATAAACATTTTTGGGGGCGATGAGCTTTTTTCCCTTTAGTTGAAAAAAAAATTGTGGCAGGAGTAAAAAAAAAATTAGGGGCTCATCACCTTTTTTTTTTTAGTTTATGTTACCAACATTTTTGGCAGTGGTAAATATTTTAGTTGGGGGGGCCGTAGGTTACTCTCCGCTGGCCCCGATTTTTTCTCGACGGCCCTGTAAGTATGATACATACGATGTAAAAAATATTTTTTTTTATTAATTAATGGTGTAATGTTCTTTGTGTTATTTTATTTACAATGCATTTTAATGTGAAAAGTCTCCTCATTTGTGTCATATCGTTACTCCAGTATTGGTTTTTCGTATCTCCAAACAATCCCTTTTTTTGGGAAATTGAGTTTTAAGATGTTTTTCTAAATAACTTGTAAATATTATGCTGGACCAGTTTCAACTCTTTTTCTTGCAACAGTTTATTAAAAGTACTATCCAAAAGTGTTTTTATTTAATAAATTAAAGGTTCCGTTTATTTTATATAAGAAAAACCAGATTGGAGATAGGACAATTTACGTTTTTTTTTTCAGTATTTTTTTTTGTCGTATCTCCAAAAAGAAACTAAAAAAACAATTAATTGGGATCATAATGATTATTTTATATTTGGAAGACTGCAGAAGGATTATTAATGTTTGGAATTAAAGAACTTTTAATATTTACTTGAGAAGTACAAAAATGTCTAACATTTTAAAAGAAGTGGGGTTATTTCTTCTAAATCATTAAAATCAATACAAAAGTATAATTAAACCAAGTTTACTTACATTTTTGTACAAGGCGTTAAATTAGTATGATTCACTAATTAATTTAAGTTTTTTTACTAGTTTTGAGCAAAATTTAGTTTGGAAATCTGAGAAGTTGTCGCATCTCAATAAAAATTCAAAATAATGGCTCAAGTTACACATCAATGGTGTGAAATAGTTTAAAAGTTATTTTAGTTTGAATTATTAAGCTTTTATTTATTTTATATCTAGGTAATAGTTCTTAAATTATTCGAAAAAAAAAATTTTTAAAACACTATTTTTTGCCTTCGCAGCTGCGATTTTAACTACTGTTTTTATTAAAAATGATTGTTAATTTAAACAAAACGATATAAGGTTGAAATTCGACCAAAGTTAGAAAAAGAGGTTTTTTGTAAACAAAATACCTAAGAATTTAGTTTCAGGTAAACATTTTTGTTAAGCTGTTTTCACACTATTATTAAAATAATAACAACTATAATAGAACTTTCACTTTCGGGTTTAGACTATAATAGTGTAATTATGATTATTTTTTTTTAATTTAAGATAATATTTTTGATTAAATGCTATCTCCTTCTTACAAAAATGGAGATACGACAAAATAATATTGAAATTTTAAAATATTTTGTGGAGATACGATTTATTTTAGAAACTAAAGCATATATTGATGAAATGTTTGTTGGACATTAATGTACCTAATTGTAGATAAACAAATATGTAAAAATCCTAAAATGTTCAAAAAAATGGAGATACGACAAACCAATACTGGAGTGACGATATATCAAAAAATTCGCTCAACATATATTTTAAGTCCGTCGATGCTATTACTATGATGTAGAAACCGCAGTCCAACCTATATTTCACTTGTTTTTGACAATAAAAACGTAAAGTTTATTTATTAATAAACTACTTAAATATAAGTTCAGGCGTTTAGAACACAGAACTGAAGGTCTAGAACGGCTATGTGAGAGAGATAGAAAGTAATTAAATGTGTAAAATTCTCTCCGCCATTTTGACTTCTTTTCTGAGGCGGGAAATTCAAATGTTTGTTTACGTTACACTAACCTAACCTCGCAGACAAAATCTGATAAATTCTGAAAAAAAATCTTAGTAAAAAACAAAGGACCTGCAGAGGAAAATTTAATGTTTAATGCAAAAATGTAATCAAGTGCTTAAGCACATATGTATTATACATATAATATGTCGACAACCCCAACAAAAGTCGCAACTCATTTTAGCAGTTGCGTAATAAACTGCATAATTTGTTATAGTTAAATAACTGATATTGTGATCAGGACTCATATTGGAATATTGGAGTTGTAGAATATTTAATATAATAATTAGATAACTTCTGTTTTTTTGTATCAAAAAGGGGTTGTCTATAAATTATGCAACAGTTTTTTGGGGGAAATGGGTCCTCCAAATCTCTATTCACCCTTACATGGGAGGCTAGGGGTCTTACAGCATCTTACGTATAATTTTCTTATTTAGAAGGTCAATCAATACAAATCACAGAAAAAACTTTAAATAACTTATGCCTATATTATTCCAAATGAATTTTGCTCTTACATAAGGTAGGTCAAGTGGGGTAGGGGTTCAGCAAAATCTTACAAACACTTACACAAGGGGGGTGGAGATATAAAGCTGTCAAATTTTTCCTTATGCAATTTATATATAGACCTAAATCAATCACTATCCTTTTAATCAGAGGTATTAATGTATACAAGTACTTGTTATGTAATATATTTTATTCATAATATATTGTATACAAGGTAAGACTTAAAAATAGTATCTTATACTAATATTTAAACAAAAGATTACTAAAAATATATTCTTATGAATACCTACATAAATAAATTTAGATCATCTACAAAGGATCGAAAAAAGAAGCATGACACAATTTATAGATAGCCCCTTAGGGTGAACCTACCCAAGTCTCTTCGTTTAATTAGATTATATCTTGCATCAGTGATTTCATTTGTTGTCAGCAAATCCAAAAAATCTACCAATTGATTTTGTAGCATTTTGACAGCAAAGCCTCCAATGTATGTAACAATGCTGCCACAATATTCAGTGAGTCCTATGTGCTATGAAAGAACATCGTAGTCATCTGCTGAAACATTCTCATAACCAATATTGTTTTTTCTCAAATTTGATATATCGATTGCATCTATCATATTTTTATTTTTTATTTTTGCACTGGAAACGTTTAAAACTGTGGTGGTATCTAGCACCCGCCACCACTGCCGGACACGTCCGCATGTGAAATTAATTTTCTTATTGACCACATCAACTACAGTGCAGGCGGATTATTATTGAAGACGTTCCTTGAACTAAAAACAAAAAAATAGAATTAATTATAAATTTTACATATCGTCAGTACATATTACTATTTTCTAAATTAAACCAAAATGAGGTTTTTATACAACTAGCGTGTATTTCAGGCATGATTTTATCAGTTATCACAAACCAATTCGTTACTTTTTGTATTATTAACGTACACGCCGTAATTCAACTTACCTATGAAAGGTAATGTTGGAATTTGAAGATAGAAGTCTCCTAATGTTTTTCAACATAGCAATTCATTTTAAATGCAAAAAACACTTAGCACAGCATGGAAAAAGGAATAAATACAATAAATAAACACAGCCATAAATGAACTCGACACAGCTGAGTCAAATGTCATACATACATACATACAGTGTTGTCAGATATATCAAATTGACAGGAATAAACAGACTTTAAATTCACTTATGCTAATAATTTTTTTGTTAATTTAAGTATTTTAAAACACATTTATTAATATTAAATGTATCATTTATGTGTTTTTCTTAAGATTTATAGATTTTATTTGAAATAATATATTTTATTATATAAAACAAAAGAACCGCTATAGTGTGTTGGCAACGTTGGATTCGCCATTTTGACTACATTCTGAAATATATCTATACTTTGTTATTACACACTCAGAAGACCTGCGCAAAGCTCAAATTCCGTTCTAGATGTTAAGTTCTGTGGTTTAGAACCATGGATAAATTTCCAAATTGGAAAATAAAAAGTGATAAACATAGTCTTGGGACATAATATAACTTCGTATAAGTGGATAAGATTTTTTCCTTTGTTTTTCCAGGGCTTTCTTTTAAGATCATAAAAGCATTCCCGATTCGAGGTTATATGTTTATATTGATCTTCAGATGTTCAGTCTTATGTTTTAACCTGTCTACCTTGATTTTTTATTAAGAAACAGCCTGGGAAGCCTGGCAAAGCATGCCAGAGGGCTCTGTGATCGAATTTTGTTATTTTTATCCGGTCGGAATAAAATGGATTCCTAGTTTAATTCTATATATATATTTTTGGCTGTCCAATAGAAAGTGGAACATTTGCCGGTATGACTAGTGGTGGTTTGGACTTATTAAACTGTCAATAATACAAATATTGGTATTTTTTCATGAAAATTTAGTTGGGAATTAAAACAAAGAGAACCCGTTTTTGGGAAGCCAAATTATGTAAGGTGGGTGAGCAAATTATTGCCATGTTAAGACATTTTATATACTACATTCAAATTTATTTGTAATCACCTATACTACATAACAATTAACATATCATTATTGTAATGGGTAAAAAATAACCAAACTGCGAAAGCTTAAACAATAATAATAAAAAAGACCAAAGTTAGAAAAAGAGGTTTTTTGTAAACAAAATACCTAAGAATTTAGTTTCAGGTAAACATTTTTGTTAAGCTATTTTCACACTATTATTAAAATAATAACAACTATAATAGTGTAATTATGATTATTTTTTTTTAATTTAAGATAATATTTTTGATTAAATGCTATCTCCTTCTTACAAAAATGGAGATACGACAAAATAATATTGAAATTTTAAAATATTTTGTGGAGATACGATTTATTTTAGAAACTAAAGCATATATTGATGAAATGTTTGTTGGACATTAAAGTACCTAATTGTAGATAAACAAATATGTAAAAATCCTAAAATGTTCAAAAAAATGGAGATACGACAAACCAATACTGGAGTGACGATATATCAAAAAATTCGCTCAACATATATTTTAAGTCCGTCGATGCTATTACTATGATGTGGAAACCGCAGTCCAACCTATATTTCACTTGTTTTTGACAATAAAAACGTAAAGTTTATTTATTAATAAACTACTTAAATATAAGTTCAGGCGTTTAGAACCATGGATAAATTTCCAAATTGGAAAATAAAAAGTGATAAACATAGTCTTGGGACATAATATAACTTCGTATAAGTGGATAAGATTTTTTCCTTTGTTTTTCCAGGGCTTTCTTTTAAGATCATAAAAGCATTCCCGATTCGAGGTTATATGTTTATATTGATCTTCAGATGTTCAGTCTTATGTTTTAACCTGTCTACCTTGATTTTTTATTAAGAAACAGCCTGGGAAGCCTGGCAAAGCATGCCAGAGGGCTCTGTGATCGAATTTTGTTATTTTTATCCGGTCGGAATAAAATGGATTCCTAGTTTAATTCTATATATATTTTTTGGTTGTCCAATAGAAAGTGGAACATTTGCCGGTATGACTAGTGGTGGTTTGGACTTATTAAACTGTCAATAATACAAATATTGGTATTTTTTCATGAAAATTTAGTTGGGAATTAAAACAAAGAGAACCCGTTTTTGGGAAGCCAAATTATGTAAGGTGGGTGAGCAAATTATTGCCATGTTAAGACATTTTATATACTACATTCAAATTTATTTGTAATCACCTATACTACATAACAATTAACATATCATTATTGTAATGGGTAAAAAATAACCAAACTGCGAAAGCTTAAAAACATATAATTGCTTTTTTAAAAAAGATTGCATATTGACAATATTAGGAACCCATGTCCCAACTATTGCCAGGGTACTGGCAATTATAGTAAAGAACAAAGTTACAAAAAATTGACTAACTAATAAGAAAATTGTGGCACAATAACAATTTCAGCTGTTTTTAGGTACAATTTGGGCATTTAAATAACAATTTTTCATGTTTAGTAAGCCCCACGCACTCTTCATGTACGTATCGACGACAATCGGCCTGGCGATTCTCTTCGAATAAAAAGCATAACCCAGATTCAGAACTCTCTGATTTCTTCGTTACTTTGCTTGTTGTTTTTTGTTTTCGTCGTTTTTTTTTGTTGTCAACTACTGCGCATGGCAATATTAGTAACACAGCTACTTAGACAAAAATCTCAAAAAATTACCTTTTCACTTCTTTATTGAGTGAAACACAACGTGGGCCAAGAAAGTGCATGTTTGTGCCTACCTTATTAGTTCTTGCCCTGAAATAATCAATACTACCCAGCTTGCGATAGAGGAAGAGCACGAAACACCAACTGCGTTTTTGTGTACGGCATTACCAACTGGACACAGATACATCATATTAACAGGCATATTTTTGATATAAAATATATACTGGCAATGTTGGGAACATCGCAAGAATTGGCTCACCCACCTTATTTATGCAATAAGCTAAAAGTAACATTTAAAGCTGAAAAACTGACATACCTAACATTGTATCAAGTAACGCTTTCTGATGGACACATCCATATGTAACATCGATATAATTTGAGAAGAACTCTTTGATAGTTTATATATCGGGAGATTAAAAAGCTCAATCATGCGTGCAATGTTGTTCTAACCACAAATAAAAAAAAGAGAGAAAAAAGGGAAAAGAGAAAAAGGAAAAAAAGAAGGTTTTATGCTTTGGTTGATTAAAAATAACGAGAAAATTTTTGTTATGTTTTTATTTTTCCTGGGGTGATTTTAAATGAAAACTTCCACAGATTTACAGGATGTCCCAAGTTTTATTCTCGAAAAGGAAAAAAAATCATGGTTTAAATAATATCCTGAAAATTTAAGGTTTTCTGAATCCAAATGTTTAGTTTTCAAAAAACTAAGACGGGAAAATAGCCGCATGGTACTCATTAGCTTCTGCCTCCGCGAGGAACTTTTGGTGAATGAACCCTTGATTTACTTCACCGCAGTATGAAATAAAAAATATATCTATAGCGTGTCTGAAAAGTATAAAATAAATTTAATATTTGTTCAGACTGTAAATTTTATAAAATATTTTGACATGTTAAGAATTATTATGAACCATCCGAAGTATCTACACATATCTACACACAGAAAAATTTTGGTTGGTAAAATATATTATTAAAAAGAATGATTATTAAATAATAATAATAGTAATAATAATAATAATAATAATGGAGAGTCCCTAGCACAAGCCAAAAGCTTATTTAGGGCTCTCCATGACTCTGTAATATAATCCTAAATAAATAATAATAATAATAATTATTATAAAATACTTGATTTCATTATTTTTTAAAAATTAAGCGGGCTGATATTATTATGTACCAATTTCTATACTCCTCAAATAAAACAATCCGTGACGGATGTGCCCTGTACAAAAAATAAGGTAATATCTAAATCTTATCTATCAAAACATACTTTTCATGTGGTCGGCATTTTTCAAAATGGCTGGTCCGAGCCTGGTCTAATCTGTATATTTTTACCTTCTTTTATTTCCCATATATATATCACGGTGTGCCTGAAGCCATATGTTCACATACCTACAACAAAAAGAAAATAATTAGGGCAATGTTAAAATATATTTATTTCCTAAAAATAGATTAAAAGTACAACGTGAACTATAGTTACGTATAATTAAATCCTTTATTAGGTTTATTTTAAGTTTTAATTTTTAAGAATTCACGAATCATGTTTTAGTTTTCAAGAAATCGATCAAAAACTCAGTTTTAATTTTTTAAGGGGTCTTTCTACCTTCAAACTTTAAAAATATTTTAATTTTTTTTTTATTTAGAAAGAAAAAAGATATCATTGTGAAATTTTGTAGGTATATTTATTTATATTAAAAGAATACAATACAATTAGATTTTTAAAGTGCCATTTTTTTGCTATATATTTTTTTTTTTTTTTGAAAAAAACATAAAAAACGATGGTCGCCATAATTTCGGCCGTTTGGATCGACTAAAAAAAAAACGGGATATAATTTAGTAGTGAAGTAGCTATAACCCTATCTAGAAAAATTGCAGATGTTTATCAAAAAAATTTAAACATTTTCAAGAAAAACGTCCGCCATTTTGTTATTATTTGGCCAAAAAAAATTATTTTAGATAGGACTATAGCGAATTTAATACTGAATAATAATCCAAACGGCCGGTATCATGGCGACTACGACTTTAAAAATCTATTTTTTTTTTGCATTCTTTGAACATACATTAACATATCCACAAAATTTCACAATGATATCTTTTTTCTTTCTATACACCGTGTATTTTAAATAGTGTCCGAAATTTTAAGGGGTGATTCTACATCAGAAAATATGACAAAAAGTTCCTATAAACATATGTCTAAAAATACGCCCCTTTGAAAGTGGCCAAAAAAATTGGTTTTTATTTAATAACCCTTTAAAATATAGGAATAAGCTTTTGCACGTGAACTAATCTTAATAAGGCCCATCTTCGTATATTATTGTCATGTGCTAATTTTAACCAGGGGCGTGCAAAACGGGGGGGCTTTATTAGTTTTTTGTCTCAAACTGTTTTCTGTGTATTTTTTTGTGATTTTATTTTTGGTGTATGATTCCTCAGGTCAAAATACATAAAAAGGTACTCTTGTTGTAATACTGTAAGACTAACCGTTTTCGAGAAAAATTAATTTGAAGGTAAAATTTCACGGTTCGTGAACGAAAAATTAAATACTAAAATTTTTAAAACCAAAATTTTTATTCGCACGCCCCTGCTTAAAATAAGTACATCAAAATAACATACGAAGATGGGCCTTATAAGATTAGTTTACATGCAAAAACTCGTTGGTTCCTGAGTTATTAAATAAAAACCGATTTTTTTAGCTCCCTTACGACGCATTTTTAGACATATGTTTATAGGAACTTTTTGTCATATTTTCTGATGTAGAATCACCCTTTAAAGTTTCGGACCTTATTTCAAATAAACCGTGTATAAAAAAATATATTTTTTTTAATTTGAATGTAGAAAGACTCCTTAAATCAAATTAATTTTTAAGAAACGTCAATTTATAAGTTAACCCTATATTGCATCATGTTCTCATTTGGGAACATAACTTCTAAGTGCCGTCTATGAAGTAATAGCAATAGTGCTACTGCTATTTCATTATAGAAGGTATATTCCCAAACGGAAAGACGATACTATAGAGTTAAAACTTTTAAAAACCGAATGATTCAAAAAATAAAACTGGCTAAATTCACTTTAAAATGTACTCCACAATAAATTCTGCCATAAAGACATTAAAATCAGCTCGACAACCAATAACACCTTTAACATCCTGCCTATGACCTCACTGGTTGTGATTTCCTAATATTTTTAAATTCTATTTGACATGGTTTGTTCAAATAACGATTTTAAACACTTAAATATTTGTTATGCTATAAGGCCATGAAAACATAAACAACGAAAAATGTGGGGGTGATCAATTTTGACAGATAAAATAATTTATAGTAGGGATTTTTTTCTTATAAAGACAGTAATATCTTATATAAAGATAAATTCTTTTTTATACTAGCGGTTATGTAAGAATCTTTATTTAACTTATGTACATGCCATGAACGTGTCAGTTATTTTGCCTCTGCAGGATTTATATTAAACCAGCTAAAACATGCATTGTCTCAAATTTGTTTCAACCAGAATTTATATAAATAGCGGCTGCAATCTTACACTGAAAAAAGTAAGTAAAAACAAGGTTAATATGTGTATCTCGTTTATATACGATAAAAACGAAAACGAAAAAGTAAGTAAGTTTTTTATACAGATTTTTCGGCTGAATTAAAAAATGTAAAAATTACAGGGTGTTCCATTAAAAAGAAAAACATATTTATGCCACTTTCGGCGAAACCGGAAGTAAAACAAAAAAATTAAATCCGCCATTTTATAGCCAATGTAAAATTAAATAAATCAACAAAGTTTCGTTTTTATTGAATGAAGATTAATCCTAATTTTGGGGGTGGACTTAAATAAAACTCACCCGGTACAATAATAAGGTAAGGTAAGTTAACATATTCTTAGTTTTTAATCGTTGGTTTACGTTGATTTTTTGGCCGGTTTGAGTTTTTTATAAAGGGCGAATCACTTAATTGAAAACAAGAAAATACACTTTAAACAAAAAATAATATTTTTTCAACGATCTAATAAAAAGTTAACATTCTATAAACGAAGTTTTTAGACTTAAAAATAACCTATTTCTTAGTATTTTACTTTTCTGCTCGTTACCATGACTGCAAGCAGAAAATTGATTTTTTTCGCGCTCACAGTGTAGGCAACCGGCATGTCAGTCGTGATAGGCAACGGGCATGTCAGTCGTAAAACAGCTGTCAGTTATATGCGACGAGATGTTGGTCCACCATTTTTTTGATATTAAATTATTATTTATTTTGAATCAAATCTCAATTTCGTGTGCTAAATATTTGTGTGCTATATATTTGTTGTTACAAAGGAATTATGGAGAGTTACTGTGACTAGGATTTTACTTTTACACCAACAGATTTGCAGAAAATTGTACTCAAGTGCTGCGACCTTGTAAAGTAACTTACTGTCCGAAATTTATGTATTTATTTATTTATTTTAGATCGTGGAAAAAATGCATTAAAAAAAAGAGTTATTGATGGTTTAGGCAATGGTTGGGGACTAATAAATAATTCTGCAAAAAGAAATTTTGCCAAAATGCACTTTAAGTATTTTTAATTTACATTTAAAATACTGCTGCGGCATCAAAACCTGCAATCTTCACCAAAATTTCCGCATCAAAAAGGGATCATCTGCGGGGGGTAGTTTTCGTGAAAGCGTGTATATTGGGGTTTTTAAGGTTGCTGAAAGTTCATCTGATAATAAGAAATCCATTTCACGGGCGGAGGTGAAAAATGGAAAAGCTTTTTTACTGGACAGTCTATTACTCATATAAACCCATAAAAACCCAAAATACCTTAGTCGACCTTAGTTAACCCAGAAAAACATAAAACATAAGAATCCATAATTATACGTAAAAACCCGTATTAACTGGCAATAACCCATAACAATCCATAATAAACCATATTACCCATATAGAAATATCCGGAATACTTGTATTAACCCACAAAAACTCATAAAACTCATAAACGCCCATCTTAATTCTTAAAAACCCGTATTAACTTGTAGTAATCCATAATACCCATGTTATCTATAAATAAAAGTTAAAATTCATAAGAAAACCATAAGTAATAAAATTAATAGTATATTAAAGTACTAGTTTTCTAAAGTACTAGTGCGCTAAAAACGTGTTATGAAACGAGTGCTTTATCAATTTTTTCTATTTTGCTCTAAAATTAAAAAAAAACTTACATTTAAATTGATCACTGATTTAGGGATTTTTGTTTTGGATTGGCATTACAGTTTACACCATGTTTAAAATTCTAAGAACAAATGATATTTTGATATATTTTATAGTCATCTCTTCTCTTTTTTACTGCAATTAACCAAGCCACGATTTTAACATGGTAAACATTACACAAAATTTTGTAGAAAATTCAAATTTAAAGGGACATTGACATTTGCACGGAAAACGTCAAGCGATAGGCCAGGTCTGTTGCCAACCCAAAAGAACAAAAAGTACAGACCTCTTATGGGCCTATAAGAACACGCAAAATGCGTGTAATTATGAGATTATAAGAGTCGCAAAATAGACAAAATAATTAAAAATGCACCCTGGGCGTAAAATGGATTTTTTATTACCTATTAAAATCATTTTCATTAACCTCGAAAACCCTTATATTCCAATTTTCACAAATACATCGTAAATATTTAAAAAAATATTGCCCCTGCCCTGCGTGGGTAAAGTTAGACCATTTTTATTATCATATTCACTTTCAGCAGCCTCAAAAACCCTAGTATACAAATTTTTACTAAAATTACCCCCATTGGTAAAGTAAGATTTTTTTATTATTTTATTCAATTTCAGCCACGTCAAAAACCCCTCTATACCGTTTTTTACTAAAATAATTTAAATATATAAAATTATTACCGCCAGCCCTACGGGGGTGAAGTTGGATTTTTTCTATTATCTGATTCAGTTTCAGCTACCTCAAAAACCCTAATATATCATGTTTTACTAAATTATTGTGATTTTTAAAACATAATTAATCCCTGCCCCCAGGTGGTGTTAGATTTTTTTATTATCAGATTCATTTTTAGCGACCTCAAAAACCTCTATATACCGATTTTCACGAAAATATTGTACACATTTAAGAATAATCCCCCCTCTCCGGGTGGAGTTAGAAAAATATTATTATCATATTCAGTTTTGTCGACTTGAAAAACCCATATATGCAAATTTTGACGAAAATATTAAAAAAATTAAAAAAAATCCCCCCCTCTCCCGGGGTGGAGTTGGAACATTTTTATTATCAGATGTACACTCAGCGACCTTAAAAATCCCTATATAAAAAATATTGTAAAATTATGTTAATTTTGCCGCATCAAAAGGGGATCATCTGCACGTGCCGCATTAAAAGGGGGTCATCTACAATTTGCTTTTAAATTTTCTACTGATTTACAGCAAATTTGATTTAAGTAATATTTTGTATATTGTATACTTATTAATGTCTATCAGAATCAAATACGATTTTAATTAATTTTTGAGTTGTTTAGAAATTATTAGTTTTTTGGATTATTGTGAAAAATGTGATTTAATGCAGATGTAAGAGGTACATCTCCTCAAATATTGTTTGTTTTAAGAGCGCAAAATATGATTTCTGCTTTCGCGTGATGCCCAGTTCATTTAAAGAGCCCGTGACTATCAGTCTGACCAATAAGATGCTTTGCAAAAAGTCTAATAGGAAAAAAAATTTTGCGGGACAATAGATGCACAGTGGGAAAGCTGGAATTTAATCGAAAAATTAAATAAAAGAGAAAAATATATCTTATTGTTATTTCCTAGAGCATCATTTCCACCACAATTCAAGTCAGGCATGTGCTTAATCGTCGCTGGCGCTTAAGTGCAAAACCTCGCAACATTTACGCATTTTCGCAATATTTCTCGAACAATTTTTACTTAATTATATTTATTCACAAGCATACAGAAAAACGTTCTTTATATGCATTATAAAAAGTTGCAAAATCTATAATTTTTGTCTCTTTCTTTAAAAGTTAAAAAATCTTTTCTTTTTTTAACCTAGGTTATATTCATATCTAACCTCTTTTTTTTTGGCTTTTGGTTATTATATACCTTATAGATGGCGAAATAAAATAACCTAACTTTTTTTTTATTTCTATAATAACAACGAGCCACTTATTTAAATTATTATTTAGTTGAAATTTACAGTGACGTTAGTGCAAAATTTTTGTAGAAGATCATTTAAAATGGCGAATTTTACGAGTTAATGTGTTATTTATTTATGCTTTTGAATAAAACTCTGTTCTAACCATATAAGAAAATGACATTTCCAACTCTCAAGATGCTAATTTGGCCTAGGCTATGCCTCGGCCAAATAGCATCTCTTGAGTTGGAAATGTTTCATTTTCTTATTAGTTTAGAAATATACTATTACTTGCGTTACGTAGTGACAACTTGGTTTTAATATGGATACGATACCTTAAGGTATGTAATATATATATTCTCACTTATTAAAATTGTGCTTTTAATATATTTGCTATAATATTTTAAATATATGCCGAAGCACATATGAGGAGGTGACTTTCAAAAAGCAGTTTTTGACATTTTTTGAAAAATTGAGATAATGATGGTGTTTACACTGTTAATGCATATTCGATCCAAAAAAAAATAAAAAATTTGTTATTTTATATTAAAAATTTAGTTAGAAAACCACGTGGAAAAACAAAACGCAGTTTTTGAACCAAAGCTTGACTTTCAAAACGCAGTTTTTAATTATACTACAGTCAATATACGTTTTAACTACGACAAAATTCCTAAGTCAAAAAAAAGTGGGATGGGAAATTCAATAAAAAAAGTCTATCGATTTTCTTAAAACACCCTAAAAACACCCTAAAAACTCGTTTTTGCCCTATAACTTTTGATTGCAACCTACTAGAAACGAAAACTGCACAGAAAATGAAAGAACACAAAAAATGCAATAAAATTGCTTAATATTTTTTTCCCTTAATTTCTATTCGTTGGAAGATATAACGCATTTAAAGTCGTAACTCACTCGTTGTTAAAACATTTTAGGACTGGCTGCCATTTGTACACCCTTTTATATATCGGCTTAATATCTTTCAAAATATCTTAAATATATCTAAGGATGATTTATGCAAAATTTCAGCTTAATCTGATTAGGGTTTACGAAACCCCTATACGCCCCTTTTATTTATATACGAAAACTACACCCTGCCTCTTAGAAGTGGAGTTGGAACTTTTTTATTCTCAGGTTATCTTTCAGCAACCTTAAAAACCCCATTATACCAATTTTCACAAAAACTACCCTCCACCCCTCAGGGGATGAAATTCAAAAAAAAAATATTATCAGATTCATATTCGTCAACCCCAGAAACCCCTATATACCAATTTTAAAGAAAATATTGAAAATATTTACCCCCCATCCCCTCGGGGATGATTGAGAAAGGTTTTACACAATATATGGACACCCCCTGTATACTATTTGTATCTATACTTACCTAAAATATATTTAAAAAATCAATATCACAAGAGATTCTATTAATAATATTCATATTCATTTAAATGCTGGACTATCAAAACGCAGTTTTTATGCTTTGACTTTCAAAACGCAGTTTTTGATTTTTTTAATATGCAATTTTTTTAATAATTAGTGAAACTGATTTAATTCGCAAATGTAATTTAACTATTCTCTCTTAAATAGATAATACCTGATGTTCATTGGTACTATAAAAGCTGTTATAGGTCCTAAATTAATACTTGGTTGATATCTCGAAATGTGTTATTTGTCAAAAACTGCGTTTTGAAAGTCACCTCCTCATATAATAATTTTTATAAATAGTTAAGGTTAAAGTTCATTTCCACATCCTTCCACACGGAAATTTCGGCACATTATTGTAGTAGAACTATTGTTGTTTCGAACTTAATGTCAAACTCTTGCCTATATTTACCCATTTTTTTAAATATTATTTTTATTTTACTATGCAACAGAGATTAACTAGTAGTCGAAGAGCTTTTATATAACCTTTGCTCTGTAAGGCTAGAATTTTGTGCAGTGGGGTCAGAGGATTCTAAGTACAGAAACATGACCTGGCAGGAAACAGCCCTGCACGGCATCAACCCCTTGAAAGTGCACTATGGGCCAGAATACCTTCGATTTTGGCCGAAAAACGGCTTTTGGTCGTAATATCGTAAAAATTAGTAACAAGGGGTTTTCGAGGATGCTGAAACCGAATCTGTTAATAAAAATTCAAAATTTAAAATGGTGCATCCAATATGGCGGCCAGATTTGTTAGATTTTATTGGATTCTGATAAAAATTGGTATTAAGGGTTTTCGAAGATGCTGAAATCGAATATGTTTTTAAAAATTTTAAATTCAAAATGGCGGATCCAATATGGCGGCGAAATCTGTAAAATTTAATTGGACTCGGATGAAAATTGGTTTTCAGGGGTTTTCAAGGATGCTAAAACAGAATTTGTTTTCAAAAATTTAAAATCAAAATGGCGGATCCAATATGGCGCCAAAATCAGTTAAATTTTATGGAATTTGGATGAAAATAGAGGTTTCGACGATGCTAAAATTGATAACTGAAATGATGTAAATTGATAAGAAATTAATTGATTTAAATTATTTAGGTAATAAGTATCAAATACACTGCTCAGTAAAAAAAGCTTTACCGTTTTTCACTTCCAGGCGTGAAATTAATTTTTTTTATCAGATTCACTTTCAGCAACCTTAAAAACCCCAATATAGAAATTTTTACGAAAAAAAAACTACCCCGCCCCCCAGGGGGTGAAGTTAGAAAAATGTTATTATCATATTCATATTTGTCGACCCCAAAAACCTCTATATACCAATTTTGACGAAAATATTGAAAATATTTAAAAATATTTACCCCCTCACCCCCGCGGGGGTGGTTAGGAAAATATTATTATCAGATTCAATTTGAGCAACCTTAAAAATCCCTATTTTAACCCAGTAAGTAGCCCCTATGAATTGATTCCAACTTTTAAGGGTCCTTGCCACACTGTGATGCGGTTTTAAAAATATATAAAGCATAGGTTCAACTTCTTTGTCAATAAAATGTATGTTGGGCAGTGTTATCAATGAATTGCAGACATTATAAATAATAAATTAAAAAAAAATCTAATAATTTAATTTTTCTTATATTCTTTTTTCCCTTAATGTTCTTTTTTATAGCTAAAATACAATATTTTTTCTGCCTATGTAATTTTATGTTATGTTTTATTTTACACTATAATTTTAGAGATAATAAAAAATAAAATAAAATTCTTGTCTAACAAGAAAAAGCCGTGAAGATATGCGATCCTTCGTATCCTACAGTGTATACCCTTCTCAATGGTATACAGCTAACAACTAATAGCTAATATAAACTGAAATATGTTTTCTTATGTTTTTTATGTTACCTAATCAATAACTGTTTCAAGTCTATCTAATGATAAAAACTTCTCAAAATTTTACAGTTTTGATTAGGAGTATTTGTTGTAAAAAAATGGTTTCAGACTATTATTAACCCCTTCCCGCATGATTTTTTAAATATTAAATATCCAAACGAAAAATAAATGCAAAAACCGATAAATCCACGTTATCCAATTTTGAGATATTAGCGAAAAACTTGTACAGCGTAACCCAAAAAAAAAATAATAAAAAAATCTAAAACTGTTCATGGGTCATATAATATAATGCCTAACTTTCGATATTTTAACTTTTTTTTCATACTTTTTTTATTTTTATTTATCGGTTTTTGCATGAAATCAGAAATTTATCTTCTCGTTTATCGGTTTTTGCCTGAATTTCTGATTCTAAGTGAAGTCAAGTAGCAGATTATGCTACCGCATCACCTTATTATATTATTCACAGCGCCTGCGCTAAAATATTTGCGACGATTAAAAGAAAGGTACCTGTGTACCTCTGTAATCCGTTTACGATTACAGAGAGAAAGAGCTCACTTGCAACAGTTAAACGAGTTAGGGATAGGGGGGATGAAATGGGCCACTTGCCTCCGTCAAATACAAAAAACACGGAGTCAATCTTATACCTCTTCACATTAAGACAATTGCTTCAAATAATATATTTACCAGAGAATTGAAAAAATTTATTATAGATAATTATAATTTGATAAAAAATATTTTCGGTAGCTAAAGAATGTGCAACAAAAATTAAATAATTTTCTCTCCGGTGATCTTTTCTTTTTTATTTGTGGGTTTACATATTTATACGAGTCTCTTATCACTTTCACTAATTATGCGTCTCTTCTTCACAGACAATAAATAATTATAATTATGATTGAAAAAATATAACTATTTTGTAATTAATTATGACTATTAAATAATTTTAGATATCTTTTTAAGTTGCATTTAAAAATCCTAGTTTAGTATAATATATTATGTTTTATTTGTAATATAGTTTATAATTAGTAATATTATTGTTTTCGCATACAAACCTAGTTTAGGCGAAAACCTTATGTCATATTTATATTAATATTGTAATAAATAAATAAATAATTGAATTGAATTGAAAAAAAAGTGCCTTAATGGGTGCCTTTCTATTCTAACCCTGATGTTAAGCTAGAATAAAAGGTTAAGTTACCTCAGTTCCTTCTAAACGTGCTTTCACCGACTAGCTAATAGGTTACGCAGCAAGAAAGAGGGGTCATGTAGGTTCGTGGGCTTTATTTATGATAAATTAACCATGATTTTATTTAGATATAATAAACAAAAAAAGTGGAATATTTACCTTTGTTTCTATGCACTAGAAAAGGGGGTTATTTAAATATTAATTAAATATAATTAATAAAAAGGGGAAATCTGAAAAATAAAAATGTTTGAGGTTCAAGCATTTAAACAGGTAAAATGTGATTAATAAATTTAATGGAATTAATAAAAAAATAAATATGACAGAATACCTTTTGTGAATACAAAAGGTCAAAATATGACAGAATACCTTTTGTGAATACAAAACGGTGGAAATATAATTAATAAATTTGGTTACACATTTCAAAAATCGGTACGTACATTTTCCTTCATAAAGAAATACAATAAAAGGTACTTATCTTGGATCCAAACTTTTTGCTATCCGGAGAAATGTTCAACCACATGTTCGGAGATCCATATACTCCTGCCAGAATGTGTCCGGAGGTCCAGAAGGTAAAGTTGGTTCCAAAAAACTCGAAATTTGACGTAATCAGCACCAGGAGGGAAATATTAAATTTAAAATATTGAAATTTAAATACTAAAATTCACAGTTTATCCATCATGGCGGCCATCTTGGGTTCCCTTCTCGTCAGCTTAAAAAAGCCTAAAGCGTAGACCATAGTTTAACATTGGAGCAATAAACTCGTAGAAAACTAGTAGTAAAAGCCCATAATCAACCGTAGTAAAATGGATATAAAACGTGGGTCAATTATCACACGTGCGTAAACTCATATCAAAAAAACATGCTTGCACAAAAAATTAATAGACCATCTAAGACAGAAGTTTGGTAGAAAAAGATTCTAGTAGAAAACTAGTCCGGTAGAAAACGACCTTTAAATAAAAGAAAAAACTAAATAAGTATACACACTAGTTTATAATAATTTGATTAACTTACAGAAATCAATTCGATCGTTTTCTCAAAATGAAACACACAAGTGCCTTCTATAGCAGAAATATCAGAAAGAAGGGTGACTGACGCCACCACGCCCTTGTTTCAGTACAGGCTCATTGCGCATGACCGAGTCTTTAGATCTACTGCATAAGACTTTGTAATTCAATGAAATTGAATGTTTTATTTAAAATATAGATCATAGATTACTATTGTTTATGAAAAGTGTAAAATCAAAATGATAATTATTTAATTGGTTAAAAATTAATTTTAAAACTTGACAGAACTATTGTGGCGTATTATCCAAATAGTTCTAATGAACCGATATTTTATTGTCAAAATTATTTATTGTTACTTATGGATTATTTATAAGTTGTATCAGTACACCAATTATGGAATTATTATTGTTTAATTGTAAAACTAGTGGTGAATAAAAAAAATATGGAATTTTCAATCTGTTCGGTATTCCTAACCAACAATTTAATGTCAACACAGAACATATCCGGTAGAAATACATAATAATAAAAGTCAGTCAGTCTGGAAATAGATAACTAATGTAGGAGTTAATAACTCTTGAGACTATAACCAAAGGTAATTAATATAATTAATCTTATAGCTAAATTTTTGCCTTTATTGACAAAATGGTTTATCGTAGTGTCAAAAAGATTATTTCAAAAAAAAGGGCAATATTTCCAAAAACAAATAACCCGTGACGTTTTAACCGTCACATATTATAGGTACGGTAGTTTCGAATGTTCCAAAATTTTCCAAAATGGTCCTAGACAAACTTTTTTTTGGAATGTCCGTCTGTCTATCTAATGTCACGATTTTTGTAAACACGATAACTCAAGAATTAATAATACGATCGACCAAAAACAAAGAAGAAGTTAAACTCAAAAAAAATCGAAAAAAGATGAGAGAAAATCCCAATTGACGTAACTTTTTCAGAAAAAAATATTTTTCTATTTTTATTATAAGGATCAATTCTACCAATTTTGAAAGTAATCCCCCCAAAAACCAAAAGTTATGGGACGTTGAACTTTGAAAAAAAAAATCATTTGAAATTTATATATGGATTTATCGGTATTTGCTCGAACTATTCACTTTAGTATACCATTTTAAAGGGGAATCATCGACTTTTGCTTGTATATGATGCGCTATATAAAGAAAGCGCTACAAAATTAGTATATTCAACTTCAAGATGAAGTGGGTGTAAATAAACGCACGTGAATACAACGGATTTAGTGACAGGGTAGGACTCAAAACAAACTATTTCTATATAAAGGTCCTTTGTACGCTTCATCGCAAGTGCTCACGTCCTTACCTGTTTAATTTTCTACATTCCTACTCTCGCAATTTTAGAGTGTCTTAACCAATAAAATCACGCGACCGCTGCCGCCGTGCGCGATTATTTTGTTTACATCCTCTCCATCTTGGAGTTGAATTTACTATAGGTAAAATATGCAAAAAGTGGATTTATCGGTTTTGCATGTTTTTGGTATTTTGACGTGCTAATAACGGGAAAAATATTTTAAAAATCTAGGTTTATTTTTTAATTCTTTTTTTTTACTTTTCATGTAACTCTCCAACGAAACAAGATATTTAGATCGAACTTGAGCTAAAAAATAAAAGTTAGCAATATTGCACAAAATACTGAACTTTTAGAAAACTCAATGGTGTATCTGCAATTAAGTAAAAATGGAAAATAAAAAAATATATTCCTTTTTCGGGGCCATTTCTCATAAGGTGTGTAAGTGGTACTTTATATTTGACATACCGCAACCAAGATATAAACTTTTGTAAAAGTCCATTAAAATATTAGGCGTATATGAGTAAAAGTTTGTTTTAGAGATGGCACTATGGATACACTAAAAAAACCGTGTATGCCATGTATGGGACAGTATGCGGGAAGGGGTTAAATCTGAAACTGATAATAGCTACCCTTTTGGCTGTTTGACTTCGAAGAGTATAATAACGACATATCGATAATGTCTATAATAAAAATATATTAAAAAATCGTGTGAACAGGGCCTTAAAAACAGTAAATACATTTATTTAAATCCGTAGGGACGAATAAAAGAAACCAACCCCATTTTTACATGACCCTTTGAACTTTCTAAACTACTACTTTGATCCAATATATTGGTCCATAAATATGAATATTTTTTTAACATACTTTAGGTATACAGTGCATACAAAAAATATGGAAACAACCTAGAAATTATTAGACCAACAAGTTTTTTAAAAAATTCTCTGAAAAGATTATTATTTTCAAAAGCGCATGTTTTTATGTAAAAAAAGTATTTTTATTTGAACTCGCCACTTTTTGTATAATAAATCTTGATAAACAGTTTGCTCTTTTGCACTAGTGCGAAAAGTAAAAAAGTCAGTGCTGATTGGTTGATTGATCCTGAAACTGATGATATTCATATACCTCTTTTTTGTCAAAAATTAAAAATATATTAAGATATTACAATCAAATAAAAAATAGTGTATGATAAACGGGTAAAAACTGCTTTTAGAGCGATAACGGTTATCAACCTCGCTCTCCAAGCTCGGGTGGCAATCTCCGTAATCGCCCTGAAATCAGTATTTTTCGTCTTTGTATTATACACTATTCCGCGTAGAAGGAAGTGCAAATGCAAGCAATATACTTTTCGACAAAATATGTATATTATTTTTCCTACGACCCCAACAATAATATAACTATTTAAAATAAATATTGATTTGTTTAAAGATAAAGATAAATAAAATTCTCATTATTTCTGTGGCTCAGTTGTAGAAGGGCCATTGTCAATCAGGTCAACTCTGATGTAATATTTTGAAAACGATGCTATTGACAAATTGATATTGGCCCTTTTAGAACCAAGCCACAGATTTAAAATTATTACATTTATTATAAATATATAAATTGAGTTACTCAATTTGAGTAATTATTAAAAAAATACTGGTTCTTCCCAGAAAAATAAATAATCTAGGCACAGTTAAAATTAGTTACGTTTTGTTCATTCAAATTTTTGTTATCTGACCAATATTAAATCGATTTATCATAATGCATATAAACGAAAACAAATGGTAAATATTTTTAAAAAGACTCATGCTTAGCCACACATGTATGATTAGGGTAGACCTTATATTTTTTAATTAATCTTAAAATTTTCATTTAGATGTAACTAAAAAAAAACTGAATATCGTCCTATTTTTACGACTAAAAAAAAGCCGCTAGAGTTGCCCCTAACACTAAAATTTACGAATTTCTACCACGAACATTTTAAAAATATATGAGATCGGAGTGAATTTATTTTTATTTAATGCATTTCAATCAAAGTAGATTATTTAGGAACTCTTATTTGGCGCTTAGCTCTTTCTGTTTGAGTTAAATCATTTTAATATTATGAATAAATATTAGAATGCATTAAATAATAATAAATTCAGTCCGATCCGATACAGTTTTAAATATTTGTTTATCATTTGACACATTTGTGGTAGAAATTCGTAAATTTTGGTGTAGGGGCAACTTTAGCGGCTTTTTTTTAGTAGTAAAAATAGGACGGTATTTAGTTGTTTTTAGTTACATCTAAATGAAACTTTTAAGATAATAAAAAATATAAGGTCCACCCTAATTTTTAGAATCTTTTGATCATTTTGAAATTCGGCACATAATTTTGTATGCTCAAAAGGAAAAAAATAAGGTTTCAATCTCATTAAATTTTTCATTTATACAAAAATTACAGACAATTTTCAACGATTTTTACGATTTATGGATAATTTACAAATTTTAGGTGCCCAATTAGGACCCTTAGAGAAGTTTAATTACTCTCATATTTTTAAGATAAGAAATAAATAAAGGTCCTCCCTAATGTATGATATTATTTAGCACGCGTATGAAACATGACACTTTCTTACTGTCTAAATCTTGGGAAATTTGTCGTTTCCATAGGTAAAATATATTTTGCCCGCATGAAAGTTGAAACGAAACAGTCATCTGGATTCGAGATAAAGAGGAATTTGTTAATTCAAGAGTAAAACTTAATTAACACTACTCTGTCTATATATATAATCATTTATCCACAAAGCTGTAAGTAACCAGATAAGGCGTTCTAACATTGCAAGAACGTTTTGAATACCTCAAATGTTATATTTACAATTGACTTGCGTTTCTATTCACGAAAAGCATACGAAATAACGTAATTTGCGTGTGTACCCCAGAAAAGAGCCCTGTTTATCATTTTTCATAATATTTGCGCAAAACATTCTTTAGGTTTATCAAACGGTTTGTCCTATTTATAAATATTTTCAATCCAAATGCTTGCGTACCTCTCACAGTTTCTAATATATCTAGAAATTTGTTTTACTTCGTTAAAAATTGTGCATAACGTTATAAGCCTGCGCTCAAGACACTTGACGACACTTCAAGCCAATCACGGGATCGCGAGATCGGGGTTATGCGAGGTTCTGGACAGAGGTTGATTATTTTTTTTAAATGCTAATTAGCGTAAATGCTACAAAATCATCAATAGGCCTGTAGGCAAGTTATCTGCTTACAAATGCTTTTCTTATACTATTCACAAGGCTTAAGCACTAGAATAGTATTATACGGTAGTTCGAATTTCCCAAAATCGCCAAAAAACGTCCTACACAAAAATTTCTTCAATACACGGGTAGTGGGGTTAAAATCAAGATGGTCGGTTCTGAAGGCGATCCTTTAGAGCTCGCCGAAAAAGAAACCGCATTTAAATGCTGTAAAACTAAAAAGTGCAAAATATGTGTTTGTATTAATTGTTATTCAATATTACACGTAAGCTGCGCTGAAAGAAGTAAATATGTAACAATAGAAGACAACAAAATAATATGCTGTGAAGGCCAAAAAACCTTGAAGACAAATTAATGTAATAACACAATTACAAAATAATCAATTACTTTTAGAAAGAACCCAATATTTAGATAATCAAAATCAAATATTTTCTCCAGAAATAAACAATCAGTCAAGGTCGTACAGCAACGTAACTGCGAAAAATGTAGATCCGTCAAAATCGGCGAGTAATTTTGAATTTCCGTCAAGCAGGCCTGCCAACACTACCAGCAGCGCCGCAAATATCCCTAGCTTCTGTCATAACATAACCTCAAAATAAAAATCAAAATACAAATAATTTTTCTAACACACATTTGAGACCTAACAATGCACAACAACTTAGGAAAAAAGCTATGGGTAACTCTAGCTATACAGAAAACATGACAGTAGCACCTAAAATATGGATGTACCTGAATCGTTTCGAAAAGGAAACGGCCAAGGAAAAAGTAATAATAATAATAATAATAAAAGTACTTTATTGCCCAATTGACAAATGGTCATTGACCGAAGTCCATCAGTCTGTTTTATAAAATATAATAGTATAAAATAAATTCTTAAAATATATAAATGTAAAAAAAAAGTGAATAAATATATGAATATAATTAATAACAGTATTAATAATAGTTCAAGTGAGATCCTGAATTAATTCCCACAGGGTGCTCTGGGGATATTTAGCTTTGGCAGGTATATTAAGGTCTCTCGTCAAACAGTATTTTTGGAGGAGGGATTGGTTGGATACGGATTTTGAAAAATTGGAGGTAAGTGAGTGAATTCGGGAAATAATTGAAGTGGTTAAAGTTTGTTCATAGAGAAGAGCGTTTGATGGATTGTGAAGAGAATTTCTAGGGTTTCGTATCTTGGTTATTCTCTTGAGAGCCAGGGTTTCGGCGACTTGAATATTTTTTTTAGCAGGTTTTTTGGTGTTGAGAAGGGGTGACCATATTCCAGGAGTGGCCTGCAGATGAATCTGTAGATTTTACTGGCCGTTGTTGTGTTAATTCCTTCATTTTTATAAGTAAGACTGCGATGTTACTGTTGATTTTTTAACATTAAGAGTGTGTTGGTTAAAACTAAGCTTATTATCCAGTAAAATTCCCAGATATTTAACGCTTGTAGAGGGGTAGATTGTTTCATTGTTTAGGGTTATGGAAGGAGAGTTGATTTTTGTCCTGTGGTTGAATATTACCAGCTGGGATTTCCTTGCGTTGATGGTTTGTCTCCATTTGTTAAACCAGACAGCTGATGAGTTAGCTAGCCTTTGTAGGAAAAAGTATTAAACATGATTAAAGGAAAAATTGAAGAGAAGTACCATGCAGATATTGTATTAAAGGAATTACCAACTGAGACGAACCAAAATAAATGCTTTATGTTTAGTGCAAGTTTTGAGCTTAAGGGCGAACTGTATAGCAACTCATTTTGGCCAAACGGAGTTGGATATAGAAGATTCGATTTTAGAAAGCACGACCTAAATAAAACAAATTTTCGAAACCGGACTCTGTCAACTACAAATCCATAGATTTATTTCACATAAACATACAATGTTTACGTAATAAAGTACATCCACTTGAGGACCAACTACTCGATAACATCAAATTACAAAATGGTTTTGCCTGCATTAGTGAACACTGGCTAATGGATTTTAAATTTGAATATATTAATTTACAGGGTCTTACTCTGGTAGGTAGCTATTGTAGGCAAGTAAATACTCGTGGTGGGGTATGTATATTTGCTGCTCAGTATTGTACTGTGAAAAATGACTTGATCAACCTCTCCACCAAACTTCATTGTGAAATATTATGGTGTTATAATAAATGATAAACAAAACTTAAATTTTTCTAAAAACAGAATCGTCACTAGACCCATTACTAGACCCATTACACTGATTGGGCATAAAAATTGAAACCAAATTTGAGATTTTTCTGGAAAAACTGACAAATGCAACACAATCAGCATTACGAGAAGTTATTAAATTTGTAAGTGAATCTCAACCAAAGCCAATAGTTAAATGGTTTAGCAACAATATCAGGAACATGCGTGAAATTTTGGGATTTATTTCTCTAGACAGTCAACCCAGAACTTACAAAAATTACAAATAAATATAGGCTATAAAATTTGAAAAAACTAAAGCACACAATAATTTAATAAACTCCTCTGAAAATACACAAAAGGCTGTAAAATAGTAAATAGCAATAAACCAGTTTAAATTTCTGAACGGGAAACAACTCCTGATGAATTTAATAACTTTTTTTTAATGGACCATTAACTATACAATCACAAATATCAAACACAAATTTAAATTATCAAGATTATCTGTCAGATTTAAACATTAATCCAGAAAGTGACAAATTTGGTTTCGGTGAAGGGTCCTATGCTGAAAACAGGGATATAATAAAAAACTTAAATAACAGTACCAGTACTGATTACTATGGCATCAACACGCGAATACTAAAATCTATAGGTGACTTTATCGCAGTGCCGTTAACGAAGTTATTTAATGAATGTATTTCTCAAGGTATATTTGCCAAATCCCTCAAAATATCAAAGGTAGTCCCGATAGGCGAGAAAGGGTCTCGTGACGATCCTTCTAACTATAGACCCATCTCTATAACACCGTTATTATCTAAAATATTCGTAAAGGCCCTCAAAAAGCAATTTGTGGGTTACTTTGAGCAAAATAATTTATTTAACTCATCCAAATTCGGTTTTTGGGAGAAAAAATCTACTGTTGACGCTATAAATGAGCTGCTGGATTCCATAACCGAAGGTTTCGACTCAGGTCTCTCTATACTTTTGTGCTCTATAACACCGTTATTATCTAAAATATTGGAAAAGGCTCTCAAAAAGCAATTTGTGGGTTACTTTGAGCAAAATAATTTATTTAAGTCATCCAAATTCGGTTTTCGGGAGAAAAAAATCTCTTGTTGACGCTCTAAATGAGCTGGATTTCATAACCGAAGGTTTCGACTCTAGTCTCTTTATACTTTTGTGTGAACTGTCAACGGCATTTGAATGCGTCGATCCTAACATATTAGCAGATAAACTGAGATTTTACAGATTCTATGAGAAAAGTATTAAGCTTATTTTGTCATTTTTGAGTAATCTTTTGCAAATAGTGGTACTAAATGGTTTGTTATCTGAGGCTCTTATGACATTTATTGGTGTAGCACAAGGTTCAGTTTCTGGACTTCTACTTTTTTTAAGCTACATCAATGACATAAGTATGTGCTCACCAGATACAAATACAATACTATTTGCGGACGATACTACAATACGGAAGAAAAATAAAATACTTAATATTTCGGGCTCGGTCAAGGGCCAATGACTGGTTTGCAGCAAACAAACTAAGCCTAAATGAGTCAAAAACGTTATGGTAAGGTTATGGTAATTACACTCAGAGATTGTGGTGATTTTGTTAACCCAGAATCGGTCCGTTTAACACCACATTGATTTTGTTTCAAAGAATGTTGGTAGAAGTATATACACCCTGAGGACGTTTTTGGGGGTAGTTGCTTGTGAGGTTATAAGGACAGTATAATTTACCACCATACAAAATTTTGGTATTATTTACCGATTGTTAATTTTTCTGAATACTGTAACATACTTTAAACTAGATCATACTATATCATACTATAAGTGTGATATGCTTTACCAAATGTTACAGTATTTTTTACTATAACATGCTAGTATTAATAAACACATGTTGCGTGGGGATTCAAATTTACCAGCACGGTTTCTTTATGACAACATTTTGTTTACAATACACACATTGCAGTATTTAATATCACAACTAAAGTATTACATACCAATGGTGGCGATATAAATAACAAATATATATTTAGAACTAAAATTTAGTATTAAAATTACAATGACATTTCCTGAGTGTGGACTTTCACCGAGTTGAAAGATCTAAAAACGAAACAAATTATTATGGCCCCCTTGCATACAATGAGCTGCCTGCTAGTGTAAGAGTCATCAACTTACTAAATATAAAATTCAAATAAAAAAATATTTGTTGGAAAAATGCACGTATTCTATTACTGATATTAGAAATAGTTTAAAATACATGTAATCTTACAATATTGTTAATATTACATAAGTTTGTTATATTTTTTTTTGTACTGACGAGTGTAAATCTTTTTTATAGCACAATAATCTAATGATAATCTAATCTAAACATTACTTGTCAAATTCCAAATATATTTTTTTCAAAATTACAGTAAAAAGAATCTAAAAATTATAAAAGAATGCTGGAAGATGGAGAAAGATTAAGGCATAATATGAAAATGAAGCCATTTCCGTCGATGTGTTTTAATTGAAGATTTTTTTGAAAATTTGAAGTGTTTATTGTCAATTTTGTAAATATTTTGACTATTTTTTCTCAAAATTAATGGAGAGCCCCTAGCACAAGCCAGAAGCTTATTTGGGGCTCTTCATGTCTCTGTATAAAATTCTATAAATAAATAAATTAAATATCTAGAAACTTTCAAAATGTCCGTCTGTCCTTACGTCTGTCCGTCTGTCCTTACGTCTGTCCGTCTGTCCTTACGTCTGTCCGTCCGACCGTCCGTCCAATGTCACGTTTTTTGTGGACATGATAACTCAAGAACGAATAATCGGATCGAAATTTTCAGGAAAATATAATGCAATGGGTAGCATTTCATATCATCACGGCTTGTTTTGTCTTTAAAACTCTAACAATGTAAGACATTAAAGAATACAATTATTATTATAACCGAGTTGGGCGGGGGTCAAAAAATTCTCAAGTAACTTGAAATTTGGTATATAAGCATAGTTTTTCAATTGAAACAACACATGAAAAATTAAAAAATACCCTACTAAAGGTACTTCTAATGGACGAACCTTTACATTTTAAGATGTGTTTTGTCTTGTTTTGTTATATAAAGATTTTACAGATATCTGCATTATATAAAGTTGCTTTGACGTTACATTAAAGTTTGATGTAGCGATATTATTTTAATTTCAAAATAAATATATAGCCGAAAGCACTCATGCTTTAAGACAAACTGGATCAGAAATCCTAAAAAAATATGTTCCTTAATGTCTACAGGTGGATTCAGAAATATCAAGTAACAAATAATATACATAATAAGCAATGCTCCTAAGGCAAATTTACCTTAGTAATCATTTATTATTACGTTATTTATTAACAAAAATACAACTTGACATGAGTTATAACTTTATATTATTACTACCAATGCGGAAGAATGGTGATATTTTACCTTCACAAATATCGTAATTTTTTCAAATATAGTAACTTTAAATTTATTATAATCTATACCTAATCATATTTTAAATAAAATTTAATAGTTTATAACTTACACGCAGTTAGTAATGTAATAATATATTAATTTCTAATGTGCACATCAATTATGTATAAATTAAATTAAAATGTATTAAAATAAGTACATAAGAATTTATGCAAAAATATATAAGAAATCAATGTAAAAGTATTTATAATTTATGTGACAAAAATTACGCCATTTAAAATAATTTCTTGCAGTAAGGTTTAAAATTTTAAGCAGTAACTTTTCCTACATAATAACTATTAAAACTATTTTTTAAAATCTAAAACGATCGAAAAATTGTCGATTGAGAAAAAGTGAAAAAAGTTGGAGATAAAAAGTTTTGACAAAAAAAGTGCAAGCTGGTGCAAGTAATGGCATGCTAATTACCCACACCAAATTAAAAGCGAAAATTTGTATTTACAGCTTCAACAGTTCTAAAGATATTAAATAAAAATAAAAAATTCTTATGACCCATTTTAAATCCTATTTCCTTAGAAGGATTTACATATTTATGCAAAGTCGCTTCTTTGGAACCTTTTTTAAACTCATTCTTTCTCTGTAATATTTATTTACGGAACACATGGCCTTTCTAATTCTTATCTGTTAAATACTGGAAAAGTAAAAAAAGAAATGTATTGTTTTAAATTAAAAAGGCAGACAAATGTAAGCGAGTTCCTCACTTTCGTGAGAAATTAATCTTATCGCACTTCTCATAATTAGGTAACCTAACCTTTAAAAGAAAAAGAAAAAAAAAACAAAAACACACGAAAAGGGATTAAAATAATTTCTTTGGACGTAAATTCATTAGGGGGCTGCTTTATAACAAAGCGTGCTATAAAGGGTGTTCATAAAGAACATTTTCTTTCAACATTATTGTGGGCTTTAAAAATATATATAAATGTAAATATAGCTGACTGTAGTTAAACGTTTACAGAATAAAACTAGCTTAAAAAGTTAAAAATAAAAAGAACATACAGACCTTGTTCATTTTGAAAATGAGCCAGTCTGTATTGTCTTATTCAAATGTCAAATGTCATGTGATGGAAATGTAAAAGAATACAGGGAGGTTCATTTTCAGGACAAATAAAATTAACAGTTTATGTTTATCAATAGTGTTTTTTTCCTTATTTCGGAGACAATAAATATCTATTTTATATTTAATTTATTTAATTATGATTCTTCTAGTTAATACATTGGTCAGCCAAGACAAATTATCCAAACAAGAATTATATGTAGAATAATAATATTATAATTTAGATTTATCAAAAGTCCAAACCATACCTATACGTTTTTGAGCTCACTGTATCCGAATCCGGGGTCAGTTTGACCCCATCAGGTCAGGATCAAGGTCAAAATGAGAAAAAACCATTGAATCGACAAAAAAGATCTGCAACTCGAGCTAAACATCATACCTACACATTTTTGAGGTCGCTGAATCCGAATCCGAGGTCAGTTTGACCTCATTAGCGCAGGATCAAGGTCAAGTCAAGGTCAAAATAAGAAAAAACATTGAATCGGCGTGAACCACTATTCTAAGACGTTTCTGGAGTCGGTAAATCCACATCCGGGGTCATTTTAACCCCATCAGGCATATATATCGATTCAGAAATTGTTATAAAACTCTGATTGGACAAATTCGTTTGACCCTGATCCTCACCTGATGGGGTAAAAATGACCCCGGATTCAGATTTAGCGACCCCAGAAACTTCTTTGAGTAGTGGTTCAAGCCGATTCAATGTTTTTTCTCATTTTGACCCTGACTTGACCTTGATCCTGATGGGGTAAAACTGACCCCGGATTCGGATTCAGCGACCTCAAAAACGTATAGATATGGTGGTTTAGCTGATTTTTTTGCCGATTCAATTCTTTTTTCTCATTTTGACCTTGAATTGACCTTGATCCTGACCTTATGGGGTCAAACTGACCCCGGATTCGGATTCAGAGTCCTCAAACAAGTATAGGTATGGTGGTTTAGCTCGGATGGCAGGTTTTTTTTGTGAGGCTAATTATAATGTGTGTTTAGATTAGAAAGACGGATAAGAGGTAAGAATATTAAAAACTATTAGTGTAGTAATAAACTTTGATGTAGAAACATTTGCCTTTATTTATGAAAAAGTTGTTGTTTTGTAAAGGTTTCTCTATCAAGACACCCTGTATAGGGTTAAAACAGCTCTTATTCAATTCGTAAATAATCAAGTTGTAGGTTCTAAAAACAAAAGCAATCGCAAAACAATCAGTAAATGAAAAGAGGCAGTAGGCTGTTTCGATGCGTCTTTTGTTTCATCCAGTTTTGACGTGAGAACGTCGTTCCGAATTAGCGGCTGTCGGTATTGTTTTCTCTCGATTTATGACGTTATTGTCTACCAAGGCATTCATTTGTTTTATGTAGAGGGCGCGCGTGCTCGTTCCCCAGCCAACAAAATCTAGTAAACTGAAGTGATAGTTCATCATTCTCATTTCAAACTTTCTAGATTACGATCATGAAATACACAACACTCACAAAAAGATCAAAAACGTCCTCAACCAGTAATGGTACCCACTAATACAGGACAGATGCATTCCCAGCATCAGTGAGATAGTCTCACTCCTCCCGCACATCCCTCCCCTCCCTATCACATCCCTCCCCATCCCCCTCCCACCCACTCCACAGCGCCAAATTATGACAGATGCAACTCGCATCAGTGAGCAGAGACTCACTCCCCCCCAAATTATGACAGATGCAACTCGCATCAGTGAGCATAGACTCACTGCCCCAAATTTCAATTCAGATTAAGTATTTTTTTTAGATAAATGAGCCATAGGCTGCGCCTGTCTCTTAAAGACCCAAACAAACTATTGATGATGATAGTTCATCAATATATTTATCCGTCTATTCTGACAAGTTTGAGGTTATGTAACACGAATACTACAAGGGATAAACTAAAACAGTCCGTTGTAAGACAGTTAATTTGCCATTTCAAGCCTTGTGTGATATTAAATAAGAAAAATAGAAGCGCAGAAATAAAAAGGGCTTGATTCATTAATTTATTTGTCTGAATTGTGAACACATAAATAATGATATAATCCCAGTGAAGAAGAATTAAAAATAGCACACTTGCTTCAGAGACAGTGAAAATTATTTTATAGCCTCAAAAGGTACTGGCCCCTCAGTTATTTCGGACCTGTCGGAGAAATAGGGTAATATTTTCCCATTAGTCTTCCACGTTTAGTCGAACTTGGCTCCCTCACTTTTTATATCCACGCTACGCCACTGAAAATTTTGACCAA
The DNA here is from genome assembly GCA_958510825.1 of Brachypterus glaber. Taxonomy (NCBI): domain Eukaryota; kingdom Metazoa; phylum Arthropoda; class Insecta; order Coleoptera; family Kateretidae; genus Brachypterus; species Brachypterus glaber. Next base: position 13,406,998 of record OY294053.1, on the reverse strand, counting down.
CAAACATGTGTATTATTTCTGATGTACAAACCTATTTATATTCGTTCTGCCTATTGTTTCATATATACCAAAACGGAACAAAAACAGAACACCAGGCAGTATGTATTAATCCCGCGTAAACCCAATTTTGACATATGAATAGATATCTGTCATTTTCATGACCTACTAACGTTTTATAAAGTGAAGTTTCCCAGTTTCAAAAGATGGACCGAAAGTTTGCCATCATTTATAACCTACTGTCTTTTGCGGGGGTGTCAAAACGAAATAACCAGCGCACTATGTTGTAATATGATGAAAAAATTGGCTAAAATAAATTGATTGACAAAATTTATGGAACGGTAGTTTTACGATTGAAAGTAATTAGTATGAGTCATGTTAAATGTTATTAAGCTAATTTTTACATGTTCTAGTCTAGAAGTATACTTTTGTAAGATCAAACTATTTTATAAAGAAAACTGTTATTTGGAACTGCAAATTATTCCAACATAAAACAGAAAGTCCTTAGTATAGGTCTATTTCCTCAAATAAAATGTTTTTTTTTCAGTCTGCTAGTTAGATTATTTCAATCGGTCTGAATGTGTAGTGATTATAATAATTAAAATTATAAAAATAATTATTTATTAGGCAAACAAATTACCACCAAACTGCCCAAAAATAGTTTTTTCACTAATAGCTTTAGAATTCACCATTATTTAGCTGGTTTTTAATTCGTGAAATAAAATTTCACAACCTAGATCTATAGAGCAATAATAAAATAAAATAATCTCCTACTAGTACTGCCCTCCTTAGTTAAAACGTCCTAACTAACATTGCTATTTTCCCTAAATTTTTCAAATAAACGGCCAAATTTCCTGAGTTCCAATTTCAGTTTAAATTTCTCGACTTTTCCCTGACTTCCCTGACTGGTGGGAACCCTGGAGAATAGATAAATATGGCATAGATAACCGGTATATGCGGATAAGCCGAAAATTACAAAAATGTTAGGAAGTTTTAACTAAGGAGGGCAGAGTAGATAATAAAATCAGCTAATTTCACTTTAGATGTTTCTGTTTTTATTCAGTATCACTAAAATCAATTAAAGATGGACTTTTTATCTTTATCTAGAATCGAAAAATTTATAAAAATTAAAAGCATATTTCATTTGTTTTAATCAAATTGGTAATTAGGCCAAATATCAGTTATGCAAAAAGGGTCTAACACTCAAAAAGAGTCTTGACTAAAGGTTATCAGATAGGATAATCAAGCCCAAAATATAAAGAATTAATAGTATCCTAGGGTTTTCCTTAGCAATACACATAACGTCAATAATAACATTAACATTAACATTATTTCTGAGTGAAACCATCTCACCTTGTTGATTCGACCTCACGGATTTTCATGAAACTTGGCTTAATTCATAATAGAAAGCTTATACAAAAAAAAATTGAAATATGAGATATGAATTTTTCAAATTTTTAATTTTAAGAAAATTGTAACAATTTAATTTTTATTTAATAGAATTAAGTACTTAAGTCCAAATATTACAAAAATTACCATTCTTGACTAAAATTTAATGAAAAACACGATTTTCTGATCAATTGTTTTCCAAAAATTTATTTTCTTATTCTTCTCTCTTCTTCTTTCTTCTCAATCACGATTTTTTGTTTTTTTTTTGTCTTATTTAAACTCAATTTTTCGAAGAGCGACAAAATTTGGTAAAATGTACTTTAAAATATGATTTTTCGAATTATGTATAATTATCTTTGGGCAAAGTTTACAATATATTAGAGCCACTTAAAAAGTCTACAAATTAAAAAAAAACCTTAAAGCCGGTTTTAAGTCAATTTTTCAAAAAGAGCGACAGCTTTGATTTTTTTAATAATTTGGTAAAAGGTAGTAGTAGTATATGTTCCCTTATAAATAATATATAATTATGTCTGGGCAAATCAAGTTTACAATATATTAAAGTCACTTGAAAAGTGTGCAAATTTAAAAAATCTTTAAAAAAACACCTTTTTTTGTTAATTTGGTAAAAGGTACCTTAATAATAATAAATAATAATCTTTTAGTTGATGTATTATTATCTCTGGGTAAATCAAGTTTACAATGTTAGGGCGGCCCTTATATTATATTTTTTTATATATTATATTTTTTTATTATCTTAAAATTTTCATTTAGTTGTAACTAGAGAATTCTGAAAATATGAGTTTACAGTATATTAGAGCCACTTAAAATGTCTGCAAATTAAAAAAAGAAACGCCTTAAAGCCGGTTTTTGAATCAATTTTTCAAAAAGAGTGACGGCTTTCATTTTTTTAATAATTTGGTAAACGGTAGATTAATATGTTCCTTTTTATAAATAATATACAATTATCTCTGGGCAAATCAAGTTTACAATATATTAAAGCCACTTGAAAAGTGTGCAAATTTAAAAAATCTTTAAAAAAAAACACCTTAGCCGGTTTTGAGTCAATTTTTCAAAAAGAGCGACACACAATTGTTTTATTTTTAATTTGGTAAAAGGTGCCTTAAATGTCCTCTTTTGTTTGATGTATTATTATCTCTGAGTAAATCAATTTTACAATGTTAGGGTGGCCCTTATATTATATTTTTTTATATATTATATTTTTTTATTATCTTAAAATTTTTATTTAGGTGCAACTAGAAAATTCTGAATATATGAGAGTGATTAAACTTTTTGAAGGGGCCTAATTGGGCCCATAAATTAGTTAAATTACCCGTGAATAGTAAAAAATGTTTGAAAATTGTCTGTAATTTTTGTATAAGTGAAAAATTTAAAGGGCTTATTTTTTTTCTTTTAAGCATACAAAATTATGAGCCAAATTTAATAATGATGAAAAGATTCTAACCCCTGCTGAAAATCCGCCAAAGTTGCCCCTAAAACACTGAAGCAATCTAATATTTAATCATAATATTAAAATGATCTAACTAAAACAAAACAAGCTTAGCGCCAAATAAGAGTAGCTAAATAAGCCACTAAGAGCCCTTATTTGGAGCTTAGCTCCTTTTGTTTTAGGTAAATTATTTTAATATTATGATTAAATATTAGAATGCATTAAATAAAAATAAATTCAGTCCGATTTCATACATTTTAAAATGTTTTTTTACCGTTTGGTAGCAATTCGCCAATTTCACTGTTTTAGGGGCAAATTTGGAGGATTTTCGGAACGGGTTGGAATCTTTTGATCATTTTGAATTTTAGCACATAATTTTGTATGCTTAAAAGGAAAAAAATACGATATTAAGCCCTTTAAATTTTTCACTTATACAAAAATTACAGACAATTTTCAATTTTTTTTTGCTATTTATGGGTAGTTTTACGAATTTAGGGGCCCAATTAGGATCTCTAGAAAAGTTTGATCATTCTCATATTTTCAAAATTTTCTAGTTACACCTAAATGAAAATTTTAAGATTATAAAAAAATATATTCAGAATATATTCAGAAATAAGTTCGAGAAATTTAAGAGGTGACTAAAAAATATGAAAAAAAGTTCCTATAAAGATTGATCCGGAAATGAGTCCTAAGGGAGCCACGGCTCTTTAAAATTGCAATAAAAATAATGTTTTTAATTAATAACTTTTGTGTCCTTTAAGCTAGGGCGACGAGCTTTTGCATGTATACTGGTATTAATAAGGGCAATAAGTTTGTTAATTTATTTTTTTTAAATTTATGCAGAGGCGTGCCTAGACGGACAAAATATGTGAGGCTTAACACATTTTTGCCCCAAACATTTTTATGTATATATTTTTTTTAATTTTTGGTAATAATATAGATTCCTTGAGTAAAAATAAATAAAAAATGTCATATAGTGTAATACTGTAGGAGCAACAGTTTTCAAAAAAAATGCAATTAGAAGGAAGAAGATTCATATTTTTTAACCTCTTAAATTTCTCGAACTTATTTCTGAATAATCCTGTATAAAAAAATATAATATAAGGTCCACCCTAACATTGTTAACTTGATTTACCCAGAGATAATAATACATCATCCAAAAGAGGACATTTTAAGGTAACTTTTACCAAATTTAAAAAAAACTCAAAGGTGTAGCTCTTTTTGAAAAATTGACTCATAAACCGGCTAAGGTGTTTTTTAATTATTTTTTTTTAATTCGCACGCTTTTCAAGTGGCTCTAATATATTGTAAACTTGATTTGCCCAGAGATAATTATACATCATTCAAAAGAGGACATTTTAAGGTACCTTTTACCAAAATTAAAAAAAATCAAAGGAGTCGCCCTTTTTGAAAATATGACACAAAACCGGCTAAGGTGTTTTTTAAGATTTTTTAAATTTGCACACTTTTCAAGTGGCTTTAATATATTGTAAACTTGATTTGACCAGAGATAATTATACATCATTCAACAGACGCCATTTTAAGGTACCTTTTACCAAAATAAAAAAAAATCAAAGGTGTCTGCCTTTTTGAAAAATTGACTCAAAACCGGCTAAGGTGTTTTTTTTTAAGATTTTTAAATTTGCACAATTTTCAAATGGCTTAAATATACTGTAAACTTGATTTGCCCAGAGATAATTATATATTATTTATAAGGGAGCATATATTTGTACTTTTTACCAAATTATTAAAAAAATCAAAGATGTCGATCTTTTTGAAAAATTGACTCAAAAACCGACTTTAAGGCATTTTTTTTAACTTTCAGACTTTTCAAGTGGCTCTGGTAAATTGTAAACTTAATTTGCAAAGAGATAGATATACATAATTCGAAAAAGGATATTTTAAGGTAAATTTTACCAAATTTTAAAAACTATCGAAGGTGTCGCCCTCTTCGAAAAATTGAGTTTAAATAAGAGCAAAAAAAAATAAAATAAAAAATCGTGATTGAGAAGGAAGAAGAAGAAAATATTGTTTTGGAACAAAAATTGATCCGAAATTCGTGTTTGTCATTAAATTTTAGTCAAGAATTGTAATTTTTGTAATATTTGGACTTAAGTACTTAATTCTATTAAATAAAAATTAAATTGTTACAATTATCTTAAAATTTTAAAATTGAAAAATGGCCAAAATTTAAAAAGTTCATATCTCTGTGTCATTTTCATTTTTTTTGTATAAGCTTTCTATTATGGACTAAGAGATAATTTATGCCAAAATTCGTGAGGTCGAATCAACAAGGTGGGATGGTTTCACTCAGAAATACCCTTAATATTGTCAATAATAATGTCAATAATAACGGCTATAAATAAATATATAATTTATTATTTATTTGTTGTCATTTTTACCATTTTAGGCAAAATTTTAGGGGTAGGGGTTCCTGAATTATTAAATAAAAATTAAAATTTTGGAACCCCTTTGAAATAGGCTAGCTCCCTTACGAGTCGTTTTTCGACATATTTTTTTATCAGAACTGTTTTCTTATTTTAAACTCTGGAACACGTCCTTTAAATATTTCGCTTTCTTCCGAAACACCCTTTATAAATATATAAAGCGTCAAAATTGTTCTTATACATATAGAAAAACAGATTTTGGTTACACTATTTTTTCATCCTATTGTGTGGGGTAGAGTGTTATAGTTTTAAAAATTGCAAAGAAGCGTAAAAGTAACAGGTGCAAACTAAAACTTTATTTTTTTTAATAAAACAAAAGTACAAAAAAAAAATAAATTTTGTCCGGTTTTATTTACAGTTCACTATGCGGTGGGGAGGAGGAGGAGGGTCTAACAGTTTAGGACATTGTAAAGAAGCAAAGCTGGATTAACCTTTAAACTCTTCGGCAGTTTGTTTATACGTCGAAGCTGTCTAGATTAGTCCCTTTAGACTGTAACTGTCATTTATCAAAATGGAGATGGGCGTCTTTTGAAATTTATTTTAGTCAACTTTAAGCTTTTAAAAGGAGATATACTTTTATTTTATTTTAGTGAACATTTTCTGCAGAACTTATATGGTAATAAAAAAAGGAAAAAAGTATATTTTGAATTTTTATACCTATTATAATATTGTTGATTTCAATCTGCTACTGTGTCGAATAAAGTTTTATAGTAACTCAAAAATACTTGGATATACATAAATGAAGCCTTTGAATTTATAAAGTCTTATTGTATCCAGTTCTCAGGTGGGTATAGGTCTGGTTAAAGTGGAGGCACATTTTAAATATTAGAGATCTAGAGATCAGAGGAATTATATAAAAAGAATAAAACTATAAGTTTATCCTTAATGTTTAAAAAAGTACTATACAAAACAAAACATTTTCCCTTACGACGCACACAGGTAAAAAATAACAACAAAAAAAAAAACGGAAAAAAATCATGAAGCTTCGAAAGTTGAATATTTATAAACCTTATAGTGTCCTCTAAATGATGTATATACATTTTTTTTGAAAATGTTTGCGGTCTTGCTTAAAAACTTAAATTTAAGTGGCACACTGCATACCGGGTGGGCCATTTAAATGGTTAAAAGTCGATATCTCAGAAACCGTATAAGATAGGTTTTTGAAATTTGGTACTAAGCTTCAATATCAAGGGGACACCTTTTTATCAAAGCAAAAAATTTTTCATCCATACCTAAGGGAGAGGGGGTAACTTAAAATTTTTAAATGGAAAGTGTTTTTTTTATTCAGATTCAAATTCAGTATAAAAATTACATAATTGACCGAAAACGTTTTTTTTTCAACCTCAAATTAGGCTGTTAAAAAAACTAAAATAAAAAACGCTATTTTATAAAATTGAAAAATTTGAATATTTTAGTAGTTTTCTATTAGTTTATTTGTTGAAAATTCTACATAAGCATGGAGAGCCCCAAATAAGCTTTTGGCTTGTGCTAGGAGCTCTACATTAATTTTGAAAAAAAATACATCCAAATTTGACATCTTCGCATAAAAATTTTAAATTCCTTCCTTCACAGTTCACCTCTATTTCCAAACATTCTTGTCTTCTTTATATCTGCTCACAGCCATCATACCAAATATAATATTGCTTCTTACTTTAAATTTTTATTACAAAAAAAAATATATATTAAGAAAATTGACATGACATTTTATGGTTTATTTCATTGTTTTAAACCTAAAAATATACAAAAAAAAATCAAATCTGATTTTTTTCCAAAAATTTAGTTTTTTACCTGACGCGTCCGGACATGGAGATAATACCTTTCTATGATTTAATACCTCATATTTGTACTATATTTTGTTTTGTTGTTGATTTTTCTTCTTTATTTATTTTTAAAAGTAATTTTTTGCCAATAAATTTTGATTGAAATACAATGATAAGATTTTTAAGAAAAAGATATGTAATTTAATGGTACTATGGTAACAGTACCTTTCCATTTAAAAAAATTAAGTTTTATTGAAAAAATTATTTTCCTAGTTTTAAAGAGCTCCAAATTAGTAAATAATTAAATAAAACGTTGTTTCATATTTTTCCTAAGAAAACTACTAAGCCAATAACAAAAACTTACTAAAAAAGTTGTTTTATTATTGATTTTTTTTTTATTTTTTTTAATGGTAATTTTTTGCCAATAAATTTTCATTGAAACAATGATATGGGTATCAATCTTTTAAGAAAAAAATATGTAATTTAATGGTGCTATGGTACCACTAACTTTCTATTTAAAAAAATTGAGTTTTATTGAACAAAATTATTTTCCTAGTTTTAAAGAGCTCCATTAGTAAATAATTAAATAAAATGTTGTTTCATATTTTTCCTAAGAATATTACTAAGCCAAGAATAATTTTGTATATTTCAAAGCTAACTACATTTAAAATTCAAATTTAATTAGAAAATTACATGTTCTGTCTAAAATTGATAAATTACTCAGCACTCAGAATTTAATTTTGAATCAAAATATGTACGAATATACAGGGTGTTCCATTTAAAAATCAAAAGTTGAGGTCATTTCCGGCAAAACCGGAAGTGACAGAATATTTTTTACAATGTCAAAAAATGCTGTTTATTTAATTGTTTACATCCTCCAAATTTCATTTCGATAAGTTAATAAAAAAAAAGTTATAGAGGTGTACCACTATTTTGTGGCACCCGGTATACATTTTTGTAGAGAATTTTCTAATCTACAAATTTAGTCCATAAAATTTTTATACAAATTTGATAGTTTTGGCCACAAATGAGCAATAACGTAAACTCCGCACTTTAATTTTCACCTTTTTATTTTATTTTTTGACGTACTTACTCAAATAGTAGGTCCTTCGCATATGTATTTTTGAATTCCTCGTATTTTTTTAATATACCCTAAAATATTCCAAATCCTACTGTTTTTTTTTTCAAGATTTTGAAAAAAAAATCTCATTATTTCCTGGAATTATATCTAAAAAATTTGAGGTGCTTGAACTCTTCTAAGGTCAGATTCGGATTCTATGACCTCAATTTAGCAAGAAAAATTTACTTTTAGATCAGGGCAAAACGCGAATTCGATCCTGCTTGATTGTGCGATGCCGCCTCGCGCTGTTAGTGTTAAACTTATCGCCATTTCTATAATTTTCGGAATATTCACGTTAAGTTTTGCCAAAAACATCATTGATCCCTATGGACCAACTTTCCCGCAGGAAGTTTTCTGAGTCTTAAACTTTCCTCTACTCATTTTCTTAAAGAAGCTCGCAATACAGAAGTACTAAGCTTTGTGATTAAAAATCAATTAGATGAATAATTTTTTCGAATTTTTTTTTGCTCAACTGCGACGCTAGATTATCGAGAGTATTATAAAAAAATTTGGAGTGAATTGATTGAAAAACAACGGAGATTCGGCAATTTATATTTTGAAAGACATTGATTTTTCATGTTTGCAATTTTTGTGGGCCATTGAATTATTATAGTTATTTAAGTATTAAGGACAGTATGTGCATTTTACCGGTTCAGGATTATTTTGGAAATTGAGATGGTCGAAATCTCCAATAGTATCCGAAACCGGTAAAAACCTTAATGGTCGTGCACTGATAGAATTATAGAGTTATTAATACAACATAGTGTTATATATGCGCCAACCAGAAATTGTATAGTACTAACTATAACATAAGATAACATTTATTGTTGTATGTATATCTTAATTTTACAACTGGTTGTTGTATCGTATAACATATTTATGTTATCATATATTACAAAATATGGTTGGCGCCTATATTACAACAACATTTCTATCAGTGTGATGCTTATTACGTTTTTTTGCACGATCCAAGTCCTATAATAAAATTTATCACAGTGCACGTTGCAAATGGTATAATAAAAAATGCTAAATTTTGATTTCGTTTGATTTTTGTTCTGTGGTCTTCGTAAAATAAACATTTTTTGTGAAAAATGCATCAATTTTGAGCTGCAAAATGCGAGAATCCTTGGATGTTTTGCAATTATACCGGAAAAATCCAAAGATCGGTATGAAAATACAAAGTTATCAAACATGGTGCAGTGAAAAAAATATGTGAATTCGCGAAAACATCATAGAAAAGTTACTGTTACTGTAAGTTAATAAATTATTATTTCGTTTGAAGAAGAAACATAAATAGTCCGATAACGTTTTACAATTATTGTTCTAATGGTAATTTAATTTTTAACTTTAATAAAACTATTTAAAGCTATGACTTCGAAGTCACCTCGGTTGACGGTAACTAGTTGTAAATTATCACTAATCTTTAATTCATGAGTTAAGGTTGGTGACTTTTGGACCGCATTGTGTAAGCCTTTAAATTTATTAATATTGTCACTTTTGGCATATTATTTATTATAAAATCCCCTAATTCTAAAATAAAAAATATATAAAATATGTAGTACAAAAAAAAATAAATAAAAAGACTATGCGCTCATTTTCTAAACTTGGACAGGTGCAATAAAAACAAATCTATGAAAATAGGGTACTTATTTGTCAGCGCGGCGAAAAACTTAAAATTCTGTGTAAAATCATTTTTAAATGCCCCTTATTGATATTGCCTATCCTAACCTCACTTAATTCACCCATCTTTACGCTCGTTTGGCACACGTTCGCCATTAATCAAAAAATAACACTTCTTCTTTCGTTTTTCGCCTCCCTAAAACACATAAAAGACACTTGCCACAGGCCACTGGATCGCACAGTTTTTATTCAGACAGTGTTTTTCTACTTTACCGCAAGGGGGTGCTAATTAGGAAATTATTTTCGTTGAGATTTGAATGCCCTGGGCATCTTTAAATTACTATTACATGAAATTATTTATAATTTAAGTGAAATAAAATTTCTGGAGCAAATCGACGTTAAAACAATTATTTTTGTTTAAAAGTTGTTTATCTAGTTACAAATTTCTGCAAGAAGCCAAGATAACCAAGCAACGCATTGAGTACTAACTATGCAGTGCATACCGGGTGAGTTTCAGTATATGGACAAATAAGATTTTTACAAAACAGTTTTCACAGTGTTCAGAAAATTATCTGAAAGCACAATAACTTTTTAATATTTTTTCAGACTCTTAATTTGAAAGGTATACTTTAATTTCTGCACATTATTTGATTAAAACGTTTAATGAGAAAGAGAATTTATTGAGCTTTAAAATTATGTTAAACGATGTATGACCCCACTTCTTTCTGTAAAATCAGAAAGCAAAGAGAGTCCGAACAAACAAAATCTAAAAAGGCGTCTTTATTTTTTTTTTGAACCACAGTGTAAAAATATTTTAGTCCAGCTGGCCAGTTGTCCCCTTTAAAATAAGCAGTGGTGAAATTTTTAAAAGAAAACTAAAAAACTTTCTTTTAGCAAAACGGTCAAAGCTTTTCTGAATGATAATACTAATAATATTAATAACCATAGCTAGTTTTAATGTTTTTATTTATTTGTTTGTTTACTTATAATTTATTATTTTTCACCTTTTGTAATTATTTTATTTCTTATTTATTTATTTATTTATATGTTTTAATGTAATTTAATGTAAATTGACTTGTATATCTATCTTATGATGGCGTAAAAATACCAATAAATAATTCTAAATGGGCTCTTTTCACCAACCGTCTAGTCAGAGTTACAAAGTGGTATGCGCCATTTATGTCATTTTTAAGAATTTAATTTTAATTTAGGTTTAATTTAGCTTACAGTTTGCTTATACAAAGTGATATCAATATATTGTAAATAATTTGTGGTATGTAGCCATAATTACATACTTTTATGTACTTAAAATTATTTTATTTTGGGGCTACTAAGTTGTATTTATTTACTGATTTTCTTTCCTAAAATAGCTAATATGCATAGCCATTTTTGTAATTTCTGAGATTTTAATACTTTAGGAATTGATTTATCTTTTAAGAGAGATAAAGTGCATTAAAGACAAAATTTTGAAAAAAGAAATATCTAATAACTTGAAAACCTATAATAACTATTTATTAAAATATATTTACTTTTTTAAGCAACCATTGGCTCATTCCACGCCAAATAGGACCCTAAAAGGGCAATTTTGTACATCGACTTCTTCGATTTTAATCATTTTTGGTATACTTGCTCTACGTATACTTAATACGAACTTATATAATTTTCAGATTTTTTTGGCCATTATTTATGGAGTTACGGCCTTTTGAAATTGGCCAAAAATGCAAAAGTCACTAAAACAGCCTGTTTTTAAACAGCTCTATCTTAGTGACGCTAAAAGATACAGATTAAAAAAAATATATATTTTAGAGCCATTTTGTTCTGTTTTAATATATTTTAAAGATATGTAAAATTTAGAGATTTTGGTGATGGTCACCAAAGTCGCCAATGTTTGGTGACGATTATCTCAAAATACGCCATCTTTGATTTTTTTAATAAAAAGATATAATAATCTGTAGATCTTTCTCTAACCATGTGCCAAAATTCATAATGGGACAACCATGGGATTGCTTTGGGCAAAATATTAAAGATATAAATTTCAGTCAAAAATTCATTTCCCAACCACTTTTTAACGCAGAGTTTAATAATAGTAGCCTGTATTTTTGAAATCTAAATGCTGATATATTTAATAACTATTTTATATTTATCTGCAATATTTTTTACTATGTCTGGTATACATATATACTAGCAGTGGACCCATTATTCGCATGGGAGTTTAGTTTTAGGAATTAATCAAACTAACATCAGTTATTTTAATGCAATAATAAGATACTTATATAATATGTTTTGGAAAACCTTAAATTGAGTTGATATACATATGTACTAGCTGTGATACCCAATCTTCGCATGGCAAATCTAATTTAAATTTTATTTTCCTCTTCTGCGTTAGTATTTTTTTTATTTATTTTTTTTTATTTTTTCGTCGTTTAATATACAAAAAATAATAGCTTACCAATAGAAATCTGTGTCTCGGTCACTCTGTATATCTGTCTGTCCAAGAAAATTTGTGATCACTATAACTTGAGAACGCTTTGAGCTAAATACTTCAAATTTTAAATATAGGTTCCTTATTCAAACGATTCGGCTAGGATTTTTTTGACCCCCTTACTCCACCTCAACATTTACCAAAAACAATTTCAGGTGAAAACGTTTGGGCTCATTCCATGACAAATGAAACACAAAATATTCAATTTTAAACACAGACTTCTTCGATTTGTCTGATTTTTGGATTATATAGCATACGTACGTATGTTACGCATGCTTAATGAGAATTTGCCTTTTTTAGATTCTTTTGACATTAAACAAAACTTTAGTAAACATGGTAGGCTTTACAAAATATGGCTAGTTATAATTAATTGCTTATTTAAACAAATTATAAAATATTATGAATGTCTAAAACATTCTGTAAAATGCAAAAATAATACCTTGCCTAATTTTAATAAAAATCTAATTATTAAAAATTCCTTGCGAAAAACGGGTGTCTTGGCTAGTTATATTAAAAAAATTAATCAATTAACTTATAAGTTATAATCCCGTTTGCAAAAAAGTTAATTTTAGTTTAAATTTGATCGATGAACGTTGTGTGTTAACAACGTACATCAAACTGTGGTCATAATATTACCAATAAATAAAAAATTGAGTTGCTACTATATTTTTAAAAAATTACCAAAGACGAATATATGGCGGTCCCATTTTAAATTTGGGTAACTGTTAGAGAAATGTCTGTAGTTTAACATATATTTTAAAAAAGAAAAACGAAGATGGCGTATTTTGAGTAAAATGTCACTAAAAATTGGTTACTTTGTTGACTATCACCAAAATCACCAAACTTAAATTTACTTTATTATCAAAATAACTTTCAACTAACAAACTTTAAAATACACTTTGTCTGAAGTCTCTATATCTTAGCCGTTTAAAAATTATACGTTTTAGAAAAATTGGGCATTTTTGTCATATTTAAAAGGCCATAACTCCAAAAATAAATGTCAAAATATCTGAAAAAAAATCAGGTTCTTTTTGGATAAACATAGCACACTTGAGCCAAAAATAGGGCAAATCAAAGAAGTCAAAGTTTTCCTTGGGTCAGAATCACCCCATAGCTATGCATAGGTTCTTTTGAATATATTCAGCATATATTCAATCATAATAGCACCTAGATGCTCCTATTTAACCGTATTATTTTCTTACAAAGGTGTATGTGTGTCAAAACATATTTTCAATAGAGTTACATGTATACAGAGTTGTATGTCATTTCTAAATATTTATTTAACTTGGGAAATAAGTATGTATTTTAAGATTTTTGATAAGAACATAATAAGATTTACCCAAAAAAGCTTAGATAAAAAAATAAAATACATGTGTGGAAAAAGTAGAAAGCGAATTTGTCTTTTTCGATTTGCCCAAAACGTGGTATTGTGCACATACAACATTGTAATTGTAACCTTAAGAAACATACAAAAAACAATACTTTTATATTTAAATTAAAAGTCCTTATTTTAGAATTTTAAAATATAACAGTAGTTAGGAATTATTTTATTTTCAAGTTTATTATAATTTCTTTTTCTTAGGATCAAAAGACATATTGATATTAACAAGAAAAAACGTTAATTTATTATCGAAAAATGAGCGAAACGAGACAAAACGCATTTTTTCTTTCGTATTAAAACTTTTAATATACTTTAAGCCCTTTGGGCAAATTTCATATTGTAGGTTTCATTTTGGGGACGTAAATTTCAAAATTTTTCATTAAAATATACAATAATTGTATTCATTTGAAAGAGAACAACAATAAAAACCTTTGAATTGTTTTTCAGATAATTAGATTTGCATTTTGTATTAAATATGAGGTTCCACGCAAAAATGCACATTAAACAACAAATTTTTGTTATTATACTCTTTGCAGGCTCATGACTAGAATGGTTTTCAAATTTCCAAAATTGCGAAAAAACCTCCCAGACAAAAAAAAAGTCTTTATAAATATATTTTTTATAGAATTTTTAACATTTTTGAAAAAAAAATCGTTTATCCCTCCGTCTGTGTGCCACATTTTTTGTTAACACGATAACTCAAGAACCAAATATCTGGTCAATCTCAAATTTTTAGGAAATATCAATTTATATAATATGAAATTCGTTGTATAACCGATGTAAATACTTTCAAAAGATCAGTTAAGTTATATTTACTGAATAAGGCATATTACTCTCTTAACCGGAAGTGAAATCCGCCATTTTATAGCCAATGTAAAATTATATAAATCACCAAAGTTTCGTTTTTCTAGTTAATATTTTTTTATTTATATGATTTTTTTCATTTTGCACTGGGTTTTAAGATATTAAAAAAAAAACTAATTTGTAAGTAAAGTAACAATTTTATGTTGAATTAACTAAGAATCTTATACGTAATATTTTTTTTTGGAATTATGCTTTTGGAGTTACTTTACAAAAAACCAAATTATGCATGTTTAACCCTTTCGCTCCCAGCAGATTTTCAAAAAAAAGCCAAAAAAGAACATTTAAAATGCACAGAACTGGGACATTTTAGTATTTTATAGTCCAAACCTGATATCAAGTGATATCAATAATTAGCTATAAGTAATGGGATATATTTGTCCAGCTTTAAAACACTTTATTTGACCCTGCACAAAAAAAACCAATTGTATATCGGCGCTGATTCCTTCGATATTAACAACGTAGTCCGCTTGTTGTACCACTCTAACCACAAGACTTTAAAGACAGATTTCCCCCACTCCATCTCATTAGGTAGGCTCTTCTCAACCTGATCCTTCATTCGCTTTCTTGTGCTTTCTCAGGGACTCTCACCAGGCGGTTGGACAGGCCGTACTTGCAACACAGAAGCTGTTTACTTTCAGCACATTTTATTAAAGCCCGTAGCCGCGCGCCACGGCGAACACTAAGGACAGGTACACGCTAAGTCTGCGTGACGGCTTTACCTATAAATAAGCTTCCTCATGATGGCTTGTCAATTTGTACGATGTTGGTGTTACCCGTGTACCGAGCGTCACGGTAAACACTAAAGATAAATTCTTAATCTATCTTTTATAATAAACAGATTTTTTTCATAGAGGTAATCGTGTTCATTAAATCCCTAAAGAAGGGTATCGTTTTAAATAGGAGTTGTGGGCTAAATAAGAAAAATATGTTTTTGTTTAAAAAATTGCAAAATGATGAAAAAAAATGATAGAAAACTGTGTTATTTGTTAATAAAGAACAAAATGAAACAACAATTAAAAACTCAGGAATTATTTGTTATCGAAAACCCGACAACATTGCATTATTCTTGCGCTAAATGTGACATATATGTCATATTGAAAAAAAGCAATATTTTTTCTTTATCTAAAAACCAACATAAATACATTTAGGTAGAATGTATAATAAAAACACTGTACAATATTAATTAAATATATTTATTTTTAAATAAATATATTTAATTAATATTAAAAGTTAAAAGTATATGTGTAACTTTTTCATAATCTAGTTAAATCATATCATGGAAATAAACTAATTTAACATGTTGAAAGCCACATTAAATTGTCTTGGGTAACACTGTCCTATGGAACTACATGCTTTGGTTTATCGTTGAAACTGCTGGTTTGCTTACGATGTTATTATATTATAAATACCTCAAAAATAACTCCATAATCGTACTGAAACCTAAGGAACTGGTCACATAAGTCTAATTACACATTCAGTTATAGTATATTAAATCCGTAAAAACTAATAAAACCAACAAAATATTTTAATATTATAGTCAAGAGTAGTGAACACAACACAGGCTCTTTCTTTTGGCCCCACTGTAGTAGTTAATGTGCAAAGTTATTTTTATTTTGACGAGATGACATTTGACACTTGAAGTTTCGTGCAATGTCGCCAAATCGTACATTGGCATATGTCAAAATTCTTAATTAAAATAATTAATTAAAGTATGTTCCGTGATGTAAAAAGGGCTGAAATTTTGGCTAAGTATTTATTTTTTATGTATCTATAAGCATGTAAAGTGTGTCCTTTATATACCCTTTAATTTTCAAGTTGATTGAACACCATTTTATCACAGTAATAATGAGATGAACTTTTAAATATAATTTTTGGTTTGAAAAGTTGTTTAATCAGGCTGTCTGTTTATTGTTAGTAATTTTATTTTGTTTTTTTTTCGTCCCATGCAAAAAGGGCATTATTGCACGAGTTTAGTTTATCTATATCACAAAGGGCCTTGGCACCTTTGGGTGCAGCAGCTTTTTTTAATTATTTCAACCCTTGAATGACTTCGCTGCCCTTTTAACATGAAACGATTCAATTACAGTATTACTTGGTAATTATAATTACCAATAATTATAATAGTTATTGAGAAAAATTTACTATTTATTTGGAATACGGACGTATATCAATTTTCATTTCAATCAATAAAAGATGAAAGTTTTTTTTTCTTTGAATAGCCGATGAAGATTTATTTTTGAAGCCACAAAGGAAATTTTCCGAAGTGAAAAGCTTGTAAACAAATGCAGAAAATAAAGCACAATAGGGCATTATTATACTCTTCACAGTCATACAGCTGGAAAAGTACACTGATTAAAGTAACTTTTTCAGGAAAAATTACTTTTATTATAAGGATGAATTCTACCAATTTTGAAAATTAATCCCTCCAAAAACAAAAAAGTTATCAGTGGTTAAACTTTTTCAAAAAATGAAAAAACAATCATTTAAAAAAATCATTTTTTTTTTCGCAAAAAGAAAATAAAGAAAACATTTTTAAATATATTTTTTAAGTTTTTTTGTTTTAAAATTTTTCAAAAAAAAAAGCTTATATGTATGTATGTCCCCGGATGGAGTTACAAAGAGAAATTTATTTCTTATTTTTGATATCTCAAAAAAGCCACTCTTGATAACTTGCCCTGCTTGATTTTAAACTAATTCACTAAGCACTCTTTGTATAACTGTTATGGTTCATGAGATAATGTTTTTTTTTCTTCAAAATGCCGACTTCAAAAATTTATAATTTTTTTTATTTTTGATATGTCAAAAAAAGTCACTCTTGATAACTTGCCCTGCTTGTTTTCAAACTCCCAAAATACTAAGTACTCTTTGTATAACATTTACGGTTCAAGAGAAAATGATAAATTTAAAAGTCTCCATTTAGAAGAAAAAAACCATTATTTCATGAACCGTAAGAGTCATGCAAAAAGTGCTTAATGTTTTGGGAGTTTGAACACAAGCAGGGCAAGAGTTGCCTTTTTTGAGATATCAAAAATAAAAAAGTCCAAACATTTTTGAAGTCGCCATTTTAAAGAAAAAAATCATTATCTCATGAAACATAAGAGTTATACAAAAAGTGCTTAGTGTTTTGGAAGTTTAAAATCAAGCAAGGCAAGTTATCAAGAGTGACTTTTTTTGAGATATCAAAAATAAAAAAAATTATAAATTTTTGAAGTCGCCATTTTGAAGAAAAAAAACATTATCTCATGAACCATAATATATAATAATACCATTTTACTAGATATTTAAAAAAAATGCTCTTTTTATTCATCTAAAGTAGCAACTTCTTATTTCAATACTTCAAAAAAATTATAAACCAAGCCAATCTAATTTTATTAAAGACTATAATTAGAAAAAATACAAAAAAAAGTTCTATTTACTTTAGGAATGGTGCGCACAGCACGAAAACAGCGACAATACTACGCACGACATGAAACACTGAATTCGGTGTTTCCCGACCATCCCCGGACGGAACTAATATTTTTAAAATGGATAGTACTAAAAAAACGAAACCAGTAATATATGGTCAAAACATTTAAAAAATGGAGAATGCGGGGGTGTCAGGTATTTAGGGTAAGACTGTACATGCTTATCGTTAGGTATACTTATGCACATGGAAATTTCAGCCCAAAATGCCTACTGTCAACATTTTGGTAAAACATTTATTAAAATCAGCTGATTTTCGCTATCTTTATCAATCATCCTTTATAAAATACCGCCACTATAGTGACAATAATGGTGTTGTAAATGTATATATTTTAGTATGGTATTTAATATAACGTTATAATGTTTTAAAATAATCGTAAAAAATGTATTATTTACCTAAGTTGACACAACAACTTTTTGATTTTTCTTGGTCTGAGAACCAAAAATGTTGCACGAAAATACTTTACTCTAATAAACTTAGGAACAAAGTTCCCGATTAAAGCTTTCAGGAAAAATTAACTACTAAATTTATTTTCTAGGATATAAATCTTCGACACAACTTCTGAAAGTTGATTTGGATCTGACAGCTGATTTTGGGTAATTTAATTATGTTGATTTCGAATATAACTTCCGTTTTTGTTCATCACGTAAGGGTTTTGAACAACCGCACAGTGGGTAAGGAAAAAAAAACAGGGACAAAATTCTAAATTTTTGCATACGAATATTTTTGACACCGCTGATTTCGAATAAAATAAGGAAAAATTTCAAAAAAAAATTCTGCCCATTGGGTGGTCCAGAATTTTATTTTTCTTTCTATCTTTCTAAAAATGTGTCAAATGGCTTCCTTTAATTATGCTGATGTAGACCAATTAAATGTCGATAACTTAAAAATTTAAAATGTAATGGGATTTTTGGCATGACTTATAGCAGAAAAAAAAATATACCTACGCTTGTTTGGCAGTCAGTGGGCCTTAACTAAGCCAGAAAATAAAATAAACATCAGGTCAAAAAATCGTTGTTGGCCTGTCTAATTAGAATGTTAGAACTTTTAGTAAGTTACTTTTGATACTTACTTTGATAAAAAATATTGTAGACTACACGACAAACACGCTGAGGATCACAATGCGAATAAGGTCGACTATACCGTGCTTATTTATGTGAAAGTCGACCTTATTCGCATTTTATCCTCAGCGTTTTTGTCGTGTAGTCTTTATTTGTTCTTTTAAATAAATCAAATTTTCGAAAGAAGTAGTTTAATTATTTTTTAGTTAAAACACAATATACTCTCGACTGCGAAGAATATACACCATAGAAAGTGTAGCATTGCATATCTTCACGGTTTGTTTTTAAGTAGAGATTAAAATTTAAGAAAGTTTTTCCCTTTTATACGTAATCCTATTCTCTTGCGTGTTTATTTTATAGAATAATACGTTTTCAAACAATCACATAAAATTACACAAAAGGTCTTATTTAATATAAAAAACTTATACATTTTTAAAGATTATTTAAAAAATCGCTGATTTTTTTCACCTTGAATTTTAATATTTTTTGCGATCTATTATTTATAAACTATAAGTATAGTTTGTAATTTTTATTAAAAAAAAATATACTATGTTTATATAGATATAACCATTTTAATTTATAAAACTGTAAATACAACTATAACAATAAAAATAAGAAAGAAAAAATAAAAATACAATTAATATTAAAAATTTTCGTCCAAATTATATTATACAGGGTTATTCAGAAATAAGTTCGAGAAATTTAAGAGGTGATTCTACGTTAAAAAATATGAAAAAAAGTTCCTATAAAGGTTGATCCGGAAAGGGAGCTACGGCTCTTTAAAACTGTAATAAAAATAAGGTTTTTAATTAATAACTCTTGTACCGTTTAAGCTAGAGCGACGAGCTTTTGCATGTTTACTAGTATTAACAAGGGCAATAAGTTTGTTAATTTATTTTTTTGAATTTATCCAGAAGCGTGCCTAGACGGACAAAATATGTGAGGCTTTTTACCCCAAACTTTTTTATGTATATTTTTTTGTAATGTCGGTAAAAATACATAAAAAATGTCATATAGTGTAACACTGTAGGAGAACCCGTTTAAAAAAATGCAATTAAGGGGAAGTAACAGTTTGTGCCACTAAAAATTTTACTTTTTGAAAGGCTATTACTCCTTTAATATTAAATTTAGGTGTTTTGGTGAAGAATACTTTTTTGCTTAGTTTTAAATGAAGAATCGTCCTGCAGCATTAAAATTTTATTGGTGATTTTTTTGTTCTCCATTTAATATGTCTAAACTTCGAAGGGCCGCAGCTCCCTTAGGGCTCATTTCAGGACCAACCTTTATAGGACCTTTTTTTCATATTTTTTAACATAGAATCAACATTATGAGACCTACAGAAATCGACCCCAATGAAAAATTTTTTTTGCAAAAAAAAACCCTTATTCTTTCGTTATTCGTTATTCGTATGAAGAAAAACAGCTGATTAAAGGTGCAATGATGTTACAGCGTTTGGACTTTTTGGACCTAGCCAAATTTACACACTTTATTGCTTTTTATTTAAATTGATGTAAAATCTCTTTTCGTAGGTGTTAGTAAAAAAAAACAGGTAATTTTAATTAACCAACAAATAAGGTAATTTTAATTAACTAACAAATTATACCATATTAGTCGTACTTTTTGTGCACAAAATCCATTAGTTCCAAGAATCATACAATACATTTTTTTACATAAACCGAAATTGAACTGCCAAATGTTAAATTTCACATTTTTAACATAATGCACTTTTTATTGCTTACTTTTTTACCGAGAAATAATAAAATACCATTATCCAATACATACAGATAATGAGACAATTACCAGCTTTATTTTAAATAGATAAACTCAATAATAACCCCCGCGTGGCTTTTACTTTATTGAGTGGATAATTATTTATTTTACCCACTCAACTGTCACTTGTCAAATTATTTTCTTGTAAATGTCATTAAAATTTTTAATAAAAATGTGAATTTCTAAGCTATTTATTGGATAAAACCTTGTATGGCACTCATGGGTAAACCGATATTGCCCTCTCGAAAATTAACCTGCTTGCCTCGCAGGTTAATTTTCTCATGGGCAATATCTTACTTTACCCACTAGTACCATAAATAACTATTATTATAAACACATCATTTCACATTTCTTGGTTTCTACCTGTGGAATGCTGGTTCCCCTGTTAAAAAAAAAAAAAACATTTAGAGACCAGTAGGATCCAGTAGATTTCGATTGGTTTTCTACTGGTCTCTACTTGGTTTTTTTAACAGGGTCGATTGTTTATTTCCCACAATTAAACACTTTGCATATTTACGATGAAGAAACACGTTTATTTTTCAACCAAACCTTTGCTTGTAGGGATACCAACCATTTTAATTTAAATAAAGGCGGTAAAATAGGAAAATGTATACGTTTTAATTATACTTTTTAAATTTAGTTTAATAATTTACAAAAATCCTTAATAGTTATTATTTAACAATTACGTGAAGTTCTAATAAAATTAAAACATAATTGGCTGATTATATTAAAAAAATGTTGTTTACCTACAATGAGCTTACAGTTTACTTAAGTCCTGTAATAGACGATATAGATATTATAATTTTATCTGAAACTTGGAATGCCGATGCTGAGAGCAATTTTCATATAAAAGGTTTCGAAATCTACTCTAACGAATCAAAATTCAACCAAAACGATGGGTTAGTTATATATATCAGAAATAACATATCTGCAAAAATTGATATTCTACCAATAACTAACTCGAAGCTTTTAAGAGCAACTTTAAATGTAAATGACTCTAGCATCGGTATTTTGGCTTCATATAGACCGCCTTCTATAGACACAAATATATACATTGAGGAACTACAAGTCACTCTAGAAAACATAGTTAACCAAAACCTAGAAATATTTGTAGGAGACATCAATATCGACTTACTTGACACGAAAAAAAATGAAGTTAATACTTATATAGACCTATTAAGTGGAAAGGGTTACGAATCGTTCATAAATAAACCTACTAGAGTAACCCCTGCTAGCAAAACTCTCATAGATCATTTTTTTGTGAGAAACTTTTCAAATATAGAAAAAAGGTCAGGGGTTATTGAGTCAGATTTAACAGATCACTATCCTATATTTTTATCAATAAAAATAGGACATAAAGTAAACAATACAAATTCTAACTTAAATTTAAATATAATTGATTACAAAAAATTAAATAAATACTTAAAACAAGAAAAATGGTCCGATATTTTAGATAATAATAATAGTCAAAATGCATACACTATATTTATAGAAAAAATTAAAATATATATAAACGATTCTACTAAATGTAAAAACGTTAAAAAGGTTCATAAAAAAATAAAGCCCTGGATTACAGACGACCTAATTGACGCAATACGGTATAGAGATAAACTTAAAAAAAGATTATTAAAAAATAATACAATTGAACTAAATGAAGAATATAGAATACTAAGAAACTCGATAAATAATCAAATAAAAAATACGAAAAATTTATATTATAAGAATAAATTATTAGAGGCAAAGGGAAACTGCAAAAAAGTGTGGGAAATTATAAACGAAAGTACAAATACTATAAAAACGAAAAAACAGCTGAGTAATATAAATATAACAAAAAATGGCGAGCGAATAACCGATAACAAAAACAAAGCAAATATCTTTAACAAACATTTCACAGAAATCGGAAATAGGATGGCAAGAAAAATAAAA
The DNA here is from genome assembly GCA_958510825.1 of Brachypterus glaber. Taxonomy (NCBI): domain Eukaryota; kingdom Metazoa; phylum Arthropoda; class Insecta; order Coleoptera; family Kateretidae; genus Brachypterus; species Brachypterus glaber. Next base: position 13,384,271 of record OY294053.1, on the reverse strand, counting down.
AATTGTAATTTAAGTGAACAAGAAGTTTGTAATAAAAAAATAATTCAACAATCTATGTATCTTAAACCGGTTACTGAAAATGAGTTAGTTTTAATAATAAATAAGCTAAAAAACAATGCTTCTCCTGGACCTGATAATATCACAAATAAAATGATAAAAAACATTCATCAAAATATAATTTGCCCTTTATCTCACATTATAAATTTAACTCTAAAATCGGGTAACATCCCATATCAATGGAAAGAGTCTATTGTTGTACCAGTTTATAAGTCAGGTGATCCTTCTGAACCCAACAATTATAGACCGATCTCATTAATAAACAACTTCTCAAAAATTTTCGAACATTGTATAAAAGACAGACTTTTAAACTTTTTTAATGCTTTTAATATTATCACAGAAAAACAATTTGGCTTCAAGAAAGGCACCAATACAGAGAACGCCATACTACATCTTTTCTCTAATATTTTAAAAAATATGAACGTAAATAAAAAGTGTATTGCTGTTTTTCTTGATCTAGCTAAAGCGTTCGACACTGTTTTACACGAAAAATTATTGAGTAGGTTATATGATGTTGGGGTCAGAGGTCCTGCTCACAAATTACTAAAAAATTATCTAACAAGTAGACTACAGAGAGTAAAAATTGGGGATAAAACCAGTGAAACGTTGGAGATGGCGATGGGTGTGCCACAGGGAACGGTACTAGGTCCCATACTTTTTCTTATCTATATTAATAGTATTGCAAATATTATAAATTTTGATGGAGACTTGGTATCGTTTGCTGATGATACTGCAGTGCTTTTTTCTGACGATTCCTGGGAAGGTGCTAAGCAGAAAGTGGAAAGGGGATTACTGTCTATTAACAATTGGCTAACTTGCAGTAAATTATCCTTGAATACGGAAAAAAGTAAATTTGTTTCATTTTCTAGCACAAATGTTGGGCAACCAAATTTTAGTAACATAAAAATCCATGACAACGATTGTCTTGTTCAACCCTGCAATTGCCCACAAATATCAAAAACCTACAAAATTAAGTATTTAGGGATAGTGGTTGATCAACACCTTCGTTGGGATGAACACACTTTATATTTGAGCAGGAAAATGAGACAAATGATACCCAAGTTCTATATTTTACGTGACATTCTTAGCAAAGATGTGATTTTAACTGTGTATAAATCGTTAGTAGATTCGATATTAAGTTATTGTATTACTGTATGGGGTGGTCTATATGATAACTCACTTTCTTCTGTTCAAACAACACAAAATACTATTCTAAAAATCATCCTTCATAAAAATAGACTTTATAGTACGCAACAATTATACAAAGAAACACAAGTATTTTCTGTCAAAAAAAGTTATATCTATCGTTGTCTATTATGGGCCTTCAAAAGTAAGAATAAAAATGAAACAAGTTTTATCTATACCACCAGATTTGCAAAAAATTCGTTAACTATTCCTTTATGCAGAAGCAATATTTCCCAAAGATTTATTTTTTATTATGCTCCCACCCTATTTAATAAACTTCCTCCGAATATCAAACTATTAAATAAATTTTCCTCATTTAAAAGAGAAGTAAAGCAAATTGTACTTTCAGACATTATTAATTTCGATATCTAGTTCATCTCTCATCCAAAATCTAATCTTATTTAAAATTAAATTTATAAGCTTAAGTAATTTTCTTTTTGTATACATATAAGATTTACATTATTATATCAATTACTATAACTTACAGCACAAGCATTTATGCTTAGGTAATTGTATAGTATAACCAAACTAACGTATCTGTATTAACAATTAAATAAAGATTATTGTTATTATTATTATTATTAAAAACATCAGATAAAATTATAAAAATATCAATTGCATTGAACAAAAACCAAGAATTATTATAACTACTTACCTTCAGAAAAAGTTTTTAATTTTGGCGGTTTTAAGTAGAGTACTATTTTTTTTGTAAATGTGCTAAAGTAGGGTAAGGTCGCTATAATCGAACCACCTAAGATATTTTTTTTTTATATTTTTCGTAATTGGTTATATTTTAAAGTTTGCTCTTTATTTTAAGTTAAAGTATAGTTATTTTTGAACATATTTTTACTAAACTTTTATAATCAATTTTGTACATGTTTTGTTAAGGTCTGCAAACGGTAAGATTTGGGAGATTTTTTTGACCGACCTTATCTATACTTTGAGGTTAATTTATAACGACCAAATTGTGTATGAGGGTTATTCTCCAAGCTAGCTATTACTGAAAGTCTTAAGTTGTCTCAAAAATCTTTTCGAAGTTAGAGAAATTAAAAAAGTACAGGACAATGGAAAGGTGCACTTTTAAAAAAAAATATTACTCGATTACTGCAGTACAAAATGATTTAATTTTTATAAAAATTTCTTAATTTAGCTGTAATATGTTCGTGTTTTTTTTTTAATGACACGAATTACAAAAAAATCCTGTATAATATACACGGTGTATTTGAAATAGCGTCGGAAATTTTAACAGATGATTCTACATTATAAACTATGACAAAAAGTTCCTATAAACATATGTCTAAAAATGCGTCATAAGGGAGCTACACCCCTTTGAAAGTGGCTAAAAAAATCGGTTTTTATTTAATAACTCAGGAACCCTTTGAGATATATCAACGAGGTTTTGCACGTCAACTAATCCTACCAATGCTCGTTTTTGTGTGTTATTTTCATGTATTTATTTCAACCAGGGGTGTGCGAAACGGGGGGGGCTTATCAGTTTTTTGTCCCAAACTTTTTTCTGTTTAACTTTTTTGCAATTTTATTTTTGAAATATGATTCCTCAGGTCAAAATACATAAAAAGGTACTCTTGTTGTAATACTGTAGGATTAACCGTTTTCGAGAAAAATTAATTTGAAGGTGAAATTTCACGGTTCGAGGACGAAAAATTAAATACTAAAATGTTGAAAACCAAAATTGTAATGATGCAGGGCGAATGTACATTAAAAACTAAGAAAAAAACCTCATATACAGGTACTTCCAAAAATCAATCCTAATGGAGCTATGGTCTCCTAAATATGCACCATTTTTAAAGGGCCATGGTAGCTTTAAAAGCGTTTTTTCGACCTACATGTATGGAAACTTTTTTTCTTAGTTTTTGATGTAGAATAACATTGCATCATTAAAATTTTGGTTTTCGACATTTTAGAATTTAATTTTTCGTCCTCGAACCGTGGAATTTCACCTTCAAATAAATTTTTCTCGAAAACGGTTAATCCTACAGTATTACAACAAGAGTACCTTTTTTATGTATTTTGACCTGAGAAATCATATTTCAAAAATAAAATTGCAAAGAAGGTACACAGAAAAAAGTTTGGGACAAAAAACTGATAAGGTCCCCCCGTTTCGCACACCCCTGGTTTAAATAAGTACGTGAAAATGACATACAAAGATGGGCCTTATTAGGAATTATTCACGCGCAAAACCTCGTTAATATATCTCAAAGGGTTCCTGAGTTATTAAATAAAAACCGATTTTTTTAACCACTTTCAAAGGGGCGTAGCTCCCTTATGACGCATTTTTAGACATATGTTTATAGGAACTTTTTGTCATATTTTATCATGTAGAATCACCTGTTAAAATTTCCGACGCTATTTCAAATACACCCTGTATACAGGGTGTTCCAGAGTCACATGTAGATATTTTAAGTAGTTATTCTACATTAAAAAATATGAAAAAAAGTTCCTATAAAGGTTGGTCCGGAAATGAACCCTAAAGGAGCTACGCCCCTTTTAAGGTTATATCTAAAAAGTAGTTTTTATTTAATATATCTGGAACCCTATGAACCGCAGTAGCGAATATTTGCACATGACTTAAGGCTATCATTTTATGTAATTTTAAGTTGCTAATTTTATCCAGGGACGTGCAAAATGGGGGGACTATGACACTTTTTTGCCTCAAACTTTTTTATCTGTAGTTTTTTTGACATTTTCTCAATAAAATATTATTGTATAATTAAAAATAAAAGGCACACCTTATGTAACACCGCAGGGCCAACCGTTCTCGGGAAAATTGGAGTAAAAGAGAAAAATTTTCGTTCTAGCATCCAAAATAGGAACTAAAAAATGATGCAATAAAATGTTAATACTGCCAGGTGATTCTACAACAAAAACTATAAAATAAGTTTCTGTACACAAATATCCACAAATCTCTCTAAAGGTCCCTTAAAAAGTGTTATTCTTTAAGAGGCCGTAGTACTCTTAAAACTGATGTTCGAACCTATATGTATATGAGATTTTTTTACAGTTTTTGATGAAGAATCGCACTGCAGTAGCGAAATTTTTCTTAGCACATTTTTTAGTTCCTATTTTGGATGCTCAGAACGTGAAATTTTCTCTTCTCCAATTTTCTCGAGAACGGTTGGCCTTATGGTGTTACATAAAGTGTACCTTTTTTATGTATTTTTAATTAAAGAATAATATTTTATTGAGAAAATGTCAAAAAAATCTACAGATAAAAAAATTTGGGGCAAAAAAGTGTCATCGCCCCCTCCATTTTGCACGTCTGCATAAAATTACCAACTTAAAATTACATAAAATGATAGCCTTTATCAATTTTAAGACATGTGCCAAAATTCGTTACTGTGGTTCATAGGGTTTCAGAGATATTAAATAAAAACTACTTTTTAGATGTACCCTTAAAACGGGAGTAGCTCCATTAGGGTTCATTTCTGGACCAACCTTTATAGGAACTTTTTTTCATATTTTTTAATGTAGAATTACTCCTTAAAATATCTACATGTGACTCTGGAACACCCTGTATATAACATATGAAACAAAAAAACGTCAAAGTTTAGTAATATTATCGGCCACTTGCACCAACGATGATTTACCTTTAAACTTGGATTAAACTGCCTGTCATCCAATCAAAACGCAGCATTTATTACTTTTTAGTTGGTATAATCCCAGTTTAAACGTTGATGCAAGCGGCCCTACCTGAAACATTTAGAAATAGAGTTAAACATTTTAGGTTCATTTCATATAAAGTATACTAAAAAATAAAATGGAAAAATGGTTTAATTCAAACACACTAAAATTAAATAAGGAAAAAACTCAAAACTCCAAACCGAATCAATAATATGGCCAAAAAACGGAATTTTACCAACTTTTTCGAACTTTATTCGCAGTAGGCGAGGAAAAATTTTTGTTGACTGGTTAAAACTTCTGTTTACTGTAATGATATCCGTGCCGATCCAGGTAGGGCTGACAGCATGGGTAACAGATTTGTCTAATTATTTTTTTATTTGTCTAAAAAAAACCTCCGCGGGATTTTATTCAAAAACGCCCCGTTTCCAAAATATGATTTTTTTAATTTTTCTTAAAATTTTTTAAATTTCTCAAAAATTTGAAATTGTGCAATAACTCAAAAACTATTTTACCTAGAGAATTGCGGTTTTCACCAATAAAAAAATCATGTCTTTTTCTATTAAATCGCATTAATTTAGTTTCGATAGTATTTTGTTTTTTTAAGTTGGCGGCAAAAAAAAATGGCCATAAAAGGAATCTAAAAAAAAGCCCTACCTGGATCGGCGCGGATATCATCACAATATAATATATTAAAATACAATATTATTGTATATCTTACAAATCTATTATCATTAAACGGGCATAAAATAGGAAGCGCAGACAGTAGTTTTAATCGGTAAGCGAGAAATTTTCTTGGCCTACTTCGAATAAAGTTCGAAAAAGTTGGTAAAATTCCGTTTTTTGTCCAAAAAATCCAAAGTCCAAAATGGTCTTAAATTTTTTCGCTGCCATCTTGGGAAAACAAAAAACTGTCAAAAGTAATTTGACAAAATTTGATAGAAAACAAATTGATTTTTTTAGTGGCAAAAACCCCAGTTCTCTAGGTTAAATAGTTTTTGAGTTATTGCACGTCAATATCACATATTCGGTGGGCTACACATACAAAAATTATTAGCCAAATCCATGACCCAAGCCCTCAGCCCTACCTGAATCGGCGCGGATATCATCTCCTGCCTTTAATAAAATTTAAAAGCTTGGTGTGCTCTATGTTGTGCAAGCTCTGCTTTTACTCTGTTGGGGAATATATGGACTCCTCCATGGAAACGCTGGATTTTACCAAATGGTAATATATTAGTTTTTAAATGTATTTGTAATTTTGTAATTTGAATTTGTATTATTTTGTATCTTATATATTTTTATATTTTAAAAATGACTTGTATAAGAATTTTTCATAATTTTACAGCACCAATAAATTAAACTAATCTAATCTAATCTAAAGAAATAGGAATAAACCTTCCAAAAATCAGGTACCTAGGACTAAGGACACTATAGATCGGTGGTGTAAAAATAAGGGGAGTTTACAGATTTAGTGTCCTTACCTTGGTCCAAAAATGTTCCAAAGAAAACCCCCTAAATAAAAAGGTGGAAACGCCCAAAATTAAACTTTATTTAATTTCACAGAAATTGATGACTTTTCTATGCATGAAATCTAAACATAATTTGATTTAATTCGTGAAATGGGGTCGGGGAAGGGTGCTTGTAGTTTACAATAGTTTATTTGTACGACAAAAAAGTGTGACATATTACTAATATGATATTAGTTTCGCACTCCTATTCGCGCAGCCAAGTAAAACAAAAAAAATATTAAGACTTTTTACATTGACAAAGAAAAGTTCGTCTTTCTAAATTTGACTGTAAAAATCAATAGTTTTTGTGTCTCAAATTGTGTCAATTCAAACAATGAAAACGATACTAGCAAAAGGCGTATCTACTCTACTGCTAAGAAACTATATCCTCATAGAGGTTGGTGCGTTATAAATGAGAAAAATCCATTTTTTCCACTACATACCATTATTTATCATGTTTTCAGACTGTGAAATAAATGTTCTTCACCTATAGCAATAACAATTTTTTCTCTCCTGGTAGGAGTAACTTTTATATACAATTAATATTTACCACTTGATTTTCCTTGAACTGCAATTTGCAGTCTGCAAAGACATGTCATTGCTTATAATTTTTAATGGAAAAAATGCAACAATATTTTGCTATTTAAAATCCAAACCAACCCATGGTAGAGAAGACTATTATAGCCTCGCACTCTATAAAAAATGTCTTCTCTACCTTGGTATATAATTAATATTATTTCACAAGGATTTCGGTTAATTTTAAATGGATTAAAATCTGAATAAATAATCAATTTTTATACTAAATCAAAATTTTCACGTGATGTATTGTTATGTCTAAAATAGTATTTTTTTATAATTTGTGGAGAAAATGATGTAAATTTCGTTTTATTTTGTCGTAGTTTTCTAAAAATTGATATCTAGTTGTGTTACACACAGAGAAATGATTACTAAAATAAGTACGTAACTGAATATTAATTAAAACAAATGGTCAGTAATGGAGAGCCCCAAATAAGCCTAAGCTTGTGCTAGGGGCTCTCCATTCATTTTGGGAAAGAACATAATAATAAATATAACCACAGGAAATTTAGGAAAACTTCAACTTATTATTCTTTAGTTTCTTTCCTCCTTTAACATCTGCCTCCATTAACATTCCTAAAATACATCTTTATTGGACATCTAAAGGTATTTTTATAAATTAAATAATACTTTTTCCATTTAAATTTTATAAATTTTACGAAATATTAAAGTTGACATGTGTCAGATATAATATATAAAGTTGATTACGTATCTTACTTAGACCTAGGGGTTAAAATTCGAATCAAGCAAAAGTGCTTGTTTTAAATAACAAAATTTCTTGTACTCAGTTTAAAAGAAACCTAAATGATATCACGTGCTATCGTAGCTATTTAAAACTACTAAAAATTATGAAAAATTATAGTTATACTAATTTTTTAGAAATACAAATTGAATTTGAAACAAATTATTTGTACGACGAATTTTCGGTCAAATGACAAGAAATCACAGTCGTCGTACTTGGCGAGTGATGTGGGACCGGCTTAACACAAGTAACACAAATACTTCAGACTAGAATATTTTTTATTTGTGTGTAGGAACAACAAAATTAAAATAATTTGTCAGGAATTTGCTTTTTTTCTTTCAGACATAGTCTTATTTGCTTTTTTTATTTCGTTTAGGAGAAAGTCCTATCGCTTATCGTTTTTTTTTTTGAAATACTGCCTCTTTAAAATGATTTTAAAATAAAACGCACATCCCTCTAGTTTGTAAACAAGACACTCAATCTTGTTCGTTCAAACAAGAAAGGACCTAAGAAGGCTTCGGAAGCACGGTTGGCGACACTGCTTGTCTTAGCAGCGTAAATACACAAAACTAACGTCCGTTTAACGTTACGCAAACTTTGATTGTTTAAACCTAAATTTAGCACCAAAAGCGGCTCTTCCCTGTCGATTCAAATGTGGTGAAATTCATCAAATTATCTTTGCAGATCTGCAACCTTGTATACAACCTTAGTGGTCCAATGTTTTATTGATCGGAATTCGATTGTTTTATGGTTTTTAGGGCAGTGGCGTAACTACAAATTGGCGGAAAGTGTGGCAATATTTACAATTTGTTTTTTTTTTCTAGGCAGTAAACAATAAGTGAAGTTCAAGTAAAACTTGTCAAAGCAACATTTTATAAAAGGCGAAAAATGTTGGAAAGGTTATGCGTATTAGACAAACAAACAAATTTATATAACTTTTAAATAATATTTTCTTGTGTGATTGGTATTTAAAATACCGTATTTGTCCAGCGCGCTTCAGCGCCGAAGGCGAGAGTTTTTTAATTTTCGAGGTCATCCACCTAGGTACCTCAGAATTGGGAAATCAAATTAATTTATAAAACCTTTTAAATAAAATTTTCCCATGTAACATTTAGTCCTGCGCCGAAGCCAATTTTTTCTTTAGAATTTTCAAGGTAATTTATTTTCCAAAACATTTTAGGCATATAGTTCAGCGCCGCGGGCGAAATATTTTAGACTTTATAGGGTCACACCTCACAATTTAAAAAGAAACTTAATCTATAAAAGCTATTAAATATAATTTTTCCATGTGATATGTAATTTATTACTACGGCTGTGCACAGGCATAATTTTTTAGAATTTTCAAAATCATGCTCTTCCTAAACGACTTTTTGTACCTATGGAGAGAGAATGAGCAGATATTAATTCAAATAATAAATTATAGATATGACGCACGATCTATTACTATCTACCTTAAGCTATCATTCAACGTGGGCCGATTTAAATTTCGATTTATATTTCGTAAGGTGACTAAAATAAAGAAATTAAAAAATGATATATCGCTGGTCTACTTCTAATGTAGCGTATGCCGCAAAAGACAAATTTTACAGGGCCGACAAAAAACTGTTTATCTCGTTTAATTTAAGGTACTGAGTTGATGTATTGCCAAATGAACTATTAAAACTATTTTTGAAAATTTTATTAACAAATCAAATCGTAACTTCCTTGATTTTAATTATATGTCATAGTTAAATAATCACCTGATTTTGATACAGCGTATTAAAAATAAAAATAAAATTTAAGTGATTTGGGATTAACTGAGGCTTACCATATATTTTCACATCATGCGCAGTTTGTTTATGAACCTAATGGCGCGAAAAATATTTTTGAAAATTTGTGGGGTACGCCAAATTAGAAGTAGACCAACGATATAATAAATATACACGGTGTTGCAGCTTTTGGTGGAAAATAAGGATTATTCTACGTCACAAGACATGAAAAACCAGCATAAGAACAGGCCCGGAAAAGAAGCCTTTAAAATTGTACTAAAAATAAAGTTTTTAATTAATAACTCTGATACCCTTTGAGCTAGAGAGGCAATGTTTTGCATGTTTACTAGTAAGGTCAATTAAGTTTATGTTAATTTATTTTTTTGAATCTATCCAGAGGCCTAGACGGACAAAATATGTGAGGCCTAACACAGTTTTTCCCCAAACTTTTTTATCTGTATTTTTTTTGGATTTTTTGTAAAAAAATATGGATTCCTTGAGTAAAAATACATAAAAAATGTCATATAGTGTAACACTGTAGGAGCAACCGTTAAAAAAATCAATTAAAGAGGAAGTAAAATTTTGTGTCATCACAAATCTTACTTTTTAAAAGTCTTTTAATATTAAATGTAGGTGTTTCGGTGAAGAATACTTTTTCTGGTTATTTTTAAATAAAGAAACTTTATTGGTGCCTTTTTTGTTGCTCCCTTAGGGCTTATATCCGAACAAATGTTCCTTTGTTGGTTTTTCATGTTTTGTGATGTAGAATCATCCCCTTTATTTTACACCAAAAGACTGCAAACACCGTGTATAATTGATATTATCAATATGATAATATTCTAATTCACACTGTATATTTCTCTAATTAAAAGATCTCAGTGGGCCGATACAGTCTACAAAAGCGAGTGTCGATTGGTTAATTGTGAAATTGGGTCGATTCTGTGTTCTTTCCCATTATTACAATAACACTGCCTCATGCAGAAAAGAACAAAAAAAAGTAATGTCAACACAGAAAAGTGTAGGTATATAAAATACTGGATTTTATTAAATCCTACTTAGTCGTAATTGCACGGAAAAAAAGCTAAAGTTGATTGAAGATTGAATAATCTTGAATCAACGCTATGCTAGTTTCCCATTCCACAACTCTAGTTATACTTCTTTTCAATAAAATCTTATTCTTGTACGCTGATTAAAGTTATATTTTGTTCAAGACTTATCTAGTATTGAAATCAAGAATATAACTATACTTTAAACTTTAACATAATATGCTATATTATAGCATAACGTTGTCAAGTGCACTGAAATTGAAAAATTACACAAGCCTGTACTAAATAACATCTGTAAAAAGTCACATAATATAACCTTGAGAATACAATTTATATATATGTAGTATGCTGTACTGATAAGTAAAAATACCTTACCCCTACGATGGCTTTTTTACCCCTCTTTTCTCTAATCTAAAATCGTGCTTATTGTTTGCTTTTTAATTTATAAAATATAATTTATTTGTGGATTAATACGTTATAATTAAGAGGTATGTGTATTAAATATAAATTATATTCTCTCCCTAAATATCAATTCGTGATACTAGGTTAGGTACCGGTGCTTTTTTTATATTTTACTCATATTAATCCCAATTTTTGGAAAATGCAACTCCTGCTAAAGCAGTCGTTGTATTTTCGTCATTGGAATTAATATTTTCGTAAAATTTATGTAAAAAAACACCGATACCTAACCTAGTATCACTTATGATATTACCCCTGAGAATAGTAATTCTTGGAAATGTGGTGTTATTCTCGCGCCGAGAATAGTATACTTATTTAGTCTTAAGACACCGACTTTAAGTATAAAGGTACAGCAGGGTATAAGGAAGGCACTGCACAATGGGATAGAATGTAGCGGCCGCTGTCAAAGTTAATTAATTTACTAGTGAAAGAAAGTTCAGTTTTTTTTATTTCGTAGAGGAATGTTTAAGCTATAAAACGGTGTGTAGAAAATTAATTTTTCCTAATTGGATTAGGGAGAAAAATAAGGGCAAACATATAGAATATATTTTTTAATAATTATATTTATACCGGGTGGTCCATTTAAAATGTTACAAGTCGATATCTCAGAAACCGTAAATGATAGATTTTTCAAATTTGTTACTAAGCTTTAATATCTATCAAAACAGATTTTTTTTTACTCCCTTAGGCGGGGGAAGGGGTAACTTTAAAATTTTAAATGGAATGGGTATGTTTTTTTTTCAGATTCGAGTTCAGCATAAAAAGTTACCCAGTAAACACTGACTGACGGGCCATCACCGAGCTATCACACGCATGTGATGGTCCGGTAATGAATACACTACCTGTACGGTGTGTAATCTCTCGAGGAAAACCGAGGAAATCTCATCTTTACCTAAAGTGAGACCTTTTTTTAGGTAATGTTAAAGGAAATTTCAAGAAATATTAAGGGAAATCAAATGCACAGGTTTTTTCAGCGGTTTACCCTTCAGTTAAAGTTTTACAAGTCGTTATCTCAAAAACCGTAACATATTTGTTTTTCAAATTTGGTAATAAGCTTCAATATCAAGGGTGACCGTTTTTTATTAAATCACTTGTTTTTCACTTACACCATTAGGCGGGGGAGGGGGTAAGTTTAAAATTTTTAATGGGATTTAGGTGTTTTTTTTCAGATTCGAATTCAGCATAAAAAGTTACCCAGTAAACACTGACTGACGGGCCATCACCGAGCTATCACACGCATGTGATGGTCCGGTAATGAATACACTACCTGTACGGTGTGTAATCTCTCGAGGAAAACCGAGGAAATCTCATCTTTACCTAAAGTGAGACCTTTTTTTAGGTAATTTTAAAGGAAATTTCAAGAAATATTAAGGGAAATCAAATGCACAGGTTTTTTCAGCGGTTTACCCTTCAGTTGAGGTTTTTAAAAGTTAGCGAAAAATTACCTTAAACTGTCATTTTGACAGTTGTCGATTGGTCTTGTGGTTCTTGGTCAAAAGTTAACTTAATATGAACTTAAACTGTCAGTTTGGTATAAATATTAGAGAAATGTTTTCTGAAAATTTGTAGTTTATCGGACTTTTCATTCTATTTTTTATATTTTGTTGGAAAGCTGCGCCTCCTTTAATTGATGTTTTCTGAAAATTTGTAGTTTATCGGACTTTTCATTCTATTTTTTATATTTTGTTGGAAAGCTGCGCCTCCTTTAAGGGCCACTTGCACCAACGATGGTTTAACTTTAATCTTGGATTAAATGGACGGTCAACTAATCGGAACGCAGCATTTTTAACTTAAACTCGGTTTAGTCGAGATAATCCCAGATCAAAAGTTGGTGCAAGTGGCCCTAATTGATTTATTTTTGAAGGGATATTTTTCAAAAACAATACGGTAGTTCCCCTGGCAGAACTTTTTCCTGAAAATTTCATATTACATTTTACATTTTTGTTTAACCTCGTACTATTCTACTTAGTTAAGCATCCCTTAAGTCCAGGACTTGTGTGGGCTAGTAGTAGAGGGAACCACAGGCTTTAATTGACTTTCGAACCAATTTATAGGGAGTGTCCGCTTCACTTACGCCTTCACTCTAATATAAGCAAATTTACAAAAAACTGTAATAATGCTTAATTTTTCATGTTATTTGTAAATTTTAAGCTAAACCACAGGTTAGATTGTAATATCCCTTGAAAAATACAGGAAGTGCTTGTAACAATAGGTCGAATTCACAGTAACATTAAAAACACAGAACAACTGTAAAAACACGACGCTTATACAGTCAAACGCTTTAAATTTACTTTAAAACTTAAGGTTGTACCGTAATTAATACGTTCACTGCCAACGGCTAGTTTTGACAGCGGAGCAATGGGTATGGGCAAGGGAAAAATAGAAAGAATTGATTAATGTTGTTAGGGGCGCCAGTTACTTTAGCTTTTACTCCTTTAGGTAAGTAACAACCTAGTGTAAATACTTAAGCTTTTCAGTTTGAGAAAATATAACCCTTAAATAAAATAAGATAACTCATTTTAGAAATTTATTATAAATAAACTTAATGAAAGCACATCAAGTAATGTATTAATATATATAAAAAATATGTGTAATTATATTAAGATATAATTAAAGAAATCTTAATAAAAATTAATAAATTCAGAAATCATTCGACTTAAATGTATAAAGAAAACATGAAGTTCAGCAAGTACCAAGAAATGTATGTAAACAACAATCATTTCTTGCAGTGTATAAAAGTCATGCTTAAATTAGAAATCATTTAATCAAAAGTATGATATTTAATAATTAATAAATGAGATTAAATGTTTTAAAAAAAATAAGTACCTAAAAATGAACAAAAGCCAGAAGGGCATATAGTATTAATCAATACTATATCAGATCTGATAAAGTTTACAGTTATAAGAATATTGAAATAAAAGAATTTAAAAATATGAAATATTGCTTTCAAAAGTTTTCAGAATGAGTACTTAGCTGGTTTCTGCAAAATCCATGAGGTATGAATTCCATCGTCTCCATCTGTGCAAGTCTCCCCTATGCTGATGAATTCATTTCTCAAATGAAAGAAAAAAAATATAGGCTGTCCCATCTACTTTGGAAAAAATTATCTTCCAGGATAAAATGTACGATTGAAAATGTTGTCCGGGATAAAATATGCTTTTGAAAATTATGTCCAATATAAAATTGTCTGCTAGACGGTTACATAGAATTTATCTATGCCAAAAATTACAGAACCATGTTCCAACAGAACATCACTCCATGCGGAGAACTTGTATATCAAATATACCAAAATAAACTTCAACTTAAATTAATATAATTCCATATTAATGGTATAGAAATGGTGAGTAATTAATGGTCTAGTGATTGTGCTTAATTAATGGTGATGTCATTCTAAGTCTTCGATGTCCATCGAAACGTTATAAATGCGTAATTGTAGAAAATAACAGTTATAATATCTTCCGCATTGTTTAAATATTCATTTTCACTAACTTTAAATAAAAATACATGAAGGATTACTTCGATGATTACAGAAAATAAACACTCGTCAAAATGACACCACCATTGTACAGAGTTCATCAAGAAGGAGCGAAAATCGACCTTATCAACCGGTATGAACCCTTCAGGTAAATAAAATTCTATTTCTGAACTATTAGCGACATCTATGCAAGTCATTATCAACTACAGTTTTACCGTATAGGATTCCTAATAAAGGTAACGAAAACTACACCAAAAATAATAACAAAAAGACTATTTCCTAATAAATCCGTATTAGTGATATCTAACCTCAAAATATTACTCTAAGAAACAAATATAAACAATACTTATTGTTTATCAGCAAAACTAATAAAAATACGAACAGAATACTAAGTGTCCTGTGAACTAAGTATAAACAAAATACTGAATCTAAGTGAGCAGTTCCAGCAAACTATTTTCAACAAATTCTAGATTATCCCGAAGGAATACACAACTTTCCAGGAGAAACAAGCTACAGATGAAAGCCAGTGAAATCCAACCCTCAATAGACTCTGAAACATATAAAAACCAGGTAAGTCCATAGACAAATGCACTATAGAGAAATAAGTCATATGATTCTTTATTATTAAAAATCATATTCTAATTATGTTTTCTTTATGTTATTTTCAGGTAGAACTATGGAATAGAGACCCATATGGTTAGAATTCAGTTCCTGCTACAAAATAGTCCCAGATACAAAATAGTTCTGTACGTACGTAACTATTTATATACAAAATAAACATAAATTATAACGTAAGTAAACGAATAGTTTAATTAACCCTTGCTATATTACAAAGTGACGATTTATGTCGTTACACATGCCCCCTCCAAAAATAATAAAAATATTTAATATACAAAAAATATTTTTATACCAAACTCTAAAACTATTTAACTTAAATAGCTAAAATATATACTATATTTTATTTAATAAATCAACAAAAAATACAATACTTTATGTAAATCATTTGAAATACTACTTGATAATTAACAATAGCTAAGCTTGATAACTACGTGTATCATCCGCCTACTCTTATGTAGAACATAATTTTGGGACTTTATCGGTGTGTGTCATAAACAGGTAATTGTCATAATCAGGTAATTGTCATAATCAGGTAATTGTCATAATTAATTTTGTTTTCTTTTTAGCTAAGTTTTATCAAGATAAAAAAATAGAAATAAGACTTGACTGTGTGCACCAGAATTCTCTTCTACAAAAAATATATTTATATATTTTTTTTACTACTATATACAAAAGTTTTGGGTACCCTTTAAATATTTTCAATACATTGATATTTTTTAAATATCATTCCGAATGATACTAAGAATATATTCTTATTTAATCAAATCTAGCCAACTGAAATGTCACTATTCGATCCAAAATATTTCTTTAGATCTTTAACATGCCAGTCGCCTCTATGACCATCTGCATTTTCCAAAATATACACTAACTTTGACTTTTTCGCAACAACTTTGCAAAGTATGTACTTTGGAGCAAGTTTTGCAGCAAAACTTTTACTAGCATCTGAGAGTACTTTGTTTCGTCTCCAAACTTTTTCACCTATATCAAAATTTACTTCACGCTTGCGCAAATCATAAGTACGCTTATTACGTTCATAAGCTTCATGTAAATATTTCTTTACATCAATAAAAATCTCTTTAAGATTTCCCAAGTCTTGGCTATACGAGTCTCTGTCACAAGGTTCTAATTTAACACCATCAGTCGATGTCATTTTGCCATAATAAGTTCCTGTGATAGGTACATTCCTCCCAAAATTAAGAAATGCCGGCGTATACCCCGTAACTTCATTTACAGACGTTCGTAAAGCTAGACCTATTTTTGCTAAATTTTTACACCATTCTTTTTGATTATCTTTTATATATGATCTTATAGCAGTAGAAATTGTGCGATGTTGCCTTTCCGTCGGATTATTTTGACTATGGTAAAGTGCATTAAACCAAATTTTCTGTACATTATATTCATCTGCTAATTTTTTAAAAACTTTACCAGCAAATTGTTTTCCATTATCGACAATTAAAAATTGACAGACTCCGTAAACTAAAAAAACTTCATTCTCAATGAATTTACATATTGCATTTGCAGTAGCTTCCCTTAAAGGATGTAATAATGTATACTTTGTAAACCAGTCTGACACAACTAAAAGATAACAAAAACCTTTAGAACTTCTGGGAAATGGTCCCTGCAAATCACATGAAATAACTTGCCACGGATAATTTACTTCTTTTTCACGACCCATCAATCCAAAACGTGCAGAATTACTAACTTTTTGTGATTGACAAATATTACAACATCTTACATACTTTAAAATATCTTTACGCATTTTTGGCCAAAAATATGTTTCTGAAATTCTATGAAAAGTTTTAAAAAATCCCATATGAGAAGCTAATACATCGTCATGACATTCTTTTAGTACTTGTTTACGACATTTTTGAGGCACTAACAATTTCCACTCTATAATATTACTTTTTACTTTTGTCTTGGTCGGTATGAACTTATAAATATTATCATCAATAACTTTAAATTGCGGATATGAATCTGGACTCTTAACAATTTTTTCCCTCAACTGAATATAATATTTATCACTATTATAATCATTTACATTAAAATTAATTAAATTTACATCTGGAAAAATTGATTTTTCTGGTTCTATTCTATCAAAAGCTCTGGATAACCCATCAGCTACTACATTTAATTTACCTCTACGATATACAATATCCATATCATATTGCTGTAATTTTAATGACCATCTAGCCAAGCGACCAGAGGGATCTTTCATATTACTCAAATATTTTAATGAAGAATGATCTGTAATTACTGTGAATTTAACACCTTCAATATATGGTCTAAACCTATCTATAGCAAACAAAACAGCTAAACATTCCTTTTCACCTACAGAATATTTTATTTCACTACGTGTTAAAGCTCTACTAGCATAAGCTATTACTTTTTCTTGACCATCTTGCGTTTGTGTTAATATGGAACCGAGGCCAACTAAAGAAGCATCACATTGTATAACAAATGGTAAAGAAAAATTGGGACTTACTAAAGCTGGAGCATTTATTAAAGATTCCTTCAACAATTAAAAATGCTTTTTCTGCATCAGTATTCCAACTAATGGCTTGTTTTTTACCTTTGCCCTTTAAAAGTGAATTTAATGGACTAACAATTGTTGAAAAATTCCTAACAAATCTACGATACCACGAAGCTACACCTAAAAATCGTTTTATTTCGGTACTATTTGTTGGTCTAGGATAGTTTATTATTGCTTCTACTTTTTGCGGATCGGTTCTTAAACCAAAATTATCAATTACAAAACCTAAATACTTAAGTGATTTTCTAAAAAAATTACTTTTTTCAAAATTTATTGTAAGATTAGCAGATTTTAATTTTTCATGTACTATTTGAAGTAATTTAATATGTTCCTCAAATGTTTTTGATACTATTATAATGTCATCAATATAAACAAATATATTTGGATAAAAGGAGAAAGGAAAAAGTTTATCCATTAATCTTTGCTGACTTTGTGTTCCATTTTTGAGTCCATAACACATCACATTAAATTCAAATAGTCCCCTACCAGGTACGGAAAATGCAGTTTTTTCTTTAGCAGTTTTTGTAAGTGGAATCTGCCAAAAAGCATTTTTTAAATCTATACTTGATATATATATTTTGCATCGCCTAATAAACTTAAAATGGAGTCTATCCTTGGTAAAGGATGTGAATCACCTTTTGTAATAGAATTTAATTTACGTCCATCAAAACAAAAACGGTATGTACCATTAGCTTTTTTTACTAATAAAACTGGTGAATTAAAATCAGAATAAGATGGTGAAACTATATCATCTTTTAACATTTTATCTAACTCTTTATGTAAAATTTCTATTAAATAAGGTGACAAAGGATATTGACGCATTTTAAAAGGTTTATTATTTCCTGTATCTATATCATGTTCTATTAAATTTGTTCTACCTATTTTTTCGCTATATAATTCTTTAAATAAACTAACAAATTTATCTGCTATCTTTTTCTGTTCGTCTGTCAAGTCACATAAGCCTACTGAATTATCTTTATTTATATCCTGACTATCACTGTTATTACTGATCACATTCAATTTATTAATTTTATTATTCCAAGATTCATCAGAAAAATCCAGAGTCATAGAAAACAATTGTAAAAAATTCACACCAAAAATAAAATTTGTTTCCAAAGAAGGAACAACCAAGACTTGTAAAATCTTAACTTCATTATCTACTTTAATAGGTAAATAAACAACACCAGTTACTAACTGTTTAGATTTATCAGCTGTAGTAACATGCGGTATAAGACATTTATCAATCTTTAAATTAAATTTTTCTAAAATTTTAATCGCGTGACCACCAGCCACTGAACAATTTGCACCTGTATCAATCAAAGCTGTTATATTTTTATCAAAAATATTTACTTTAATATATGGACGGTTATCTCTAGGTAATTTAATAAAAGAATTTTTATTAATTACAGACAAACTATACGGTTTATAAAAATTTTTAACTTTATCCAACCAATCTTTCCATTCATTCAAATAAAATCGTTTATTTGTTTCTGTTACACTTGATTTTTGTAAAGAATTGATATTATTTTTATTATAATAAATGTTTTTACAAAAAGTAGTTTTGTTATCCTTTTTTACCTGACTGTCATTATTATTTTTAGCCTTTTTATTAAGTGAATGCCGACTAAAATCATCCACTTTCCTATTTAGTTTTTTTGTACAGGAAGGGCAATTTTTAAAAACTACATCTTTATATCCACATTTATAACAAAACTTTGTTCTTTTAGCTAAACATTTGCTAAAAATATGATTTGGTTGGTTACAGTTATAACAAATTACTTGTCTACTTTTATTATTACTACTATTACTACTATTCTGTGTAAGAAGTAAAGTATCTGGGAATTCTTCTTGACAGCAAACTGTGTTGGGGACCACACCTTAAGCAAAAAACAGAAAAAGCATGCATAGCTTTTTGGCAGTGTCGTAGAGCACTGGGCAGATCTTGGGGTTTGTCTCCCAGGATCACCCTTTGGCTGTACACCGCTGTCATAAGGCCTATGCTAACATATGGCTCAGTTGTATGGTGGCCCAGAACCCAACTGACTACAGCAAGAACGCAACTAAATCATATTCAAAGACTAGCTCTTATGAGTATAACCGGTGCAATGCGATCAACTCCAACTGCAGCTTTAGAGACTCTGCTTTGTATTCCTCCCCTTAATATTTTTGTTGAGGGTGAGGCCGCAAAGACAGCGCTTAGGCTGAAAGCAAATAGTACGTGGAATGCAAGAGGAACGCGTACTGGACATGAGTCTATTCTTGAACGGTTTGTGTCACAAGCTCCCATTCTTGAATCTCAGACCGATCTAGTTGCTCCCAGGTATATCTTTAATAGATCATACCAAGCTTATGCTTCCACTAAAGAAGAAACTGACAGCGTACCTGACATTGTCATGTACACTGATGGTTCAAAGACAACTGAAGGATCAGGTGCAGGAGTTTTCTGCCCAGATCTAGAGTTAGAAATAAGCATTTCCCTTGGCAAGCATGCCTCGGTCTTTCAGGCAGAGGTAATAGGCATAACAAATGCTGCGAGAGCTATTTCTGAAAGGGAAATCAGTAATAGAAGAATAACTATTCTTACGGATAGCAAAGCTTCCATACAAGCAATCAAGTCTTTCAAAATTACTTCAAAGCTAGTTTTGGAATGTCACCAATCCCTGGAGGAAGCGGCAGTTTCTAATACTGTTACACTCTCATGGGTAAAGGGGCATAATGGAAATGTAGGCAATGAAGAAGCTGATAGATTGGCACGAGCAGGCTCAGGCTCTGTACCTATTGGTCCAGAGCCCATAATCCCTGTATCTGTCGCTTTTAAAACAGCTCTCATTAATCAAGAAACTCACATAAAACACACCCGTAATTGGATTACGAGAAACGACTGTAAACATGCAAGAGCAGCCCTTCCCACTCCGTGTGAAAAGACAGCACGCTTTTGTATGCAACTAAAAAGGGATAACCTAAGACAGTTTGCAAGCATCGTAACAGGTCACTGCAAACTAAATAAGCATCTTAACATCATGGGGAAGCCAGTCGACCCCATCTGTAGAGGATGCTACATGGAAGAGGAAACAATGGAACATGTGTTATGTCACTGTCCAGCGTTAGCCTTAATAAGAGGGTCCATGCTAGACGAGTACTGGCTCGACATGGCCGGTATAAGCAGCATCACTCCCAGACATCTTCTTAGATATATTCAAAGAATTGGATGGCTGAGAGGTTAAATTAAATGCTGCGACCAAAGGGAGGTAGTACAATGGGCCCAGCTAAGTGGCCTAAGTGCGTGTAGATAGCTACCCTCCACCCTAATAACCATAACCATAACTACTATTCTGTGTATTATTAAAGCTTTGATTGGTACTTTGACTAATTTGAGAAACTTGACTACTATTACATACTGAACTTTGACGAGTAGAGGAAGATGGGGTAAGTTTGGACACTGTGGTATTATGACTACAATTACATTTACTACTAAAATTTTGATTTATATCCGAACTTAGGACATTTACTTTATTAACTGCTTTATTTTTTGCCACACTTTTACCTGTTATGCTCTTTTGTTTTAATTGATAAGCTTCATCTATTCTTTTACAACTGTCCTTTAAATCTTCTAAATCATTTATTTCTATAAGTGATAATGGTGTAAAATAATGTGGTAATATTCTTTCTCTAATCGTCTTAAGTCTAGTATATAAACTTGCAGCATGAATTAAACGTTTAAACAAGGTTTCCATAGCACCTATAAAAATTGCGATAGATTCATCGGGATTTTGATATCTAGAACGGATATCATCCCATGTTCTATCATCTATGTTAGCTGGAAGAAAATCTTTTTTTAATGCTTGAATTATTTGAGACCACGAATTTAAATTATCTTTAATTGAGAGAAACCATGACAATGCTGGTTCTTTGAATAAGTCATATGCGGATTTAAATAACATTTCGTCTGTAACATTTCTACTTATTTTCATATATTCAACTTGCTCAATAAAATTTAAAACATTAGACTTTCCATCAAAATTAATATTCCATTTATAAACTGGTACTGATTTTAAATAATCATTATCTTTTTTACTAGAAACATTAGGACTAAACTGTGTACTATTATGTAATGAAATATTATTATTTACTTGAGTAAGATCTGAATTTTTACCAGATTTTTCATAAAGATCTAAAATATCTGCTTCTATTTCTAAACAAGTTGCTTTTGTTATTTCTAAAAATTGAATACGTCTAACTTTATTTTCTTCTACTTCAGGAAAACGTTGCAGACGATTTGTTACATGTACTAAATAAGTTTTTAATTTTCTTAAATCAGCTAAACTATAATCACCATGATATTCTACAATTTCTGAAGATATACTATCTAAAATTCTATTAATATTTTCCACTTCACTGTTAAAATTAAAAGTCGGATCTACATATTTTACTTTAGGATCTTCCCTAGCTATGGCTCTACCTAAAACTTTAATTCTAGATGCTCTATTATTTTTTGCTGTTAAATGTCTTATACGAAGTTCATAATTTACCATTTCTGCAGTCAAAAATCTAATTTCCATTTTATCTAAATCTTCCATTTTGAATAATTATTTTCAAAATTTAAATTCAATTTACTCAAAATATTTATTTTATAATAAAATATTTATACTGTACCACAAATTATTTTTTTTTTGTGTACACTGCTCAACAAAGTTTTTGCATACTTTGGAAAATTTCCCAAATATGTCAAAAAAATACTAAATTATTATTTATCTCAATTGGACAAATTAATAATTATAAATAGTCTCCAAAACTACAAAATTAGCTAATATTTATTCATATCCTTCGCATAAATAAATACCCTATTATCCATTTATTTCTATTGAATAAACGATAATTTCTAGAAAAACTGAACCCACGCCAAAATTTCTCTATTCCATGTTATTCCATAAAATTCAGAATAAACATAAAAAACACATATCTGATATATCTTATCAGATTAACTCTAATTTGACTTAATTTTCAACAAAAAATATTTTATTCAACAGTTATATGTAGTTTTTCTCAAAATGAACTTTAAGTTACACTGAAAAAAAAAAGCTTTAGATTTTTATAAAAAATACACTGAGAAAATGGAGTAAAATTAAAAAAACAAGTGTTCTATCTATCCAAATACCACGTTCTTGGGCGCCAATAATAGTGTACCGTAATTAATACGTTCACTGCCAACGGCTAGTTTTGACAGCGGAGCAATGGGTATGGGCAAGGGAAAAATAGAAAGAATTGATTAATGTTGTTAGGGGCGCCAGTTACTTTAGCTTTTACTCCTTTAGGTAAGTAACAACCTAGTGTAAATACTTAAGCTTTTCAGTTTGAGAAAATATAACCCTTAAATAAAATAAGATAACTCATTTTAGAAATTTATTATAAATAAACTTAATGAAAGCACATCAAGTAATGTATTAATATATATAAAAAATATGTGTAATTATATTAAGATATAATTAAAGAAATCTTAATAAAAATTACTAAATTCAGAAATCATTCGACTTAAATGTATAAAGAAAACATGAAGTTCAGCAAGTACCAAGAAATGTATGTAAACAACAATCATTTCTTGCAGTGTATAAAAGTCATGCTTAAATTAGAAATCATTTAATCAAAAGTATGATATTTAATAATTAATAAATGAGATTAAATGTTTTAAAAAAAATAAGTACCTAAAAATGAACAAAAGCCAGAAGGGCATATAGTATTAATCAATACTATATCAGATCTGATAAAGTTTACAGTTATAAGAATATTGAAATAAAAGAATTTAAAAATATGAAATATTGCTTTCAAAAGTTTTCAGAATGAGTACTTAGCTGGTTTCTGCAAAATCCATGAGGTATGAATTCCATCGTCTCCATCTGTGCAAGTCTCCCCTATGCTGATGAATTCATTTCTCAAATGAAAGAAAAAAAATATAGGCTGTCCCATCTACTTTGGAAAAAATTATCTTCCAGGATAAAATGTACGATTGAAAATGTTGTCCGGGATAAAATATGCTTTTGAAAATTATGTCCAATATAAAATTGTCTGCTAGACGGTTACATAGAATTTATCTATGCCAAAAATTACAGAACCATGTTCCAACAGAACATCACTCCATGCGGAGAACTTGTATATCAAATATACCAAAATAAACTTCAACTTAAATTAATATAATTCCATATTAATGGTATAGAAATGGTGAGTAATTAATGGTCTAGTGATTGTGCTTAATTAATGGTGATGTCATTCTAAGTCTTCGATGTCCATCGAAACGTTATAAATGCGTAATTGTAGAAAATAACAGTTATAATATCTTCCGCATTGTTTAAATATTCATTTTCACTAACTTTAAATAAAAATACATGAAGGATTACTTCGATGATTACAGAAAATAAACACTCGTCAAAATGACACCACCATTGTACAGAGTTCATCAAGAAGGAGCGAAAATCGACCTTATCAACCGGTATGAACCCTTCAGGTAAATAAAATTCTATTTCTGAACTATTAGCGACATCTATGCAAGTCATTATCAACTACAGTTTTACCGTATAGGATTCCTAATAAAGGTAACGAAAACTACACCAAAAATAATAACAAAAAGACTATTTCCTAATAAATCCGTATTAGTGATATCTAACCTCAAAATATTACTCTAAGAAACAAATATAAACAATACTTATTGTTTATCAGCAAAACTAATAAAAATACGAACAGAATACTAATTGTCCTGTGAACTAAGTATAAACAAAATACTGAATCTAAGTGAGCAGTTCCAGCAAACTATTTTCAACAAATTCTAGATTATCCCGAAGGAATACACAACTTTCCAGGAGAAACAAGCTACAGATGAAAGCCAGTGAAATCCAACCCTCAATAGACTCTGAAACATATAAAAACCAGGTAAGTCCATAGACAAATGCACTATAGAGAAATAAGTCATATGATTCTTTATTATTAAAAATCATATTCTAATTATGTTTTCTTTATGTTATTTTCAGGTAGAACTATGGAATAGAGACCCATATGGTTAGAATTCAGTTCCTGCTACAAAATAGTCCCAGATACAAAATAGTTCTGTACGTACGTAACTATTTATATACAAAATAAACATAAATTATAACGTAAGTAAACGAATAGTTTAATTAACCCTTGCTATATTACAAAGTGACGATTTATGTCGTTACAAGGTATTTTTACAATCGCTATTTAAAAATACAGTTAGGCTTTAAATTTACTATAACAATTGCTGATAATAAATCGCCAACAATAATTGCTGGACATGTTTTTAGAGTGTACTCGAAAATAAAGTTTTGGCTGTGTTATTTTTCTGTGTGCAATTTAAACTGTTTATTTCAAGATTTTTTCAAGATTTATTTAGTGCTGTCAAAAAAATAATCCAGCCAAAACAATTTGAGGTAAACCCATTTAAACCTCATTTAAAATAGGAGTATAATAATCACTTGTGTATAATATTGTAATACAATTATGATTAACTGTTTAGTTCAATTTTTTTAACATAATATACAGGGTGATTCAGAAATAAGGTACAAAATGTTTGGAGGTGATTCTCAAAAATATGAAAAAAAAGTTCTCATAAAGGTTGGTCCGGAAATGAGCCCTAAGGGAGCTACGGCCCTTCTAAGGGTACATCTGAAAAGTAGGTTTTATTTTATCTCTCTAACCCTATGAACAACAGTAAGGATTCTTTACACATGCCCTAAAACTGATAAAGGCTATAGCTGTAAAAACACGACGCTTATACAGTCAAACGCTTTAAATTTACTTTAAAACTTAAGGTATTTTTACAATCGCTATTTAAAAATACAGTTAGGCTTTAAATTTACTATAACAATTGCTGATAATAAATCGCCAACAATAATTGCTGGACATGTTTTTAGAGTGTACTCGAAAATAAAGTTTTGGCTGTGTTATTTTTCTGTGTGCAATTTAAACTGTTTATTTCAAGATTTTTTCAAGATTTATTTAGTGCTGTCAAAAAAATAATCCAGCCAAAACAATTTGAGGTAAACCCATTTAAACCTCATTTAAAATAGGAGTATAATAATCACTTGTGTATAATATTGTAATACAATTATGATTAACTGTTTAGTTCAATTTTTTTAACATAATATACAGGGTGATTCAGAAATAAGGTACAAAATGTTTGGAGGTGATTCTCAAAAATATGAAAAAAAAGTTCTCATAAAGGTTGGTCCGGAAATGAGCCCTAAGGGAGCTACGGCCCTTCTAAGGGTACATCTGAAAAGTAGGTTTTATTTTATCTCTCTAACCCTATGAACAACAGTAAGGATTCTTTACACATGCCCTAAAACTGATAAAGGCTATAGCTGTAAAAACACGACGCTTATACAGTCAAACGCTTTAAATTTACTTTAAAACTTAAGGTATTTTTACAATCGCTATTTAAAAATACAGTTAGGCTTTAAATTTACTATAACAATTGCTGATAATAAATCGCCAACAATAATTGCTGGACATGTTTTTAGAGTGTACTCGAAAATAAAGTTTTGACTGTGTTATTTTTCTGTGTGCAATTTAAACTGTTTATTTCAAGATTTTTTCAAGATTTATTTAGTGCTGTCAAAAAAATAATCCAGCCAAAACAATTTGAGGTAAACCCATTTAAACCTCATTTAAAATAGCAGTATAATAATCACTTATGTTTAATATTGTAATATAATTATGATTAACTGTTTATTTCAATTTTTTTAACATAATATACAGGGTGATTCAGAAATAAGGTACAAAATGTTTGGAGGTGATTCTCAAAAATATGAAAAAAAAGTTCTCATAAAGGTTGGTCCCAAAATGAGCCCTAAGGGAGCTACGGCCCTTCTAAGGGTACATCTGAAAAGTAGGTTTTATTTTATCTCTGTAACCCTATGAACAACAGTAAGGATTCTTTACACATGCCCTAAAACTGATAAAGGCTATCCTTTTATGTGATATTTGGTAAATTTGACTACGGATGTGCAAAATGGGATAAAGCGGAAGTTTGCAACGTTTTTTTGCAACGAAAATTCAAATAGTATATTAAAGTACTAGTTTCATAACATACGTTTTCAGCGCACGAGTACAAGTTTAGAAAACAAGCCACTTGAGGCGAGTTTTCTAAAGTACTAGTGCGCTAAAATCGTGTTATAAAATAAGTGCTTTAATATACTATTTGAATTTTCGATGCAAAAAAACGTTGCAAACTTCAGCTTCATAAAATGGGGGGCAATGTCACTTTTTTGTCCCAAACAGTTTTTTCTGTATATTTTTTGACATTTTCTCAATAACATATAATTCTCTAATTAAAAATACACAAAAAAGTACTTTTTATGTAACACCGTAGGGCTAACAGTTCTCGAGAAAATTTAAGTTAATGAGATAATTTCGCGCTCTGAGCAATAAAAACTACTTTTCATATGTAACCTTAGTAGGATCGTAGCTCCATTAGGGCTCATTTCCGGACCAATCTAGGAAGTTTTTTTCATATTTCTGGACCTAGAATCACCCCTTAAAATTTTGTATCTGATTTTTGAATTACCCTGTATATAATATATTTTAATTCAAAATATTACTTATTTATAATATTTGTATGTAATTTTAGTGTTCACGTGTAACAACATACATTATTTTGAGCAGTAGCGGTTTTTGCAATTTTGGCGAAGGCGCATGCATAACCGCTAGTATTTTGCATATCTTTTTGAGTAAATCAGTCCTATTTTCGTGCCTTTGTCTGGCAGTCAATTATTTGCCATCTTTTGAATGGCTAGATAAGGCCCTACTAATAAGACGACGCTCAGATGTTTTTCATGTCGAGCAAAAGACCCGCCAATTAGATGTTAGATAATTTAAAATGATCAACCAACATTTATTAGGTACTACAAATAAGAAAACTTTTTGTCTTTTATACCCGTCATTCTAGCTAAAAAATCGTTGTTTGTCGGGAATCTGTCATAAAAATCTGAAATTTTGCATACCTATAAATTTTTGGACGCTCTTTCGGGTAGTATTTTTGACCAAAACGTTAAAATTTCGCCGCCATCTTGATTTTAAGATCTTATTTTTTGAGTTTTATCACAATTATTCACTAAAACCAAATACTTAATCATTGGATAATTATTTAAATCCATTTTTTTTTGTTTCTTTCAAGTGCGAATATTTATTTTCACCGTAACTTTAAGAATTCAATTCCACCTTTGTTTTTTGTCGTTTTTTGGCCGTTTTTTGCCAAATTTTGGCTTAACGTGTTTAAGAGTTTATTTTTAAAAGTCAAGTCAGTTTATTAATTTGTATGTGCTCTTTCATATAAAATAAAAATTTTGACCTAAAGCCATTAATTTCGCCGCCATCTGGCTTTTAGAGACTCTTTTTTATGTTTTCGCGCCAATATGGCGTATGGAAAAAAACTACCACAGAACTTTTTTTTTTAAATGGCCTGATTTCATGGATCTAACTATGTTTTACTCTCAAAAACTGTTTTATCGCGGGGACTCGTAGCGTTTGGCGCCATTTTGATTTTTATTCTTTTTTTTAGCGGTTTTTTACCATTTTTTGGGAAGAAAACGCCTTATTATGGTATATATTTTTAAAATGAGCATTTTTTATAGGTGTTTACAAGCTGAAAAAAAAATAAATATAAATATAACGCCTTATCATGGTATATATTTTTAAAATGAGCATTTTTTATAGGTGTTTACAAGCTGATAAAAAAAATAAATATATTTTTTGCGAAAACCTAAATATTTGGCCGAAATCTTGATTTTTATACTCTTCGCAGCACAATATTCTTGTCGTCACCATAAGTCAAAAACTAAAGATCAGATCAACTTTTTAGGAGACGTTAACTTTAACGAAAACTAGTGCTCTATTATTTTTGGTAAAAGTTTGGGTAGGGCAAAGCGGGCAAAAGGGCATACAACTGGAATTGACCAAGAAAGTAGAGCCTAAGTCCAAACCATAGTTTTATTAAAAAAAAGTTCTTACAAAAAATGTTTAGAATTGGATAAAAAGTTATGCAAATAACCAAGATAGTAGAGCCAAACCTGTAAGTCCTATCAAAAAAAGTTTTTACAAAAAATATTTAGAACTAGTTAAAAAATAATTTTAATAATAAGAAAAACTAATTGGAGTGGTGCAAAGGGGGCAAAATGGCATAAAACTGCAATGGCTAAGGGAGTAGAGCCTAAACTAAAAGTCCTATTAAAAAAAAAGTTTTTACAAAAAATGTTTAGAATTGGATAAAACATGATTTTAATGAGAATAAAAAATAATTAGGGTGGTACAAAGAGGGCTAAAGGGCATAAAACCTCAAATGACTAGGGAAATAAAGCCATTTTGCCCCCTTTGAACCACTCCAATTAGTTTTTCTTATTATTAAAATTATTTTTTATTTAGTTATACTTTTGGCTTACTATCTTAGTCATTTTCAGTTTTACGCCATTTTGCCCCCTTTGCACCACCCAATCAATCAAAATAACTTTCTATTTAACTCTAAATATTTTTTGTAAAAACATCTTTTTAATAGGACTTATGGTTTAGGCTCTACTGCCTTAGTCATCTGCAGTTTTATGCCCTTTTGCCCCCATTGCATCACCCCAATCAGTTTTTCTTTTTATCAATATAATTTTTTATCTAATTCTCAACCTTTTTTATGAAAAGTTTTTTTTAAGACTTATGGTTTAGGCTCTACTGCCTTAGTCATTTGCAGTTTGATGCTCTTTTGCCCCCTTTGCAACACCTCAATCAGTTTTTCTTTTTATCAATATAATTTTTTATCTAATTCTAAACATTTTTTATAAAAACTTATTTTGAATAGGATATGGTTAAGGCTCTAGTGTCTTGGTCAAATACAATTTTATGCCCTTTGCCCTCTTTGCAGCACCCCAATCAGTTTTTGTTTTTATTAAATAATTTTTTTATCAAATTCTAAACATTTTTTGTAAGAACTTTTTTTTAATAAAACTTATGGTTTAAGCTCTACTGTCTTGGTCAATTGCAGTTTCATGCCCTTTTGCCCGCTTTGCCCTACCCAAACTTTTACCAAAAATAATAGGGGACTAGTTTTTATTAAAGTTAACGTCTCCCAAAAATTTGAAGTTGATCTGATATTTAGTTTTTGACGACAAGAATATTGTCTGCGAAGAGTATGAAAATCAAGATGGCGGCCAAATATTTAGGTTTTTTAAAAAAAAAATATATATTAATTTTTTTTATCAGCATGTAAACACCTATAAAAATGCTCATTTTAAAAATATATTCCACGATAAGGCTTTTTCTTCCTAAAAATCGTAAAAAACCGCTAAAAAAAACAATAAAAATCAAATTGGCGCCAAACGCTACGAGTCCCCGCGATAAAACAGCTTTTGAAAGTAAAACATAGTTAGATCCATGAAATCAGGGCAATTTAAAAAAAAATGTTATGGTGTAGTTTTTTTTCCATGCGTCATATTGGCACGAAAACATAGAAGAGTCGGTAAAAAGCAAGATGGTGGCGAAATTAATGGCCTAAGTCCAAAATTTTATTTTTATATGAAAGAGCACATACAAATTAATAAAATAACATGACTTTTAAAAATTAACCCTAATAAAAACATGTTAAGCCAACATTTCGCAAAAAAACGACCAAAAAAGGACAAAAATCAAAGGTGGCGGTGAATTCTTAAAGTTAAGGTGAAAATAAATATTCTCACTTGAAAGAACACCTTATAAAATCCATAAAAAAATTGGATTTAAAATAATTATCCAATGATTCAGTATTTGGTTTTAGTAAATAATTGTGATAAGACGCAAAAAATGAGATCTTAAAATCAAGATGGCGGCGAAATTTGAAGGTTTTGGTCAAAAACACTATTTTTACGAGAAAGAGAGTCCAAAAATCTATAGGATTTTTCTGACAGATTCCCGATAGAAAGTCTAGAATGACTGGGCTATTATGGAATTGGTTAATTTTTGGTTTTTACTTCTACTTTGCTTCACTATTTATCTTAAAGCATATGAACGCACAGAAATATGTTTTATTATTTTAAAATACTCTCCACAGCAAATAGTATAATATAATATAATAGTATATTATTGCATTTTCTTTCGATATACTTCCCAAAACATAATTACTTTAATCTCAAACACGTATTTTTTATACCGTTTCTGAAAAATTGGAGTTTATCGGAATTTTCCTTCTATTTTGTTTTTGAAAAGTCGCGTCACCCAAAAGCTTTTTCAGATTTTTTTTCTAAATTGGTAATTTTTCCAGAAAAAAATACCGTAATCCGACTTTTCTTTGAGCTCTACGTCAAGAATAGCTTTAAGAACCAAAGAAAACTGCGCAAGGTCCATTCTCGCACATTATAGAATGTTCATCGTAAATCGTCTAGTTCAGACAGATGAAATTATGACGCAGGAATTAAGATAAGTAAATTCAATTACAGTACTAAGTTTTTAATATAGCCTGAAATATCGCATGAAACAACATGGGAAATCATAAAAATAACATCAGATGAATAACACAGACCATAAAAACTTTTTTCACTAAATCAGTATTTTTAAATTAAAAATGTCTTCATATTGAGCTTATAAGCGGTATATCGGTGTTTATTTGATCGCGACCAGCCTTGATTAAAACATCTGCTAGTGACAAAGGAGAACAAAATATCGACAAGGATCGTCGGGACGGCCTCGGGGGAAATAAAAAATAGGGGGCGCGACATTCGACTTTCAAAGAAACAAAACACTGTGCGGAATCGAAAATAAAACAGAACTACATCGATATGATATACCGAGTGTTAGAGAAATATACTTCTGTAAACTATAAAAAAATAAAAAAAAAATTAAACAAGCGTACCGTCAACTGGGGTGACTTCGGAAGGTGTCGGTGACTTCGGACGATACTTTTTCGCAAACCTTCAGAACCAAGGCACGTGCGATCAAGTTGTGGGGTTATGTGCACAAGTTGTGGGGTTCAATTCAACTTGTGCACACAACCCCATAACTTGTGCACACGTGCTTTGGTTCAGAGGGCTTTGTGAAAAAGTGTCCGAAGTCACCCACACCGTCCGAAGTTTTCGAAGGACCTCTTATTATGTTAAAAGTCATAGGAATATATACCTCTCGTCTCCAGATCAATATACTTTTTTTTGTTCGGCTGTTACGCGCTGTTATGCGCTGCTACAGTTTTCAAAAATTCAAAACGTGAAAAAAAAACTAAAATTTGGTTTTCGATGTATGTTGATCCGTAGAATTCAAATTTGAAGTAAGACTAGTTTTATCATTTTCCGTTTTTTTTTTTTAATCCAAAGAAACCATACAAAAACCATAAGAAATTATGTTTTTTGCATTTTTCTCGAAAAATCACCGCGGAAACCCTTAATCTGACTTCGGATTGGAATTCAGCAATCAAAAATACACAAAAAGAATAGACCTGGGCCGTCAAAAGATCAGGGTACTTTTTTTCTATTTTGTACTTATCATTTAAAGTTGAAATACACAATAAATGTAGGTCACTTTTTCCCGCTTGGTAGCATAGTGCGGCTGTAGAGAAAAATCCAGACGTGTAGGGCATTAAATTGGATTCGGTTTCAGCAGGAAAAAATACATAGGAATATCATGGTCCTATCCATGGAACAGACCACTTTTGTTTTTTTTTTTGTTGGCCTGTGTTATTAATGATCTATGTCTGATGGAAGTTATATTCTGCATAAAAATCATAATATGTTGGTAAAGTTTTAGAACTTTATTTATTTACCTAAATGGGTATAAATTAAAACAATAGACATAAGAACTTACTGGAATACCAAAAATAAAATACATATTAAATATTAATTTAGCTAAGATGAATTTAAATTCTGACACATGTTGACCTTTTACATAAGAACCTTTAAAACAAGGTAACTATAGCCATACTTGCTCTGAATCTAACCCTACAATAACAATAGGATTTTTTTGTTTCCGAAAATTGCAGTTCTGAACTGGTTCGGAACGTGCGCAGTTGCAATTGAGCATTGTCCAGTAGCAACTGCGCTGGTTCTAAACCATTTCAGAACTGCTATTTTCGGGAAAGAAAACAAACCTTATGTTAGGTATATGTGTTGGGATGGCAAAGAGAGGGGCTTGTTTCACTTGTAATTTGTAACTTATAAGTTAATTATCTGTAACAGGTCCGAGAAAGACTTTAAACAATTAACTAATCTAATACATTATTATTTTTTAGATAATTTAGATAGATTAACTTATTTTTATATTTTTTTCTAAAAAGTTGTGACTTTTGTAAAGTCGGTTTCTAGAAATAAAAATTTTAAATTTAAAAATCAAATAAATAGCAATAAAAAAAATAAGAAGCAAATAAAAAGCAATTAAATAAAAAATTACTCAAATAAATTAAGCGGAATCATAATGTAGATTATCATATTTATTAAAAACCGTTTATTTTTAAAGTTAAAAATGTAAAATAAAATACAGTATTCAAAGTAAGTAATTTAAATATAATAAAGAGGCACTTAGAACACTTCCAACTTCAAAAAAACTGGAATTAAAATCCTACTTGTTAACAAAAAATGAAAAAATCAAGTGCCGATTA
>OY294053.1:13325987-13350890 GCA_958510825.1 Brachypterus glaber | reverse complement strand
AATACATTGTTTACTTACCGTCTAAAATTTATAGTCAACGAAAATATATAACATAATCTATAATACAAAAATAGTTAGTTAAAAAAAAACACAGTTTGGACTTTTTAATTGACGCCAAATACGGAGTGAATTGTCCACGTACCGCTAAATAAAACTGTAATTATTTAAGAAACAGCCACCTTGATAACTATGAAATTAGTGGTACAAGAAATTTCATTTCATAAACTACCATTATGGCTATATATATTATAATCTGTTTTTTATTTTAAGCCAGCCATGTCACGATTTGCTGGAATTACTCAAATTTTTTTTCACTCGTTTCCATTTTTCTCGTTTCCGGAAGAAGTTACGTACATGCAAACCCCCACAAAAAAATAAGTACGTAACATTTCCAACATGTTGGTGTATCTTGGAAGATGGTGCGATAAAGCAGTCCAAAGTTAGAGCTCCGAAAAGTCAGCCGCGCGAGGTTTTAATTAATAGGTTTTATCAGTTTGTTGTTTTATATTAGTTTTGTGACTATTATTAGTTATTTCACCACTATATATTGATATAATATTACTACAACTACTAAGTGCACCTTCAGAAGTCCTTTCATTGGAGTTTTTTTCAAGTTCCAGTTTATTTTCAATTTCTTCTTTTTGCTTAAACAATTTCATTAATTCTATGGAGGAGTCTGATTGCATATTTATATTATTTATTATTTCTGTTATATCTAATACATGAATGTACTATTAATGACAGACCGACAGACGGGCAAACCAACAGACAGACAGACAGACATTTTTTTTAATCTCAAAAGTCTTAAAAACTTCGGAAAGTCGAGAAAAGTGAAAACATCGGAAAAAAATTAAAAAAAATATATGTATTGCTATACTTTCATGTTGAAAATATAAAAGTAAAAAATAATTTTTATCATTTGAATAACATCATTTCGGTAACAACTAAAATATTTTAAACTTTTTAGCGGAATGACGCGTTACCGGAATGACGAATTTTGATTGAAATGGTGATAAAAATTTTGAATTTAGCGCCAGAACTTTGTAACTTTGCAATTTTGTTACTACTGCTAAACCCTGAGGTTTTTATGTTATTGCTAATTTTAAACATTGTAATACTTATAAAAAGGGCATTACCGGAATGACGACGAATAAAGGTACGCAGTAGCTTTTGAATAAATATATTTTTTTTTTCAAAAACTAATAAAATGTTTCGAAAAATTATCTTTGCACTCATGCCTAACAATCACTACTAAATTAATGATGCGCAGAATGTGGTCTTTTTGAAGGCGTAGTTGCCGCTAGAACCATATATTGTCTGTGTTACCGGAATGACGTTAAAGTCTAGGGCCAAACTTTAAAATTAATTATGTAAAAAAATATAATTTTAAAATATGATTTTAATTTATTGATTATCTGTTATTAAAAATCTAAAACATATTAATACTGAATTTTTTTAACCAATTTATTTTAGGCTAAGAGTTTATAAAAATGGGCTTAGGGACCGTTACCGGAATGACGATATTGACATTCAAAATGTCAGAAAAAGGTTAATTGCCAATTTTTACCGGATCTTTTAAATGTTTTTTGTAGAGCAGAACTTACGTCAAAATTTTGGGTAGAAAACATTGTATTTTTATTTTTGTTTGCATACTAAAATTCTTAGGGACAAGTAAGTTAGTAATTAAGTAATTTTTAAAAACACCACTACACATCAAACACTTATATGAGAATCACCCGTACATACTTTTTTTTGCATTATACATATTATGCATACAAACGTTTTTGCCAATTTTGCTGAAATTTCTTTAAGAATTTTACTCGTTGGCGGGAATGACAAACAGATGTTTCGCGGACTTGAATAAGCGGATAAGGGGTTGAAATAGATTAACAACTTAAACAAAACGCGACTAACCGACTGAAATAAGTAGACTTTAAATTGACATTTACAGGGACGTACTAAAAAATTATTATAGATTTAAATCTAAGTCTTTCAAATACAGCAATTTTGAAAAAGAATTTCTAACCAATAAGTAGTAACCAGATAA
Organism: Brachypterus glaber; assembly: GCA_958510825.1. Taxonomy (NCBI): domain Eukaryota; kingdom Metazoa; phylum Arthropoda; class Insecta; order Coleoptera; family Kateretidae; genus Brachypterus; species Brachypterus glaber. The sequence goes on along the minus strand of OY294053.1, from coordinate 13,348,843 downwards.
GCTTATTTAGTTTATTAGTTTAGGCCTGAAATAATTTTATTAATGGTTTTTATTTAAGTAAAAAAAATATATGTGCAATATGACATGTGTAGTATGGAAACATAACTAGCATAGTCTATTTTTATTTATATGTAAATATAGATCATGAAAAACTTTTTAAAGATATGCTTTCATTAGATCTATAAATTTAGTAAAAAGTACCACAGCATCAGGACTCTATAACTGTGATAGCTAAAAAGATTATTTTCTACTTTTTAGTAAATTTACATAATTACTTGCCTTGAAAAAGCTGTATTAAATTTTATTTTATAGTTTTTAGATTTATTATGCGATTTAGTATGAGATAAGGTCAAGTTGGTTAAATTTCCCTACATACTGGTACACCGTACACCATACAGAATACACAAATATCTTTCTGGTAAGTACATTTGAGACGAAATAACAAAATTATATATCAATGACATTTTAACTTGGCACACATTTTAAGTACAAACAACGCACTTTAATAACAAACTACACACTGATAGAAATGTTGTTGTAATATAGGTAATAAAGTCCAAACCATATTTTGTAATATGCCATAGCATAAATATGTTATACGATACAACAACCAGTTGTAAAATTAAGAGGTAAACCACATACAATTGTTATAAATACAACAACAAATGTTATCTTATGTCCTAGTTAGTACTATACTATAGAACAATTTGTGGTTGGCGCATATATATCAATATGTTGTTGTATTAATAACGCACAAGTGTGGCCCAGTTACCTCAATAATCGGGGTAACTGAGAAAAAAATAAAAATATTTTAAATCTCGCTTAATAGATATTACGCACCGAGTACGCGAACCTTGTTTTTAGTGCACTCGACGTGCAGTGAAATGGTTTGCGTCGAGGTGTTATGGGGGTTATGTGTTAGACGTTTACTAATTTGCTGAGAGCAGATATGTAAAATCAGCTGATTGTCACTTTCCAACCGTTGACGTAGGCAATGGGTGGGAAATAGACACTAACTACTAACTAGGTAGTAGAAAAAATTATTTTTTCCATATCTTTTATCTTACGAAAAGCAATTGTGCACCAGAAATAGGTCAAATTTATCAGTATTTATTTTTTATTTATTTATTTACTGCAGCAATAATACGGATTCATTAATTATTAAATTAAAATATATTACAATTTTTATACATGGGGCTAACACTACATTCATATATTTTATTGAATAAAATATAAAAATAAAAACATGATAGTAAACTCTTTGTTACTTAATATTTATTTTATAGTATTGTATTGTATTTTCTTTATTGTATAATAAACTTACATGTTTATATTGGCAATTCAGTTTAGTATAACTAAACTCTATATAAAAAAAATACAATACTTAATATTTATCAAATATGGAATACAATTTTCTGGCGGACAAAACACATTTTTCTTAGCATACAGAGATTTTAAAAGATTGATTGAAAGATATAAGGTGGCTTTACTAGCCCGGAAAACGGACAAAAAGGTCCACTTTTCATTTTAAAAATAGACATTGAAAAAACAAACTCGCTTAGAAATGATAAAGGACTGTTTAGAGTTCGGGATTATACTTATTTTGTAGTTTAATGTCATACTGCATGTTATTCTAAAGCTAGCGAAATTGACTGCCGAAATTCAAAGAAAACTTCTATCATGTAATATAAAAAGAAAAATCTATGTCTAAAGGATTTCCTTGGTAAATTTTAAGTAGGTAACAAGTTAAAAGACTACAATTTCCTTATTTTAGGGGTTGTAATTAAAAATTTTATGCAATAAATCTGGTCATTGATTAGTTAACGCAAACGTGGGTAACAAATAAATAAAAACAATAATTATATATTAAATATTTCTTTTTAAAATATTTTTTTTATCAGTAAGAATACGTTTTCCTTGTTTTTTATACTTCATACCAGTTTTTAAATCCTTTTAAGAACTAACCGAAGTTTTTTACAAACTTTACTATATATTTCTTCCTTTTTCTGTTTTTGTAGCAATCCAGATACCATTTTTCTGGTAAATCCGACACAAAAAAGAAATTTACACTTTTTAAACACATTAATCACTTAAACATTTCTGTACGTATCGTGAGGGTATGCCATCTCTCCCTCCTAAAACCTCTAGCACATTTAATAAATTTATGTTTCTTAAATGGTTCTACACCCAAGCAATTTAAAGAGTCTATAACTGTCCCCATATATAAATCTGGTAATAAAAAAAATCCTACTAATTATAGGCCAATAAGCTTAATAAATAACTACTCCAACAGTAAAAATAAAAAATGCCTTGCCTTATTTCTTGATCTGGCCAAGGCATTTGACACTGTCAACTTTGATATACTTTTAAATAGACTGGAGGCAATAGGAATACGCGGCTCAGTACTTAACCTTTTCCGGAGTTACCTCACAGGCAGACTGCAGGTCGTCAAAATAAATAACGAAAGGAGTGACCCCCTCCCAATTATCATGGGCGTGCCCCAAGGAACTGTGTTGGGGCCAATATTATTTCTTATCTATATAAACCAATTGGGCAATCTCAATATAAACGGAAAAATTATATCCTATGCCGACGACACTGTAGTTGTCTTTGAGGGTGACTCCTGGGAAGATGTTTTTACGAATGCCGAACTGGAAATGCAAAAGGTGTATGCCTGGCTTAACGAAAGTCTTCTAAGCTTGAATATTTTAAAAACTCAGTTCATCACCTTTTCTCCCACTGCAATTGGCCAACCACATTTAAATACTTTAAAAATTCATGAGTATAGTTGCAAACTTTCAGCCAATTGTCAGTGTAAGTTCATTAATAAAACTAAGACGGTAAAGTATCTGGGTATAGTTATAGATCAATCTTTGAAATGGGAGGAACATGTCACGAGTCTAGTAAGAAAACTCAGAATTCTAACCTATAAATTTTATCAAATTCAAGACATTTTAAATAAAAAAACTTTAATTATCATTTATAATGCTTTGGTGGAATCTATTCTTAGGTATGGCATAACTGCATGGGGTGGAAGTTACAACAATGTCATAAGTACTTTAGAAACAGTTCAAAATAGTATTCTAAAAATAATATTTAAAAAACCTCGGTTATATCCTACAGACTTATTATATACGGAAACAGATCTACCTAAGATTAGAACAATTTACATTACTCAATGTATTCTATGGATAAACAAAAGTATATCTGAAAAAGGCCTCACATATAACAAAAATAGATCTACTAAAGCCAATTGTCTACAAATACCATTGTTTAAAAATAATTTTCAACAAAGAACTGCTTTTTATTTTGCTCCTAAATTTCATAACCTTCTACCAAGAGAAATAACTCAGTTAATAGACTTAAAAAAATATAAAAAGTTTAAGTTAGAATCTAGAAGATATATAAATACACATCAAACTAATTTCCTAAATATTTTTAATTAAACTTATTCTCCTACAGTTCCAGTCTCAACTTTATTTAATATTATATTAAACAATTTCCTCAGTATTAGATATCAAGTATTGGTAGTTTAGAATTTCGCTTCTTCAAAGTTATTGAAACATTTCTTTTCTTTTGTCGCAAAAAACTTTTTGAAATTATATTGCATAATTAAAATAAAATTAATCAAAAGTGGTCTGTCTCACGCACAAGCTTTTGCTTAGGTGAAAGACCAAATTTATTTATTTTTTATCAGAATTACGAACTATAAAACCTTTTAATTTTCTCTTGATTAATTATAAACACTTAATCTATAAAAAATGTATTTTATGTATTGTAATATGCTGAAATAACCAGAATAAATAAATGAAATGAAATGAAACTATTAACAATATACATTAGGTTGGCCCTTTTTCCCCTTTTTTTTTAGTTTTCATCGGGCGGTAATTATTAAGTTGCCAAAGGTTCCAATAGTACCCCAAAAAAAAATTATATAAATTGATCAACATTAAAAAGTTCCGCCGCGGCGCCGGGACCATCTTTATATTATGGTGCACGCTAATCTTGAATACAAATTAAGTTTTAGTGAAATGCCAACGCAAACCAAGAGTTAATCCTGCTAGTAAGAATTCTACAAAGTATAAAACCATTAACAGTAGAATCTAAGGTGCTGGGTTTCGAAAGATAATGGACTTTTTTCCTTAGTAATGACCATAACTGACTTAATAAAACTTTATTTTATATATAAATTCCATATAAATTTTGGTCAGATATTTCAAATCCGTTCACATAAATAGTCTATCAATTCTCATTTCATTAAAAAATAGTTGCAGATGTAGTTGGTAGGTTATTTTCTAAAAAAAAAGTAGTGTATTAAATATCTGTCATAACGTGTCAGAACAATAATTAGGTAATAATAAGTGTTTGACGAATAATTTGTAATTAATCGATACACTAATATGCATATTTTTTGAGAAAATAAGATACAAAAAACCTTAGTGATACCTTTTTCCGAAATGGAAATCAACAGACCGTTTCTGTGAATAGATTTAAATTATCTGATTAAAATTTATGTAGAATAAGCTAAAACAGTATAAAATAAAGAACTATTAAGTCGACTGTGGTCATTTCTGATGAAAAAAGTCCATTACCTTCCGAAACCGAGCATCTCAGATTTAACTGTCAACGATTTTATAATGTGCCGATTTCCTACTAACAGGACTAACTTTTGGTTTGCATTGGCAAGTCACTAAAACTTAATTTGTAATTAAGATTAGTGTGGGCGAAGAACGTAGCCTTCAGTCAAATAATTTCCTACTCTAATTTGTGTACCTACCTGAAAAATGGGATAATTTGCATATTTATTTTCTTATTCTCATTTTTTTTTTATTTTATTTTTATGATGAAAAATCTTCTTTTTACATCAGATAGAACGTATTAAAAATTAAAAAAATTTGGACAGAAAGACAACATACAAATAATTTCACATCCTTTACCATACGATTTAAAGATGGCCTCTACCCTCTTAATATTGACAGATTTGGATAAAAAAAATAAGTGAACTATTGGGACCATTTGGCCACTTTTAACAAATACCGCCCGATAAAAATTAAAAAAAAGTGTAGAACGGCCCATCCTAATATCCCCGTTACTGGTAAAATTGTAAACACTATAAGTTAAAGGGTCGAAATTGCAGAACGAACTTTTTTGATATTTTTCCACGTATCATAAACAATAAAAAAATATATAAGTAAAAAAAAGAAGAAAGTATAAATTAAAATGGAAAGCTACAATCTATACTTGTTTTTTACTGCTCCTTGTTTTTAGCGGTTATAATATTGCGGTATACAATTACGTCTGTGTTTCACGTTAGTAAATCAATGCAATGGAAAATATGGGTTAGATTAGTGAGTGTAATGGAAAATCTACAATTTTCCATAGCGTGTTTCGCTTTTCTAATTACTGTTTACCAGTAAATACTATCACACCTCACAGCAGTGACTTTGGAAATTTATTCATATAATAATAGCACATTTAAATTGAGCAATGCAGAAATGTATACAGGACGTTATAATGTTAAAATTGTTATTAGTTATTAATATTTAACTTTAAGAGGTTTAAACTTTATTAAAATAAGCATATTTGTTTATAACAATATAAATGTCTGAAACGTGAAAATTTTAACGGTTAAAAAACTTTTATATTTTAGACGAGCAGAATAGTAGAAATAATATTAATGTAGACCAATGATCAAAACACCAAAAATCAAAATGGTGAAGCCAATATGGCTTATCGGTTTCTAAAAATATATGGTCAAAAAGAGAATTTGATGATGTATGATATATCGTTTACCATTTAAAACAATGTTCCCTCTCGCCTGTCTCCATTGTGCCAATAAACATCAAATATATACCCAAAATTTATTTTGGTTATGGAATTTCAGTGTTACAAATTTCAAGTTGATATCTAATACCGTTTAAAAGTTAAAGGGGGCGAACTTTATACAAGCACTGTGTTAACAAGTAAATATGTTTACTTGTATTATGAATATTTTTCTCTGCGTGCAGAAATACTTTTGCGTGGTAAAAGGTGAAACATGTGGTAGTTAAAAATGATAATTTTAAAATGTTTGTTTTTGATATTTTGTAGGTAAAATTGAGTACATAAATGATTGACAAACAATGTGTTAAAATTTAGGCACGCTAATACTTGCAAAGTATTAAAAAAAAACAAAAAATCTAACCCAATGATTGCAATTGGTCGATTGTCAAACTAAGATTTGAGCTAGTGGCATACATCTAAAGCACGAAAATGCTTGATTTATTTCATTTATGCTTAAATATTTCTCTATGTGCACAAAACTAATTAACTGTAGTCTATTAAGCGTGTTTAAAGTTAAAGCAGTGGTATAATTCAAGAGCCTTCATCAAACGCTTTTTAGGGACATTCTGTTTGGTGGAAAATTTCATTTCAATTTTCCCTATTTCCCTTTTTCACTTTGTGCACTAGAAGTTGTGTAGTAGCAAAAGTAAAACAATATCTTAACATTAATATGTTAGTCCACTAGATAAACGTCATTCTAGTTAAATTCTGACCGAATAATATTAATATTAGTGCTTGAATTAGTGTTCCGTAACTCAGAAAGAACAACGGAACCCTTATAGTCTAAGAGCTGGTGACCATTTTTATTTCATTATTTTCTTCCAGCTGTATTTTTATATATGTTTTAAAGTACATTCAAATATGCTATTGGCAAATCGCCAGGTCCTGAATCGGGTTCCTTTGGTTGATAAAAGCCCCAAAAAAGTGGTGAAATGGGGTACCCGAAAAATATATTTTTAGCTTCCCGAGTCAAATAGATTGCATTTATTACATTTGGATTAGTCTATTTTCAAAGTTTTTAATCAAAATACCCTTTTATAAATTCTCATTTCATTAAAGAATTGAGTATATGTCAAAGGCACTTTTTAAAGACTTTTCACCTTGGCCCTAGAATTATTGTGTATAACTAAAATAGCTTAATCTGAATGTAATGAATATGACTCGACAAGTTAAACATAGATTTTTTGGTAGCACATTGCCGCAGTTTTGGAACTTCTAGCACCCAAAGGAACCGGATCCGGAGCCTAGAAAATTGGAAATAGCTTAATTTGAATGTACTTTAAGACATATATAAAATACAGCTGAGAGAAAATAATTAAATAAAAATGGTCATCAGCTCTCCGACTATTATAGTCCCTAAAGAAATGTCTTACATTTAAACTATTCTAGCTTATGCTGCAAACTACATGTAGTTAGGAGGTATTGGTCAAAAATGTCGGTTAGGAGGTATTGCATGTTCATGAACTATACAATATATACATTTTTGTGATATATTATATCACAAGTTATTTCTTATGTAAGCCGTTAGATTAGATCTGAAGTTTCTTAAATTTCTTAAACTTAAATTTACAAAAAGTCCAAACGAGAAAAAATATATTTTTTTAATAATTTTGTTATACATGTATTCAAAATGGCTATTGAATGAAAGTGTATTATCCAACATAAACCCTAAATATTTAAATTCTGTAACGATATCTAACATTTGGTTGTCAATAACTAGATTTATATTATTAATGTTTATTTGGGAGTACCTAAATTTACTTGTTAGTATCATAGCTTTGGTTTTTTTTAGGATTTAGTCTTAGTTTATTTAAATTAAAGTATTTCAGGACGGATTCTAAAATTTGATTCATTATTGTTAATAAATCTAACAAATTTGTTCCACTTATTGCAAGCAAAGTATCATCTGCAAATAGATTTATAAAATCACAGTCAATAAAGAAAAATATATCATTTAAAAAAATAATAAATAAAAGTGACCCTAGGATACTTCCCTGTGGCCCCCAAAATCATTTAACAATGCAGCAGATATTATTTCTTCTATGACCACTTTCTTTTTACGATTCTTTAGATAACAGCGTAACCACTTTATTACTTTTCCAGTCACACCATAACTTTTAAGTTTTTTTAACAATATTTTACGATCAATTGTTTCAAACGCTCTTTTGAGATCTAAAAATATTATTATAACATATTCACATTTATCTAAGCATTGTTTGAAAACAAAGCTGTATTGATGTTTCATAGGAATGTTTACGTCTGAAACCTGACTGATTACCTATAAAAATTTGATTTTTTTCAAAAAGTGGTCAAGCAATTGTTGATAAACCGTTAATTCTAATAGTTTTTTTCAGAGAGGGTAAGGTGTTAACTGGTCTGAATTCTTCAGCTTTAGAAGTATTAGGAACTTTTGGTATTGAATGGACAAGACTTGTTTTAAGTTTATTTGGAAATGAACCAGTGTCCAGTGTTTATAAAATACAATCAAAAAAATGTTTAAGTTTAAAACCTTAAAATTTCCCAATTTTTTTGCCATTTCCATCAGCTTCCCCAAGTAAGTTTATTTTTGTAGTATACATTTTTTTATTTTTAATTTGAGTGTTTAATGAGTTTCTTACACCACGGTATTCTTCGTCAAGTTCATCGGTATAGTTTTTTAATAACCTTCTTTTCATTTTATCTCGGTATCAAATGGCCTTCACGAGCTCGTCAGTGATCCAGGGTTTGATTTTTTTATCCCGTTTTTTACGATTTTCTTATTTGAGCATGTGTCAACATAAGAATTTAATTTGTCTAGAAAATAGTTGTAGGCATCTGGACATCATCGCAGTCTAGTATTTCCGACCACTTTTCATTTTTTAGTAATTCGTTAGGTTTTTTGTAGTCTGTTACATTTTTGATTTCTTTTTTTAAGTTCTCGATTTTTTGCAGGATTCTATAGATAGAAAAAAAGGATAGTGGTCGGTAACATCAGACTCGATGACTGCCGAATGTACTTTACTATTTGACAAGTTCCTAACGTTAAAGTGAACAATTAGAGAATGTGTGGTTTTAGTTACTTGCGTGGGCTTATTTAAAAACGGAAAAACCATTTTCATTTAAAATATTTAGAAAGGAACCGACTTCATTAATAGTTATGTCTAATAGGTCAATGTTTATGTCGCCCACATAAATTTCAATTTTTTGTTTATGCTCTATATAGGTATTTGTGTTAATTGAAGGGGGCCTGTAGGAAGCTATAATACGGACACTGACATTGTTGATTTCGAAAGTTGTTCGTATAAGCTTTGTATTAGTAATGGGTAGAACGTCTGTTTTGGCTGATAAATTATCCCTAATATACATTACTAAGCCGTCGTTTTGGTTAAATTTTGAGCGATTTGAGTACATCAAAATTTTGAATAGAAAAAACAGTATCAGTGTCGGCATCCCATGTTTCAGACAGAATTATTATGTCTAAGTTATTTATTACAGGACTTAGATACACTAAAAGCTCGTTAAAATTTTTGTTTAAACTTATGTTAAAATGAATGAAATTTAGATTTCCTACTTTACCTTGAATACATTCTATATATAAAATTGAATCTCCTTCTTCCTCATCCAGCGCCTTAGTGAATTGTGCTAGCATGAAATTATTAACACATAGATTTTACCCCATAGTAATTATTATTTAGGTAAGCTTTTCTACTAAAAAAAAAACGAAAGCATAATAAAATTTGTAACGTATACAGTATTTTGACTAATTTATTTTTCTTCTTGTTTTTCATCCTGTTTATCTACATTTTTCTTCTCTACTTGTAACTGTAATTTCTCAATGTCTTCAGCACTGTTAATGTGTGTTTGATTGTTAATGCTTGCCTTTATTTTTCCATTGGAACTCCAAACCTACTTTTTTCTAATTCTTCTAGCAGCTTCTTTTAAAAGTAGGTAATATTCTTTTATCAGATCTTCACTTATTACTATGTCTCTACCCTTAAGTTTTTTTCTCTAACTTATGACCCTGTCTTTTTCTTTGGTAGATTTGAATTTCACAAATATGTATCTACTTGTTCCTTGGGTAGGTTTTCATATCCTGTAGAAATTTTCTATTTCTTCTTCCTTAAAGTCTATGTTAGTGATTTTCTTTAATGATTCAATAATATTTTGTTGCTTTTCTTCTTTAACGCCGTAAACTCTTATGTTGGATTTCCTTTGTTGTTGTTCGATATTTTGAATAAATAAATAAAAATTTTACAGTAAAATTTTAACTTTAAAATTTCTTTTGACCTTTTGGTACCGAGAGCCGGTTATTAAATTGCACGTTATCCGTACCCGAAACATTTTTTATAGTGAGGCAAATATTTAACCCATACTCTGTATTCTGCCTGTGGACGAGCTAAATATAGCTGAATTAAATTATCTATGGACCGATTACAACAAAATTTGGTACAGGATTAAAAATGAAAAAACGCAAATTTATATTTTTTATAGGATAATGCAATAAAAAAACATATATTTTTTTCCTATGAGGGGAGTAATTACACCCATTATACGCCCTTGGCTATAGCTACATGTATTTTAATGAATTATTTTTCTTTTTCGGATAATGACTAATGCATAAAAGCGTTTATTTTTTCGAGTAAATCCCGGTTTTTATTGTCAAAATACGGTTTTGTGACGTAAAAGTACTTACATGAGGGGTCCTTACCCCGAAATATAATAGAATATAATAGAGAAAAATAATAATAAAAACTACTATTTCCTATGTATTTTTGGGCAATGATTACGAATCCGTCCTTAATAAAGGTCGCTCTGTCCTCTAATGGGCAATAAAGTGCAAAAAAGGGCAAAAACTCAATTTTGAAAAATAGCGAGGTGTGTTTTCCTATGTATTTTTTAATGAAACACTAATCAATGTTAAAATAGGCCACTCTGTCCTCCAAAGGACAATAAAAGTCTAAAAACGGCCAAATATTAATATTTATTGCTTAAAGGTGTAGTATTTTTTAAGAATAGCCAAACCTGACCTAACTATGTATCAACCAAGGTTCGTGGCTGCCCACAGAAGGGGTAAAAACTTGATAGGACCCTTCCGAATGGTTAAAACCCTTCCAAAGGTTAACAATCTACTATGAAAATTTGGCAAAAAAACATATTTTAATAATAAAAATCGGGATTTACTCGACATCTATGCGGTAGAAAGTTTTTTAAATTGAAAATTCGGTTTTAGCACACAAAAATACTTAAGGCATGATAGGTTTAATCCTTGGAGCAGATTTTTTTTTTGTAGCGCTGTTTTATTTATCGAGTCTGTAGTAAATATTATCAAGTATTTTTCAATTACTAAATATTGTTCTAGATGCTTTGCTTTTTACCGTGAAATTTTTCTTTTTATGTAAGGACATTCTGTATTGTGGAAAATTTAATTTCAATTTTCCTCATTTTCCTTTTCCACTTTGCGTAGTAGAAGCTGTGTAGTAGGCTGCGGTAACATATTTGCAATGTCAACTTGATATAAACACCACTTATTGACACCGTGTTCGCTATTTGTCTAAGCGTCCGCTATCGATTCCTTGGAATTGTACAGTTTTACTCTGAGCAGTTCTCATCCAAAAAGGGAGAAAATAAATAGGGTAGATGACAAATATACCACTGTTTGTTTATTCACATATGGACTGTGTTCTGCAATAACATATTAATTCACATAATGATTGTGATATAACAGTCGGTTGTTGAACATTTTACCTAACATCTATTAAAAGTTTTAAATTAATGTTACAAAATTTGTACCTACATGTAATGATACATAAAAAAATAAAGCAAATGCTTAATTTTAAGTATTTTGGTCAAAATGTTAAAAATATATTAGTGAAAAAGTTCAAAAACTTACTATCATTCCTGTTAACATATTATTTCACAACACAATTTATATGGTAAATAACTTAAAACCGAATGAAAATCTGTTGAAGAGGCCTAAAAATATTACCAATGTATAGGTTCGGCAAGTACACATTATATTATACAGAGCGTGTCAATGCGATATTTTTAATTTTATTTTTATTATTCAAAATTAGTTTAAAAATATAATTGAGGTATTTGCATCATGAGAAAAACCATTTTTCAAAAATTGTTTGATTTTTTTAAAGAAGTTTTGACGAAAATTACCAGATTTAACCCTATTTTAAACCCCCGAAAGTTGCTCCGAAAAAATAAAAAAATATGTGGGCTAATAGAGAACTTTATAAGCTTGGTTTGGACTTATTGGAAATTTTCTCACAAAAACCACTTGTAACTTTTATTAAGAATTGCAATGTGATTTTTTGCCATAGTAATATTATGATATAGCCGTTGCAATTACTATAGGCTATTGTGCCTCTTACTTGCACGCATCCTGCCTTGTGAAGCTTAAAGCATAAAGTTGAGAGCGCGCTGGCCTACAGTGAAAATTATTACTATATCTAATATTAAAGCAAATAGTTAAAAAAGAAAACAATATAATTATTAAATAATTGGACTTTTTTTTAAATCTGATTTTCTCAAGTAATAAAAACATTTCAGGAAAATGAAAGAATTAGGTAAGGATGCGGTGGGATAGAGAGCTTATTATATACATGTATATTTATTGTAGAACTATTGTAATACAACAGTATTGTATACCTATTTCAAATTTTGGCGAAGGCGCAAATACAGATTGATTGAAGAGATTAAAGTATATAGTTAAAAGAAGCACAAAATAAAAATACTGTTTTAAAAAGAACACAACTATTTTTTTTAACTTATAATAGTTTCAGGCGTATACCTGTATGTATGTATGTATGTATGGGTGTATGTATGTGTAAGTAATGCCCATCAAGACAAATATATCGTCTATCTTAATTAAGGGAACATTTTTTGCGGTGTATCTTACTTTTGCAATTTTTGTCAGTTACGTGGTTACGTGAGATAGGAGATGATATGATATATCACGCCATTAATTTTAGCATAGGTGAAAAGTGAAACCTCATATTCTAATTTTTAGTAATAAAAGCGTTTTCTTTGTATATTTTTATTTACTACAAATAGCCAGTTAAACAGGAATTTTGCTTTTCAGCATTATTTTTATTCTTTTTTGTATAACCTTATCGATATATTTGAAATTCAAACATTGCAAATGTACATTGTAAAATAAATAACCTAGAACCGTAGGAAGAGGGATTTTTCAATTTTATACTTTTATGCTCTGTCGCGATCGACTTTTTGTCACTTTTATTGTAAACTATATATATTTTAGAGTGGGGGAAATAGGAAAATCGTTTTTACGATTGTGCATTTGACTTTTGTATTTCAATATTCATTTTGCTCATATCAAAAAATGTATTTGTTATAGAAAGTAAGTATGGATTTATATATTTTTTAAACTTTTAAGGTTATGTTATAAGGGTTATTTAGGATAAGCTAGAATCACTGGTTATCTCAATTCAAATGGAAACAAGGATTAAACAAACCTCTATCGGTCAGAACCAGTAATGAAAGTTTATAACTCGAAACGCGGACAAGCCTATAGAATAGACCTAGTTTGTAATATGGGATAATAAATTCGAATTCTAATATTCATACACAGACATATAATGGGGTGAAAAGCCAATGGGTACATTTTTAAAGAAAAATTTGTTAGACATGGGACTAGGCTTTTTAGGCTCAGTACAACCTATTCCCATGCCTAACAAAATTTTGTTAAAAATGTCACTTGTACCCCTTGGTGAAACCATCATATATAATGTCTAAGGCATTTTGATGGATCCCCAAGTCTCTAAACTGACTGACGCCCTTTTAGGATTTTTAAATTTAAATTTATTAATATTAATAAGATGAGATTTATATTAACCACACGCGTGATGTTGGTTTCACTAGTTCTTAGAGGACAGCGTATCGTCTATCTTTCTTCTTCCGAATACTTTCTCTTACATTTCCAAGTCTCAAGCTAAGTTTGACGAGTAATAAATGAAAACGATTTTAAGATAAAATACCTGAATAATTTGGCTCCACTAGAGAGTCTTTCAGATAATAATAATTTTGATTTCTAATTGCTGAATTCAAAGCATATATTCATTTTCAGGGTTATGTACCTTTAAAATGAAAAAAGAAACCCTTATAGGATCGTTTGTTGCCTGTCCGTGAGTCCGTCCATCCGCCGGTCCCTCTGTCATAGCCGTTTATTTCATGAAGTATAGGTATAACCTAAGAATCTGGCATACAAGTAGGTTACATTAACGAGAATCTAGTGTGGGGTAAGGGGCCCAAACGGGGGAAAAAGTGGCAAAAACCATATTTTCATCTATAACTGGGTTACTAACGCATGGCAAAAAACTCGGAAAAAAAAATTATCAAAAAAAAGCTCAAAAAATTCTCTTTAAAATATGTTAATTGCATTTTCTTGGGCTACGATTAGAAGTCGAGTCAAGATCTTGGAGATATGACATAAAAAAGAAAAAAAGTAAAACCTAGGTAGTTACGAAAACATCAATGCTCGAGTCTACTCGTATTTGACCATTTTTTTAATTCTGAAAGGCTGAAAAAACTCGCCTGCGGCTCTAAAGTTTTATACTTCCTATAGTATTCATTCTTACAAATTATTTTTTTTTATTTTACGTTATATGTATTAAATTATTTTTGGCGCAGTAATAAACTACATACTTATTTATATAATAAGTGTTTAATTATAATAATTATTATTAACTGAAAGTTTATTTATTTATTAACCAAAAGCTTATACAGGTTCCGAATATTAATTTCGCCACACGCTGTATAATAAAATACCATTTACAGATCGGGATCACGGCACATTGATATAATAATTTTGATGTATGATGATAATAAACTTTAAGTATAATATAATAAAACATCGCTAATAATGTTTATTGAATTTTTATTATGCTCTTCACAGTTATATAGGTAGAAGAGTAAGTATCATGGGATTCAATTTTCCGACATTGTCAAAAATTACTCTAGGTCAAAAATGTATACAGGGTTATTCAGAAATAGTGTAAATAATTTTAAGAGGTGATTCTACATAGCAAAATATGAAAAAAAGTTCCTATAAACAAATGTCTGAAAATGCGTGGTAAGGGAGCTAAGCCCCTTTGAAAGTGGCTAAAAAAAATCGGTTTTTATTAATTAACTCAGGAACCCTTTCAGATACAGCAACGAGGTTTTCCATGTAAACTAATATTAATAAGGCCCATCTTCGTTTGTTATCTTTATGTGCTTATTTTAACATTTTAACCATGGGTTTGCAAAACGAGTGGCATTATCAGTTTTTTGTCCAAAACTTTATTCTGTGCAATTTTTTTATTTTATTTTTGGAATGTGGTTCCTCAGATCAAAATATATAAAAAAGTACTCTTGTTGTAATACTGTAGGATCAACTGTTTTCGAGAAAAATTTATTTGAAGGTGAAATTTCACGGTTCGAGGACGAAAAATTAAATACTAATATGTTGAATACCGAAATTTCAATGATGCAAGGTGAATGTACGTCAAAAACTAAGAAAAAACCTAATATACAGGTACTTCCAAAAATCAATCTTAAGGAAGCTATGTCTCCTAAAAATACACCATTTTTAAAGGGCCATAGTAGCTTTAACCCCTTAACGCACTCACCACTTTTTCGAAAAAAAGTGGTGCTTCAAGGGGTTAAAAGCGATTTTTCGACCTACATGTATAAAAACTTTTGTTTCTTAGTTTTTGATACAGAATAACCCTGCATCATTGAAATTTTGGTTTTAAACGTATTAGTATTTAATTTTTCGTCCTCGAAAACAGTTAATCCTACTAGTTAATCCTACAGTATTACAACAGAAGTAACTTTTTATGTTTTTGACCTGAGGAATCATATTCCAAAAATAAAATAACAAAAAAGTTACACAGAAAACAGTTTGGGATAAAAAACTGATAAGCCACCCCGTTTCACACGCTCCTGGATAAAATAAGTACGAAAATAATACACTAAGATGGACCTTATTAAGATAAGTTTACATTGAAAACCTCGTTGCTGTATCTCAAAGGGTTCCTGAGTTATTAAATAAAAATCGAATTTTTTAGCCACTTTCAAAGGGGCTTAGCTCCCTTACGACGCATTTTTAGACATATGTTTATAGGAACTTTTTTAGATATTTTCGAATGTAGAATCACCTCTTGAAATTAATGACCCTATTTCTGAATAACCGTGTATACACGAATTTTTATCGAATTCTAAAAAACTTCTGACTACGCGATTTAAATAATTAGAACTGATAAAAATGTTATTTTTTCTATTTTTTATAACGCTTTGTTTGTTTATTTTTTACATGCAGTTTTATTTAGCCTAGCATTTTATCATGTTTCAATAAGCTGAAAGAAAACACGCAGCATACTATTCACATTAAAGAGTACAGTATGAAATGCAAAGCAATACATATCTTTGTTATTTTAAATAAAATTAACGTTAATTTTAAATTTAATTACGATCCAACTGGTGCAGAACATATGCTAATAAGATCATTAAACATTAATAATTTTATGTATAACGCCATATTTTATTATAATTAACAAAATTTTCAATATAAATATTTATTTTATAAGGTAATTTTAATTTAGTTTTATGGCTTTACGAAAAATCCTTAAATTAATAATATTATTTTATACATTTTATGTATAACAAACATGAAAATAATAGTCCATCACTAAATGATCTCACACTTATATATAGGCGGACGGGGATTGTGATAAATATAAGTTAGAAAGTGTGAGGAGGTCAGTAGAAAAATAAGTAAACTACAAAGCTTATAATTAAAAAAAAAGTCACCTTAGAAGTTCGATGCGAAAATATGGTCCGTACCCAGCCTACCGAAGCGTGGCCACGCGTGGTGAGAAAGAGACGCGTAAAAATAGACCACATTGTTACGTAACTTATATTTTTTTACGATGTCTTAATATATTTTCTTTTAATTTAAAACAAGTTTTCTTGTATCAAAGTTATATTTAAGATAAATTATAATAAATAATTAATTGAATAGGAAGAAATCTCGCTCGGTCGAGAAGGCTTGTTTATTATTCGACTACAGATTTTTTGTCGAAATATAGTGGAATATGCCCATATGCATTCAGCCCGGAGTGGTATCGTGCAGTGAATGCGAAAAATATCAAATCTATATTTATAAATCTGGCTTTTTCCTCCTTTGTTTTTACGTTTTTACTACGTTTTTATACTGACGCCAGTGGCACAACGTTGATACGATTTTTTTATTAAACAAATCGATATTTAATATAAAGTTCATAACGATATTTTCGTTTGAAATGATTTCAATACACTGCCCTAGTTATAACAAAGACCGTAGTTCATTTAAGTGCAGAAAAAAACGTATAGCCCCAGGATGGAAAAGCTAGTACAAAAAATTGCAATTACAAAAGAATAGTATATTACGCACCGAGTACGCGAAGCAAGTTTTTAGAGAAAATAGTTTGTGTCGCGGTGCGTATACTATTTTTCCTACGACCTAACACCCTAACATCCAAAAAACGCAAAAATTATTTTAAAATTAGTTTGTCAATTTGAGGTTATGTGTTTGACGTTTACTAATTTTCTGACAGCAGATATGTAAAATCAGCTGATTGTCACTTTCCAACCATTGTCATAGGCAACGGGTGGGAAAGAGGCACCAACTAGTAACTAGGGAAAATGGCTTTCAAATATACTTTCCATAAAATAAAACATAAATAACATGAAATACTGGAAAAAGCACAAAAAAGTAGGTTTTAATAATTCTCCAGAAAAACTATTTTTAAAAAAACCTAAACATAAAAAAAAATATCTTAAAATTAGTTTGTAAATTTGAGGTTATGTGTTTGACGTTTACCAATTTTTGTCAGGAGATATGTAAAATCAGCTGATCGTCACTTCCCAACCGTTGTCATAGGCAACGGGTGGAAAATAGGCACTAGCTACTAACTAGGTCGTAGGAAATAGTATATTACATACTGAGGTGGAAAATGTTTTATTTCCTGAGGAAAGGTTAGCACCGAGGAGCTTTCTCCGAGGTTTACTAATTCCCGAATGACAAATAAAAATTTTTCACCGAAGTTTGTATAGTATTTTATTCACAATTATACCTTTCTTTTTCACAATTGTATATTTTATGTTCCACGAAAAAACTGACACCATCTTGAAATTTATACACTGGTGAAGTTAGCTACACATTTAAGCCTTATAAATGCATGTATAGATGGAGTTTTCCACGAAAATAAAAAATTACTTTTATTTAATAAGCATTAACAATTTTAAAAATATAAATATTAACGTTAATAACTTAGGATCCGACAAAACGACATATTAGCTTAAAAGCTAAATGTAATTTAAGTAGGTTAGCATTAATTTAGAGAAATAAAAATAAATAATATAAGATTTAATAAATAAATTTAACATAATAATAGTTTTATTTATATTATATTTAACATAACAATGAACCCAATTTAAAGTTATATCGGGAATTTTCTGCTGTAGAAAATTCTAGTGAGAATCGTTGTGGTATTTTGTTTTTCAGTATTTCTATTTTACAACAGAATTTCATACCTAAAACTAATTTATAATTAAATGTGAATATATTACTATTTATAATAAATGTTATTACTTTATTATTTACCAAAAAATACCACAAAATATTCTTTTTACAAAATATAATGACAGTTTTTCCATATTAACTTTTTAATATAAGCGAGCCTAGCGCGGTACCGCGCTAGTCAGTGACTGAACTTTTAACAGATCCGTAATTTGCAATTTAAAAAAGGACAAAAAAGGTTTTAGTTTAGCAAGTGAGAATGGAATTAAATTAACGAAACTAAAGAATATGCCTGTAAAAATATTAAGATAAGTAGTAGAACAATTTATATAATTTTGCGATAAAAAATATATAATAATATGTTTTGACATGTTAAAAATCGTTAAAAAAAAGTCTTCCATTTTTCGAGTTATCGGAAATAATTCACGGTTTTTATTCAAATTTTTTAGAAATACGAAAATATTGTAATTCAAATTTAAATTTAATTTAATATATAAATCTTTATTTAATGTTATTTTATTAAAATGAGTACTTATTTTAAATAAATATTTATTTTTTCATGTATTAATTCATTTAATCACCGGCGGAGGCAACACTTATTAGGGATCTTTTAGAAATGACAGATAAATTGGTTGTAGATTTAATATTTTTTTGGAAATATGAAAATATTGTAATTTAGATGTGTAGGTAATGTTATTTTATAAAAATATGTATTAAAAATGTTTTGTCATAAAATTTAAGTAAAGAAATTATTTTTTTTGACAAGGGACATACGTGAAGTTAGCTACAAGAGCCTTCCCGGCCAAGGGATGGAAATGGGATGTTTCAAACTTTTTAGGTAGCAGAAGTTAAAAATAATTATTTTCCAACTTTTACGTATGTATATAATTAGCTTATTTCTAAATAATTGTGAATAAAATTGTTTTCCATCACCTAGTTAGTAGTTGGTGCTTATTTTCCACCCGTTGCGATAACAGCCGTCGGAAAGTGACAGTCAGCTGATTTTAAATATCTGCTGTCAGAAAACAATTAAACGTCAAACACAAAACAAAATTAATAAAATTAATTTTAAGACAATTTTTGTGTTTTTTGGATGTTTAGGTGTTAGGTCGTAGAAAAAATTGTATAGGTACCTCGACGCAAACCTATTTCAGTGCACTTCGAGTGCTTTCTTTACTCGGGTCTGCCTTTTAAAATAATAAGCATTCTCGTGCACTAAAAACTAAGCACCGTTTTATGAGAGAATACGAATATGACTTCACAGTGCGTAAACTAAATAGCACTCTGTAGGGTAACTGGCATCTATTTCTTTTAACTTAATACATTATTTTTATATAGAAAATGTATATCTAAAAAAAATATTTATCAAGTCTTAAAAAATATATGCCAATATCCATACAGAGTGCTATTTAATTTACGCACTGTGAAGTGAGATGTGTATTCTCTCATAAAACGGTGTATAGGTTGGGGTACTCGGTGCGTAATATACTATTTAATCGGTTAAAAATAACGAAGATATGGAAGATAATGCGCACCAAGTGGATCATGTGACCAAACTTCTTTGCACCCCGGCCCAGCTTTTAAACTGAAGCTACATATATATATATATAAAAGTGAACACGTGGACCTGTTGGCGCCTATAGTCTATAGACTTTTAACTATAAAACAGAATCTGATATGTGCCAGAATTAGTTTAATGTATTTTATTTATTTTTGCGAGGTATAATTTAATAAATAAGTATGATAAATTTAATTTCTTGATTTAGGGCTTTATGTCAAATTATTGTAAAGTTAAAGCTGGATATTAGATGTAGAGATACTTTACTTTTTGTATTTTCTAAAAGTGAATCATGTTTAATTGAAATAAAGTCTAAAGTAAAATTTATAAATCTTAATTTAGTTTTATACCAAAAATAAAAATAATTTTAAAAAGGTTTGAAATACAGGTTTAGAAATATTGTTAATAAAAAAAAGAAGAATGTATCAATAGAAAATGCACGGCCATTGGTCTAAATACGGCAAAAATAAATATATTCAATGTTTTAAAATCTCTGTAACAAGAAAAATAATTGTAATCAAGGCTTTCTATTGTATACTCAGGATATATCGTCGGCTTACAAGTAAAGAGCACCAAGTCAAAAAACATGGTTTTGAGATATTGACACATTTAACTTTCATTTTTGTTTTTAATTTTTGTAATAATTGTTTTTGGAAAAAAACTACCGCAAATCGCAATGACATGTTTGGACATAATAATGTCACATTTGCAATTAAATAAAAAAAAATTGAAGTAAGTAGTTTAATTCAACTAATTTGAAAAAGACATCGACTTAGTGCGTTTTACTTGTAGAGCTGTTATGTAGTTTTAATTAAACACTTTTTTTCTTCTCTAATCACCCCCACCCCCGGAATGGTTAAAAACTTATTATTAGATTCAGTTTCGTCAACCCCAAAAACCCTTAACATCTAAAAATATCTACACTCCTCACCCCTCGGGGGTGGACTTAAACAAATATATCAAGTCTCTATCTTCAAGCGTTCTTAAGTGTTCGTGATTTATATCGATATAAAACGTCATAAAACGCAAAAATACACAAAAAATACTGCTGCCGACAAGAATACTTTTCCTATAGGCCTAGGTTCATTAAAGCCAAAAACGAAAAAATAAAAAATAAAAAAAAAAACATTTTTAAAAAAATGCTTTTTTTTTCAAAAACTTTCTTTTTTTGTAAAACGAAAAAAAAAAATAAAAAAAATAAAAAAGTTTAGTAGAATAAAAAAAGAAAACGAAAAAAACAAACTACAAGAATACACGTCTCGGCAAACAAACACTAATTAGTACTGTAGTCGCTGTGTTATTAATTCGTTTACAAAAAAAAATCGAAATAATAAACGTACTGTGACTTAGTGCCTATTGCCAGATAAAATTTTAATCAAAATCAAATTGGTGCGTTTTGTATAGTGGGTAACTTTCTTAGCAGTACATAGATCATCTAAAATTAATTAAAGTGCCATTTAAATCCCATTTTTGCAAAAAGTTGACTTGGTGCCTTTTACTTGTGTGCCGACGATATTTAGTTTTATGTAAATTGTTTTTATGTATTTTAATCTAGCAGTTGAGGCAATAAATAATAATAAAAATAATCTCGAAATGAAATATATTCAAAAATAAAAATATGTAATTTCTTGTTGAAAGGGTGTTCAATATAGGAAAACCTCTAACGGGAAAATTAATCAACCTTTTCTTTTGTAAAGTCACATAAAAAATACACAACTATACTGCGTTAATTGTTTTTTCTTTAAGAATAGCAAATGCATTTAATGTAAAAATTCACCTTTTTAAGTAATTAAAAGTACAGTTAAAAATTCATTTATTTTAAATATTAATTACTGGATTTTTTTTGTATACAGTACAATACATCAAAAACTACGCTAAATTGAGTAATTATTGTGTATAACAACATTAACCCTATCGCTTCGTGTTCTCATTTGAGAACAAAACTTTTAAGTGCAATTTTTAAAGTATTAGCACAATACTACTATAGTTAGCATTCAGAGGTTATGTTCCAGAATGGGAACACGATGCGATATAGGGTTAAAATATTTAAATGTTAATGTAATAATGCGCTTGATAAAACTAATAATGCAAGAAGTGAAGTTAATAAATAACAAAAAATCAACATAACCCCAGAGTGAATTAAAAAATATGAATGTTAGTATAACGCTATAATATGGGTTTATGTTTGTGTAAGTGAATTTCTTTGCCGGCAAGCCACAAATTGGCCGAACTGCCGTATCGATTGTCGTCGAGCGACGCCCGGCGTCTCTTTCAACTTTTCCGGAAAAGCACCGCGACGCCTATACATATACCTACTTGATCTAGATGAGTTTTTCTTGTCGATACTCTTTTTTCTGTTTCGTACATGCTGTTTTCAAATAGTTTTATCTACTTTAAGGATTTTTTATACTACCTTTTCAGTTCATTATTATCTTCATTTAAGCACTAAACTACAAATTTATTTCACGGTTTCGTTGAAAATAATATAAAATATTAACCTAGGTAACCTAGACAACATTTTGAAAAACCTACAGATTTCTTTGTCAAAAGTAAAAAGCCCTCATTACAATTTTTTTATGTTTATTTTTTGATATCAAGATATATTTTTATAGTTTTTAATTTTTTGTTTTAATAATTATAATTATTGTTGATTTATTTAATTATTGCAATAAAAGCAATACAAGTTTTTATAATAAAGCGTTATTTTGATCTTTATTCGTTGACAGATATACTGTGATAAAATATCGACGGAAACGTATAAATTAATATTATATCCCTAATAGTTAGATTTTATAGCCATTATACAATGTTATAAAACGAAATTGATGGCTGGGAAGATATTAACGACTGTTTCTATACCTTATGTCCCTGTCCACCGGTAAAAGTACATTTTGTCGTTTCTCTAAGCATTGCAATGTGTTCTTT
>OY294053.1:13261405-13325787 GCA_958510825.1 Brachypterus glaber | reverse complement strand
TAAATTTTGATTTTGTTGTTCATGAGATTATACCAGCTCCGAAAAAAAATGGATTTGAGAAAAGTATTTTTTTATTTAAGATGTAACAAAAACTTACATTATGTATACCGGATTTTTCAAAAAAAAAGTAAAATTACGTAATACATACTTTCAAAATACATCAAATTTGTTCTATTAGTATTCTTTTATCTATTTCGAGTTTTATTTTGCTTAAGTTTTGAATAATTTCAATATGACTGATTTGGGAAATTTATTGTATTTATATTGGTAATAATGACACTGACAATTTAAAATTTTTGGTTCGTTTTTTTTTTTTCATTACAAATTATTATAGTTACAAACTTTTTAAGTTTTAGTGTATTCTTATAGTTATTTTGAATAAAAATGAACGAGGAAGAGTTAACATTTACTCCAGCAACAGAGTTGTCTCAAATGCATTTATGCTGCCAGCCCAACACCTTCACTTCTATCGTTTACAAAGTAATTAAGTTTTGAATAATTTCAATGTGGTTGATTTGGCAAATTTAATATTGGTAACAATGACACTGACAATTTAAAATTTTTGGTTTGTTTTTTTTTTTAATTACAAATAATTATAGTTACAAACTTTTTAAGTTTTAGTGTATTCTTATAGTTATTTTGAATAAAAATGAACGAGGAAGAGTTAACATTTACTCCAGCAACAGAGTTGTCTCAAATGCATTTATGCTGCCAGCCCAGCACCTTCACTTCTATCGTTTACCTAAGAATAACTTGAACTTAACTGACACAAAATAAAAAACACAGCCCAAAATCACACAAAAAAAACACAAAACATACATATTTATTAATATTTTATAAGAATTTTATCTGTTTTCTAGATATTTAGATACTGGATATAGAAACCAGAATTGTTAAAAATGTCTAATTGATTTTGTCACTTTTTTACCAACTTATGAACAAGAAAAAAATCCCAAAACTGTTTTACAATTAAATTAATTATTAAACAACAAAGTTACTAAAACTTTTTTAAAATTAAACTTATTGTAACACGCAAACCAAAACTACAAAAACGTAATTCTGAAACGCAAACAGATAAATAAACTTTCAAAATGATGGATCGTTCATTAAATGGACCCTTTTTAGAGGACGCTTTAATTTAATTTAAGATAAAAAAACTAAAATTTTATAACGAAACAAAAACCCTAAAAAAGATCTGAAGACATTTTACCTTTCTGTCCTTAAAACTTATTCCTTGTAAAATTTATATGAATTTGCTTTATCTTAACAGTGAGGACTGGAAATATTACAACGATAAATCTACAATTACAACTAGACTTATGACTTTTGATTTTATTTTAAGTTTATTCTGGAGTAACTCCAGAATTTATATTAAAATATAAATAAAAATAAATAGAATAAAAATATTTCTGATAATTTAATACATAATTGGACAAGTACGACTGTCTCTGTCGCTATCCCTTCCTCAGAAACAATTTTAAGTTTAAATTCATTTAAATCTATTTTTAGAATTGTATACGCAAAATATACAGTTTTGACCTAAAGATTTTTAAATATTTTTTTTGTGTGTATACCATCAAATTACAGATATAGATAATCCGAAAGATAAACCCTTCAAAAATCATCGAAAACTGGTATAAGCCCTATAGAAACGGATAAACAAGTTGATTGAAATTGAGAAAACGATAAAATGAATCAACTAAGAGGTCCTCGACTGCTTGATCATTCTAGCGGGATAATAACACAGTACAGTAAGAGTGATAATATTTTTAAAAATAGTTATTTACTACTAAGTATTAAAACAATTGTAAATATGTATAATAAATTACATTCAATCAAAGAGCGTTAAAAATTGAATAAAAAAGATTCCAATCATTTCTTTCTCAGTTTGCATTGGTTAGGAGATATTACTCAGTCCACGTTGGATCATTTTAGCGCAGGTATATTTTACATATACCTAAGGATGATTTCTGCAAAACTTCAACTCAATCAGCTAAGGGGATAGTATACTTCTAGACGGCCCCTAATTTTCCCATAAAAAAATTTAATATCTCATAACCAATGAAAATTAAGAAAAATATGCTTAGAATTTTTTTTATTTATTTTGTTACGCTCTATGATTTAATGTAATTTTAATTTTTGTCCGACTAACGACAAAAAAAGATATGTGCAAAAAACGTGTTTTAGGGGGCTTTTAGGGCCTTATCTTTTTCTGCGTGTATCTTAGACTGGTAAACTTTATCATAGTATTCCTTGACCCAAAAACCACAATACTACACTGTAAAAACTGCCATAATGTAAAAATACATTATTACATTAGTACACTTTTTGTTGAATATGACTGTATTTGCGACAAAATATTTGCTGTTTTATTGAAATAGTTGACGTACGTCAAGATATCTCTGTAGTTGACATTCCCAACTGCATATTAGCTGTAGTTTTATTGAAATAATTGACGTTATTATTGCACGGGGACACTAGCAAGAGGCAATTCCTTTATTAGATTTTTATGCAGATTACTTTGAAATGTATGTGATACGTGGTTGAAATTTGAAAGTTATGTTTTGCTTATAATTAGCTTAATTAATAGCGGCAACGTCGCAAACTGGTAAAATATGATGCTGCGAAATACCTA
Organism: Brachypterus glaber; assembly: GCA_958510825.1. NCBI lineage: Eukaryota > Metazoa > Arthropoda > Insecta > Coleoptera > Kateretidae > Brachypterus > Brachypterus glaber. Next base: position 13,323,152 of record OY294053.1, on the reverse strand, counting down.
AAAATACTTCAAAACGTCCATACAATAAGTAGTGCTTTTTTTGTGGTATATGTAACGTCGCAAACTGGTAATATATGACGCTGTGAAATCCATAATAATATTTTCAAGGATTCATATATAAGTGGTTTTTTTATATATGTGGTACACCGTTTTTCTAATAAATATGGACTTGGACATATAATTAGACTTATGAATAGTTTTTACCGTATATACCGGGCTCATGTAGAAAGTACACTTTGTAGTAATATTTCGTATAGTTTTTGTTGCATATAACTCTGTAGTTGACATTCGAAACGGCATATTAGCTGTTTTATTGAAATAATTGACGTCATTATTGCATAGAGACTGGTAAGTGGCATTTCCTGTATTACATTTTTATGCAAATTGCTTTGGAGTTTATGTGATATGTGAGTGAAATTTAGAAGTTCTGTTTTTCTTATAATTAGCTTAATTAATAGCGGCAACGTCGCAAACTGGTAAAATATGACGCTGCGAAATACCTAAAAATACTTCAAAACGTCCATACAAGGTAAAAAATGTACAAAAAATGAAACTTTTCGTACTGGTTTATTATACAAAAATTTGCTTTTAGATACAATCGAATAAAAATAGTGTTTTTTTTTACTAAAAAAGGACCTGGACATGACTTGACTTTATGAATAGATTTTACCGTGTAAACCGGGCTGATGTAAAAATTGCACTTAAGTTAGTTCCTATAGTTTTTGTTGAATATGCTCTGTAGTTGATATTTGCAACAAAATGTTAGCTGCTTTATTGAAATAATTGACGTTATTATTACATGGAGATTGGTAAGAGGCATTTATATAATTTCCTATATTATATTTTTATGCCAATTGCTTTGGAGGCTATGTGATATGTAAATTAAATATGACGCTGCTAAATCCCTAAAAATATTTAAAATCGTCCATACCGAGGTTCATACAATAAATAGTATTTTTTTACTAAAAAAGGACTTGGACATGACTTTATGAAAAGTTTTTGCCGTGAAAATGTAAAAATTGCGTATAGTTTTTTTTTTTGGTTGAATATGACTCTGTAGTTGACATTTGAAACAGAATATTAGCTGTTTTATTGAAATAATTGACGTTATTATTGCATGGAGATTGGCGAGAGGCATTTCCTATATTAGATTTTTATGCAGATTGCTTTGAAATTTATGTGATATTTAAGGTTCTTGCCGCATATAATTTCTAAATCGATATGCCAACACTTTAAATTAGGTTAGGTGCACAGGGTTTTCTTAGGTGTACTAATTCAGACAAAAACATTAAAAAAAAAACTTAAAATACTATTACATTTTAATGCAATTTGAAAAATCCATAAAAAACATACTTTTAGCAAAATAAACAAATGTTAGATAAAACATTGTACGGTACACATTAATTAAGTGATATTACTCAATGAAAAATTAACCAACTCTGGCGGACCTCGTGGGTCATTTAAATTACGAGTAGTGTTTCACGAGAATAGGGAAACGGAACTTCTCGTCTCGATTGTCCAGAGTCTTGATTTTCAAGACAAAAATTAGTTTCGATTTTGTCTTGACTAATCCCCGACGAATAACTTATTGTCTCTTCTAGCTAGAGTTTCAACGATTAACTTCTTGTCTCGTCTCGCGAAGGTCTTGATTTTCAAGACTGTAGTATCACGCATTGAAACATACCTACAGTATGCCAACAAGTTTTTATTATTGACAATGATTCTTTATTTCCATAAAGTTATGTTATATATGAAAGGTGCACTGAAAAAATTAGGGGTAAAATTAAATAGCAATAATAATGCAATTTTTCTTAGTGAAAATAAAGAATATATATTTTTTTACAAAATGTTGTCATTTTATTAATGTTATTTAGCAAACTGTTGTTAGTTTTATACAATAATCAGTATTTTTACTTTACCCATTAAGAATTTTACTATAGGCATTGTACAAGTACAAATGAATTTTAAAGAACTTTATATCCTTTAATGTAAATTAACAAAACCTTATTAATTGTACAAACAAAATTGCGTTATTACTACAGTTATTGTGAATTTACCTTAATAAGACTAGCAATAAAGCGGAACAGCCTCATGCATGCTCCTCCTTGCACCAGTTGATGCCGTAGCACGTTGTTGTGAGACGCCGGCAAATGTTTTTTTTTTAATTTAGCTGGGTTTTGTTTAGTGTTGTGAGACGCCGGAAAATGTTTTTTTTTTTTAATTTAGCTGGGTTTTGTTTAGTGTTGTTATATTTATAATCGGTAAGTAAGTTAGTTATCCTTGTTATTTAGATGTTATTTTGTAGTTTTTGTAGGTGTAGGTTAAATTTTGGCTAATATATCCATAGTTGTGCAGAGCTGTCGGCAGGTAATTTTTTTAAGAAGAATAGGTTTTTATTTGTGTTAATACCAAATAGAGATAGTCTTAGTTATAGTATAGATTGAGATTTTCAACGTGATTTTGATTTTTTTTAATTATTTCTAACCGTTTACGAGATAAAATTCATGGGCGCGACATTTGAAATACCCTGTACACAGATATTATTCTAGTTTAGTAGTATTATAGTAGTATAGTTTTTTTAAATATTTATGTAATAAAAACACCTTTTAGTTTATAATGTGTTTTTTTGTAGTTTCAACTTCATACTCACACCATTTTTTTTCCATTTTTTTTCTATACATAGCAGTAAAATTGTAAAATTTAGTTTTAATTTTACAATATAAAATTGAATTTCATTATTAATTTTTCAAAATAATTTTTAATTTCGATAACAAAAATAATGTGAAATTACACTGCGTTTAAAAAAAATGTAAACTTCTGGTTTGCAACTTGTAAAAACATTGTAATAGTTATCGTAAATATGTGAAATATTTGTAATAATAATGTGTAGTATTACAAATAAGTTGTTTATTTAACAATAAATTTACAATATTTTTGTAAATATACTATAAAAGAAATTAAAACTGCTATTATAAATTCAACAAATAAAAACAACGATTGAAAATATATTATGGTAATTTTACTCGTCTCTTGTGAATTTTAGGAATTCTTTTGTAAAATTATCAATACTATTGTGATAATTTTAACAAATGTTTTGTAATTTTAGAAAATAATTTAGTAAGTATTACATAACTACTAGTAAAAATATATTACGCTAATAAATTTACTTTGATAGTGTTTGGCAAAAAATAATCCGCGATAGTTATAGTAATTTTACAAAATAATTTTTTCACTGTAGAAGAATTTAATCAAGTCTCTTGTCTTGATTTTTCTCGAAATCAAGACAAGACAAGAAATATCGATTCTCGTAAAACCCTACTCATGATTACCGTAAATAACTAATATCCTAACCGGGTATTTGTTTACTCTTTGCTGTTTCAGTAGAAAAATTTTGATTCTGTTAGAATTTTTAGTGTCATAAATAATAAAATATAAACGAACAGTTCTCGTAAAAAAAAATAAAAAAACAATATTAATAATTCAACATTTGATGGTCGCTAACGAGAACAGACTAATAAGCGAAAAATTGTTTCAGCTTACAGCACGCGATATTAACATATTTAAGAAAAAACATATTTAGTTAAAAAATATATAAAAAGTTTATTTTATACACCTAACAAAAATGTTTTGTGTAACTTTTTTTAATAAAAAGGAAACAAAAGTAGGAATACTGCCGATAGCGCAAAATTGATATTTTAACAGAAAACCAAAAATATATAGGGTATATTGGCAGACTAACATCTCTACTCTAAATTTCTCTACTCCCTAACATCCCTACTCCATAACATCCCTACTCCACAACAACTCTACTCCGTAACATCTCTACTCCATAACATCTCTACTCCGTAACAACTCTACTCCAAACTATAGACACTCGATTAGCCACTAAACTCAAAAGAATATTTGTCATGCTAAGTCACTGTCAAAAATGAATTCAGTTTATTAATTACTTACATATTAGTGCATGTTAAGAGTACTCGGTCATTGTTGCTTTTATTATAATTAATTTATGATTGTTCTAGATTTACATTTAAAGATAAAGGTTTTCTAGGAAAAAAATAAAATAATCGAAGAAGAAGAATCTTTGTTTTTTGAACTGCTCATTTATTATTAAGTGGCTAATAAAGTGCATATAGTGTGGAGTAGAGTTAATACGGAGTAGAGATGTTATGGAGTAGATATGTTAAGGAGTAGAGTTGTTGTGGAGTAGGGATGTTATGGAGTAGGGATGAGATTGAATAGAACAGCACAAAAAATAAAGGCAAGAAGAAAGAATACTACAAAAATGATACTCATTTATTATTTATACAAGGGACAATATCACTATTCTTACTACTGGCCTTAAATGGATTTTTTATCGTTTCCGGGACAATATAAGGATAAATAATAAATACAAAAAAAAAATGTTTTATTGGTAGCGAAAAAAATACTCTACATTGTGCCTACGTTGCAACGTTTATTACTTTAAAAGTGTCTAGCAAATCATAAAACAAAAAATTATGTATTTTTGTTTTACTTTTTTTATTTTACACTATTTTTTTATGTTTTGCTAATTTAACGGTAGACACTTTTAAAGTCATAATTTATACAAGCCTTGTAAAAACAAATCAGTTAATAGACTAATTCGAATTTAAATTTAAAAAATTCTATTCACTGATTTCTTTTTGCATATCATGGAACTGTATGACTGCTATTAGGATTGAATTCGAAAAGCAAAATATCTTAAAACTGTATAAATCAATTATTCATCCAAAATAAATTAATAAGGTTTATTTTAAATATTTAACAAGAGAATAGCTTACCTAAAATGTAGAATGTCATGTTCTTAACTTTAACGTACCTGGAAAGTAAAAGAAGATGTAATTAATAATTTAAAACACATACATTTTTAAATAGCCAGTTTTACAATACGAACTATCTTTATTTTAAGAACGTAATTTACGGTAAATAACAATATTTAAAGGTAGAGTTGTCACTCTACAAACTGTAAGGTTTCGATCCCTGCCGACGTATTCATAAAACAAGCTCTAATAAAAATTTAAACCCTGTAGGTGGTAACCTAAAGGTTTACAAAAGGGTTAAAAGTTACAAAGTCCCCATTTCTTAAAGAATTTAAAAAAAGTAAATTTAAGATTAAAAAAAATAAATTTTAGGGGAAAGTAAAAATGGAGGAAAACAAATCAATATAGAAGATGGACCGTAGCCGGTTTTTTAATTTTTGTGGCTTTTACCAGGACTTGTTAGAAATAGGTATATTAAACTACCGGAATTAAAAGCTTTTTCATGTTTCTCCAAATGTTGACCTAATTGGACATTGTAGGCTTTGATCCACGAGACTGGGTAGTTTAATTGATAAAAATCCAGGCATTCACTTTACACAGTGTCCGACTGAAACTGCTTTTTTAGCCGAAACTGAAACCAAAAGTCAGTTTTCATCTTCGTATCGGCCGAAACCGAAACTGATTCTTTTTAAATTAAGGTGTAATTTTAAAAGGTTTCTGTAACTATTAGTATATCTTTATTAATTAGCACAATAATTATGTAATGTATCATAATAACAGTATTTTATTTACCGTGAGTATAATACTTGTTATTAATCAATGAGGATGAATTTTGCGACAAGAGCCGAAAGGCGAGTGGCGTAATCACCCGAATGATTAGTAGCTATTTTATCCACGGCCCTTTCAGGTTTAAACGGTTTATTTTTACATATCCGTTACTTACCGTTGTCAAGGCTTGTTTACCTTAACAACCAATAAAATCAGTAAACTCATTAATAAAAAAAAATAGATAATTAACTTTTTTAGGTCATTTGTCAAACTGACATGTTAAAATAATTTTTTTCTACGACTGTCTTGGAATGTTAGTGAAATCGCACAAAAACTCTTACGGAATAGAAAATATTCCGTAAGCGGATGACGGTATATGAAAACTCTTACGGTATATAGCACATTCCGTAAGCAGATGACGGTAAATGACACATACCGTAAGGCTCTTATTTTTAGCTAAATCAACGATTAAAATTTGCGTTACGTAATACTTGTACGTTCCCTAACTGTTGTTATAATGGAGAAGATCAGCTATTAAAAGTGAAAAGAATCTATTCAATTTTTTTTGTATAATTTGTTTAACAGTCAATTAAAATATAAAACACTTGTAAGACTATAATAAATAAATAAAATAAATTAAATAATAATGATTTTTTTACATTTACAGAGCAAAAATTCCTTTAAAAGTGTAAATAGTTACCCCACTGCTTATTAGGGTCAGTTGTTACTTTGTCTAGTGCTTTGGTGGTAAGCTGTTTGTATTTCTGGAAGTTTTCACATTAACACACCACTAAACAAAGCAACAACCGACTCAGGGACCCTACTTCTTATAACTTTTTCTTCCCCCTCTGTTCCCTGGCTACAATAAAAAAATTCAAAGATTGTTGATGCAGTATTTTATACGTGGTCCAGATTCCAAGTTAATATATTAACGCGTTCAAAAGTTCTAAGGAGTAGGGTAACTTTTAACACATTTTCAAAAACAAAAAAGTTAGAGGGGGCGGATTTTTTTTTAAAAGTTATAAAAAATTGAAGGATACTTAAGATTTTTAGAAAGCATCACTTTAATTGATAGAAATACTCTTAATAATTAAAAAAAAAATAAAGAAATTATACATTGGAAGGTATATCGAGAGAAAACGAAGAGTTTACTGTGGAATGCGAAACATTTTTTTAATAATTTTGAACATGTTTTTAAACCTTTTTAAACAGTTAAACATGCTGAGGGAGGTAAAAACGTAAAACATTTCTGAATATGTTCAGTGAAAAAGAGATGGAAAATACAGAGATGTTAATTTTCGGCATATATTTTTTGATTTATATATAAGTAATTTTAAGTGATTTACTATCTAATATGGTGTACATAACCTCACAAACATTATTTTCGATGTCGAGGATAGGATTTTAGTATGATATTCTGAGGAAGCTTAAAAATACATCTACACAGCGTTATTTATACGTACAGCAGAAATGGAAAACATTTGACCGTCCAAAAGCATACGATATATTAAATAGCAAGCCTCAGAAGATGTTTTTCTAAGCCAAAAAATTTTATATCCTGTAGCGATAATAGTCTTCTCAAGCGGGTTTTATAGTATATATTTTTTTCAGTACTATTTATAATAGTATATTAAAGTACTAGTTTCATAACAACCGTTGTTAGCGCACGAGTACAAGTTTAGAAAACGAGCCGCTTGCGGCGAGTTTTCTAAAGTACTACAATACAATTTTTTCTATTTTGCATAAAAATTAAAATAAACTTACATTTAAATTGATGACCGATTTAGGTATTTTTGTTTTGGGTCGGCATTACAATTTTTGCAAAGTTCGAAATTCAAAGTACAAATTATATTTTGTTATGTTTTATAATCAGCTCATCTCTTTATCACAACACAATTTCGTAGAAAACTAAACTTGAAAGCGATGTGGACATTTGAACGGAAGACGTTATTAATCTGTCGACAGGATCCTGTTGCTAACCCAAAAAAAAAGTACTAACGTCTTATGGGCCTACACGCAAAATACGTGTGATTATGAGCTTATAGTAGTCACAAAACAGAAAAATAAGATAATATATATCTGAAACAAAAGAAAACTACTTCGAATTAGATGAATTTTGAATAAAATTATTTGCATGCCAAATTCTGAGGGTAATTTAAAAACTCAATATTTCTAAAAAAAAATTGCCTGCGGCGCTAAAAATGATAAGTTTTATTTTAAAAGGTATACATTTATAAAATAATTTGCTTTTTGAATTCTTACAAATTGCTCTCCCTGAAAAATAGTAAACTATAAAAATTTTCGCCTTCGGCGGTAAACTTGATTACCAATAATGTAATATCACAATTTTAATTACTACATTTTATAAAATTCTTTACATGTCATTGACATAACATGACATGATGTCAAATTCTTGATTGTCTGGGAAATGCGAAAACTTGAGACTTCTAAAAATTTTCTGTGAAAAAATTTTTTAGTTGATACCGTTAGAAAGCCGAATAAGCTTGCCACCATATGAAAAACCTATCACCGTCCCTGACTCAACCCCCCCCCTGCAAGAAAAATCCTGGGTTCGCACCTGATTACGTCGATTTTTAGAAATTTGGGTACCTCCCTAAGAACCAGGAATGTACCAAATTCTAAACGACACAAAGGCAGTTTTTATTTGGGACAAACCCTTATGGACGTGTGTGTGTGTGTGTGTGTGTGTGTGAATTTTGGATGTGATCCAACGGAGCATTATCTTTTCTGGATAGGGGATAAGGCGTTTAACACGTACGGGCTATAATAGTAATAAGTGAGATATGACCGATAGATACCTTCAAACATACATTGGGAAAATTTTCGAAAAAGACATTTAATCTCGGTTCAAGGTCAAGATCGTGTAAAGAAAAAATGTTTAATTTCAAATTTTAAAAGTTTATAGGTATGTATTATATTTTTTGCATGATCGGGCAGTTTAAAAAGTTTACTAGCTTAATTATAACAGCAGTAGGTTATGTTTACAAATTGCTGATCGGTAAGTAAATTACTTACCGATCAGGAGGCGGTAAGTAAATTATAAATTAAATTTGTATTTTTATAGCTTTAATTTAGTCTTTATTAAAGTTGAAAATTAAATTGAATCGTCAGTGGAAAAACAGTACTAGTCCAAAATTGCTGTTTTGAGATAAACACAAAAAAAAAAGCATTTTATTTCCATAAATATTGATTATACAGTATTTTCATGCATTAGTAAGTTGTAGTGTTTAACTAGACCGATACATAAGAAGCGCAGTTTGTTGGGAAAAACAATTAATTAATGAATTACAGAAAAAATTAAACCGTGGACATGTACTGTTTTTCCACTGAATTTTTTTTTGTTGTTTTTTTTAATAATTTATTTTTAATGCCTATCCAGAAGCTTGCATAAGAACATAAAACATAAGAATGCTGTGCCGTGATTGTTATGTATTACGTTCTTATGCGAGCCTGTGGATATGCTCTTAGTTTAATTTATACGATAGTAAATAATAACAAGCATTGTAAATAACACCTTTTATTACATACCCGTATATACAGTGCGGTTCAAAAGTCCAAAAGTCACACCCCCTCTTAACTTTTGAACCAGTTGAGATATCAACTTAAAATTTGGAACATTTTAACAAGACAACCCAATCTATCTTTTCGTATATATATATATATATATATATATATATATATATATATATATATATATATATATATATATATAATATTTTCAGCTCTTAAAATGTGGACAGGGGGAGAGGGGGGACATTTTTTTAATGGAAAGGAGGTCGTGTGTACATCATTTTAAAGCTGCTGTAAAAATATGGATCTCGCAGCCGTAGTGTCGCGTAAATGATAATGTTTTTAAGCAGAATGAAATTCCCGGAAACGAGAAGGCAGATGAACTTGCAAGACTCGGATCAGAGATGGCCTGCACGGGGCCGGAACCTATATTGGGGGTTACAAGGAAGCAGGTAAAGACCGCTCTCGACGAGTGGGCTTATACCAAGCTAAAGGAGCAATGGAGGGCGGTCGACGGTTGCCGGCAAGCTAGAGACTTCCTGGCTGGCCCAAGCAAATCAAAGACCGAGTGGTTCCTGGAAAAAGGAAGAACTGCACTCAGACAACTTGTAAGGGTCCTCACGGGCCACTGCAGGCTAAGGAAGCACCTGGCAACAATGCGGATTCTAGAGAGTCCGCTATGCCCAGAGTGCGGAGAGGATGAAACATCCTCTCATTACTTAGCCGAGTGCGTCAGATACGACAGGATCAGGTTGCAAGTCTTTCAAACTCAAAGACTCAACCAAGAGGAACTAAGAGATCTCCCCTGGGCCAATATCCTGACCTTTATTGAAAGGACGGGCAGGTTCAAGGAGGACTCAAATTAGTAAATGGCTGGGATTGCCTGGGGTGACAAAAAGGGCCAGAAATGGCCTAGTTGTCCGGCTTTGGCCAACCCAAAAATTTACAACTACTACTACTAGAATGAATAAAGCTACATATTACATTGGATATCTTATCTCAAAATGGCTATTTTAGACTAGTACTCTTTTTCCACTGACCGATTCAATTACATTTAAACAATAATTGTTAAACGTTATCGGACTATTAAGTTTCTTCTTATGTTATAATGTTTTCGCATATTTTTTTCACTGCATCATACCGATCCTAGGGTTTGTTCGGTATAATTGCAAAACATCCAATGATTCTGCAGCTCAAAATCGTCGTATTGATGCATTTTTTACAAAAAATGTTTATTTTACGAAAACCACAGAAACATCAAACGAAATCAATCAATTTAGCATTGTTTGTTGTACCATAGCAACTCGTTGTTAGGTTTGAATTTTATCAAACTTGCTTTTTACAATAAAATAAATTTTACCTTTTAACTTTTCTTTTATAAATAAATGTAATATTCTTTTATAAATAAATATAATATTATTGTTTATTTTGTTAAATTGCGCAAAAAACGTAATAAGCATCACGGTTATTAAGTGCTTTACCGGTTTCGGATAGTATTGAATATTTCGACTTCGTCTCAATCTCCAAAATAATAGTCAACCGGTAAAATGCACTTACTGCCCTTAATATTTAAATAATTATTAAACGTTAATGAGTCGTAAAACAAAAATTTCTAAACCACCTGCCAAAATTAGGGAAAATTATTTTATTAAATTTTGAGTAGAACTTTCTAAATCATTTTTAAATAAATAGTTATTATACTTAATGGCAATATTTTATCATAAAAATGCCAGGCCTAATACCAGAAAAGTTTTTAATTTTCGGAAAATTGAGAAATTATTTCTAAGACATTGAGTTTACTTATAGTAGTGAAAACTATATGTATTATAGTGCATGGTAAGATTTAACTAAAAAGGAACAAACTTACAAATTTTACACTCAACTAAAATTTTACGTGATATCAAAAAAGATTACATTAATTTTGCACCGATGTATGTTTTTTATTGTGATAAAGAAAGTTTTTTATATCAATGCTTAAAATTGGTTGTCTAAATGTAAAATGTATTTAAATAATAAAATTCGTTAATATAATGAATTTATACAATTTTTTTTTCAGTGTGCCTACACTATTAATAGGGGATAATTAATTAAGGTCAAATATTTCTAAATTTTAAGTGCTTTGACCTAGATATATGAAATTTGGTACGGGTGCCTTTTGGAACATGGACAATCAACAAGGGCCTATTTTTCTAACTTTTGAGCTGCTCGGTCCAGAAGCATAAAATTTTTTATGAGTGCTCTTTGCAACAAGACCTGTAAAAATTACATATTTTCCAGAAATCCTACTTTGGAAAGTACATACGCAGCTTTTTTCATTACAAGTAATTTTTAAAAACACAGTCCCAAAAAAAAAAGTTGTCTGTGCTGTGGTTGAGACCCACCTATTCTTATGAATTTTGGGATGCTGAACACGATTCTGCCATAAAAAAAGGCAGATGAGCTCATTTCTTTTGCTACACTGAAATAATATGAGACTTTTACCATTTTAGACAGTTTTTTCAGTGTAGCAAAAAATGAGCCCATGAAGTGCCTTTTTCATGGCAGATTCGTGTTCTGCATCCCAAAATACATAAGAATAGGTGAGTCTCGATCCCAGTACAGACAACTTCTTTCTTGTGGACCTGCGAAATTAATTCTGGATTCTTATTTTTCTATTACATGACGAAGTTCTTTAGAAGAAATCAAAGAAAAGTCTTTATTTCGATTCCACATCATTTCTTAATAAACAATAACCGTTAAGACCCACTTAATCTTAAACGGTTACTTGCCAATTGCCTGAAAATATTTCCACTAGCTTAAAATCATGTGTGTGGCTTTGAAGGAAATCGATTTTTTACGTCCCTATACTTAAAATTAACAAATTTATAAAACAAAGCAGATTTTTATGTCTATCGTTTACGGGTTATCCCTGTAAAAAAGGACATATAGAGACCTATAAAGACCAGTGTAGGTTTCTATAGGGTTTTATAGGTACGACCTGTTAAGTGACAGAGATTCATAGGAATATCCCTATGTAGACCTTGATAGGGATATTCCTATAAAAACCTGTTAAATCCTATGAAACTGATTGAAAGGAGTTATAAATCTTTACAAAGTTTTCTATCAAATCTGTTAAAAAAAATCAAACTGATTCATATGATTCTATAGGATTAAAATGGAAAAATGCGCAAGTTTTTTTTCTGTTGCAAAAAAAATATTCTGGATTGTCTATAATAGGATTTCATAGGTTTTCATAGGTACACGTTTCATGGGTATTTTCCTACTTATCCCTATAAAATTGTTTCCTAGGTTTTTATAGGTTTAATTAGGGAATTTCCTATAAAACGTGTAGGTATCTATAGGTTTTCATATGTTTTTGGACAGAATTTTCCCTATAAAGACCTACTACTGAGAACTATTGGAAATTTACTACGTATCCCTATGTAGGTTTTAATAGAGATTGTATCTAACATTTAATTTTTTAATAAGACCCAACCAGAGTTTGGCCAGCCTTAGCGGGTCAAGCTAATTTAGTGCAAATTACTGGATTAGAGAATGGGACCCTCTATGTCATTGGGAATATACTCTGTTGTCCATAGCTTTCTCCTTTAACTCTAGGTTTGTTTTGGTTCTCGAAACTCGTAGACCTGAACTTCTAGGAAATTCCCCACTTAAACCCATAAAGACCTATTAGGGAAATCTCTATGAAACGTGTAGATATCTATAGGCTTTCATATGTTTTTGGCTAGGGATATCCCTATAAAGACCTACTGAGACCTATTGGAAATTTCCTAGGAAAATAGCTATTAAAACCTATAAATACATACACGTTTCATAGAGAATTCCCTACTTAAACCTACAAAAACCTAAGAATTTTGTTTCATAAGTTTAGGTAGGAAATGAAACTTGTAGGTATTAATAGGTTTTAATAGGATTTTTCCTAGAAAGTCATAGGGATCCATAGGCAATTTCTAATAAGTCTCAGTAGGTCTTTATGGGGAAATACCTGTCCAAAAACATATTAAAACCTAGAGATACCTACACGTTTCATGGGGATTTCCCTACTGAAACCTATGGAACAATTTTATAGGTTTCTATAGGGATTGATAGGTCCTTTTTATTTTAACCTTTTTTGTCAACTGTGAAAATTGAATAATGTGACGCATTGGCCAAATCTTCTGTTGGTTAATTTTAAGAGTTAAGTCTAATGTAGTTAGTTCCATACTAAGAATTTTTTCATTAATAATTCTTGGGTAAGAATTTGTTGTAAGAAATTGTTATTGCCAGTTTGACAGTTTATATTTTTTAGGATTAAAATTTGATTGTAAAGTGATGAAATGTTTAAAAATGTGGATTTAATTATAAAAATACTGTTTCAGTTTCAATATCAAGGCTAGAAAAAAAAAACTAAAGAAAATGGTCCAAAAATTTAGGAAATTTCGAAAATGACGACTGAGTTTCGTGAACTCGAACGGAACAGGGACAAGAAACGTTCTAATTTTACCCTTTTCATATATTTTTTTTTTAGATGTTAAAAACATGTAAAAGTAGTAAGGATAACTAGTATTAATAAAGTAAATTTTAAAGATATTAAACAAGATGATATGATGATGGCAATAGTAACTAAGTTTAGATATCTACCTCAAGTGCATGATATTACTGTCTAAAGGGTAGTTACTGGCTCTAAACTATCCCGAGGATTATAATCTGGATAATTATCCGGACGAAGACCTTTATCCTGAGCAACTGTCAACTATTCTATCCACGATTTTCGGTCATTATTCATTTCGATGAGAGCCAGAGGACACCGCACTATGTACTAAAAAAGTTTAGGAGTAAATAAATCTTTAGGATTATACTTTATTATAATTTCTTTTGTCATGGTAATAACCAAAGAAATGAAAAAAAAAAAGATCTCGACAGCAGACAACGTTTGAAACTCGCAATAAACGTGTATTTTTCTTAGCGTTTCATTTTAATTGTGTAATAAAAAACAAATTTGTGGAAAATCAATTAATGCAACCAGAAATCTGGTAAGGACAACAGGATAAATTATTGTGTTTACAAGGTCCTTAAAATCTAATATTGTTTTTGGTAACCATTAGTTGTGTCGTTACCAAATTTCTGGTTCCAGCAACCTGAAAAATAGTTGTAATAATTTAATATTTCTTTTGTTTTGATTAACGCAGTCGTCCAAACCGATGTGACTGATCGATTTCGTGCTTTTTAGCAATCTTCAGAGCCACATATCGGTAGTAAGGACAACTACGGACGACTGCGTTAATCAAAACAAAAACAGTTTTAAGGAATAGTAAATTATTACAAATATATTTTTCTAAATATTTAAAAATGTACCAAATTTTTCATTTCATTTATTGAAAAATAGTTGGTCAGTATTTTATATCTATCGATCTGGTTGCCCCAATAAGTGACCTTAAAGTATTTTAAAAACAACTCGCCTGGGGCTATTGTTTAGGACCTGAATATTTTTAGTTACCCTAATTAAACAAAAACTACACAGAAAAAAAGGATATCTTGGCAGAAGATAATAAATTATCTTGGATTTATATTATGTTAAATCGAGGTAATAATCTTCTTTTAAGATCATGTATCCTCGGTTTAAGATTATCTGCGACTTTAATTCCTTTAATTATTCTCTTGGTAGAAAAATCCTTGTGTTAAGGATTTTTTCCTTAAATGCATGACATTTAAAATAGTAACAGAGAATCAAGAGTTATTATCTTGACTCAAAGCCCCTGTTGTCTTAAGGTAAAGAGTTTGCCGGCTGGCTGGCAGACAATTTGCGCAGTAGTTCAAGATATGCGCGGGAGAGAAGTTAGGTTTGTTTTCTTTTTGCCGTCAGTTGTCTTTAAAGGTGTATCATTGTTTTCATCTGCTTTAAAATGGACGAATTTTTATCTGTTACCCTCAAACGATGGGTATTTTCAAATTAACTTAAAAAATTCACGGGTAAGTAGCATTAAATAATTTATACCTATAAGCGCCATTTTGCAATGGCGTTGCAACAAGTTTTTCTTCAAAAACAAGTGCTTTTTCCTACGACCACCTATGAAACCAAATTTCACACGATAAACAGAGTAAGAAAGTATCATATTTCATGGGGGTGCGAAATAATATTATACATGTGTGGGAATTTTTTTCGAAATATTTACCATTCTATTAACCCTGGAACCTGACTGTGGGGTCAATATGATCTTGAATCAAGAGAATCATAATCTTAAATCAAGATTATAATTCTCTTCATTCAAGATTATATTATCTTAAACCAAGACTTGGTGCAAGATAATATGATCTTGTATAAAGATAATATGATCTTAAATCAAGATAATTACATACTTGGTTTAAGATAATAAATGGTTTAAGTGGCTTTGATTTAAGGAAATGTCCTTAAATCTAGGAACACAAATGCCAAGATCACGGCGGACTTGATCCAAGACAGTCATGGCGTTGAACATATCGAAAGCCATGGCGGGCTTGGTTCAAGATCGTTTTGCTTTGATTCAAGATATCCTTTTTTTCTGTGTATATTGTTTTTTTTAAGAATTTTGTTTTAATAGTTGGAAATGTTTGGTTTCGTTACTTCTCTGGATATTCCATCAAAAACAATAAGGTTGAAGTTTTTTCTGCATAAACCGAAGTTTCAAAGATTTCCGATAATGATTTTATCAGGTAAATTATGCTCAACGAAGTATATTTCTAATAGAAATTTTCTCACTTAAAATAAGCAAGCATTCATAAAAAAATCCCCCTGTGCAGTTCGATATTTTACTATTTTTAGCCCAATCATTTAAATTTTTTGATGAAAAAAAAAATAGAAGTTAAAACTTTTTCTTTTGACATGGGCTGCCCGCCATCTTGATTTTTTTAGCGATTTGCACGCGTATTTTGCATTTGTCGATAAAAAAGGTAAGAAACAAATTTGTGGAGAATTTAATTCTCTACAATCTTTATATAGTTAATATTGTTGAAAAAAAAATGTATTGCTAATAACACAGTCCCACAAAAAAAAGTTTTCTGTACTTTTTGAGAGTGAGACCCACCTATTCTTATGGATTTTAAGATGCTGAACACGAATCTGTATTTTTTTTTGCTACACTACACATTATGAGATTTTCACCATTTTACAGTCTTTTCAGTGCAGCAAAAAATTGAGCCCATGAAGTGCCTTTTTTGTGACAGATTCGTGTTTAGCATCCCAAAATACATAAGAAAGATGTAGGTCTCAACCCCAGCACAGAAAACTTTATTTTTGTAGGCCATTGTTATTAGCAATATTTTTTTTTCAACAATAGTGACTATATAAAGATTGTAGTGAATTAAATTCTCTACAAATTAGTTTCTCACCTTTTTTATCGAGAAATGCAAAATACGCCTGCAAATCAACAAAAGTCCAAGATGACGGACAGGTCCCATATCAAATTTATGGGCAAGAATGTGATCTACTTCGGGGGGGTCACTTAACTGCGTCAAAGGTTATAACTTGTAATTTTTTGTCTTTCTTATATCAAATTTATTCTAAAGTCATTGGGCTATTTTAGGACTTGTCGACATAGTGCGTCTCCGTTACTGTAACACTAGTAATTTTAATGGATACACTATTATCCATGTAACACAATTTTTGATGATTAATGGTTTTAAGGTGGGTATATTTTGAATAAGAAAGGTTACGAATAAATAAATTTAACATTAAAGTTAAAAAGTTAAAGCACATAGTGTTAAATGCGTTTATTGAATTAATTAAATAGTTTTCAACGATTTTATATTATTTAATAAATAGAATTTTTCCAAAGATTTTTTTGTAGGTGGGGAAATATAAAAACAATATTTATTTAGGTTAGTTTTATTGTTTCCATTCTCTAACCCTAACTTGAATTTGAACTCGATATGTTGTTTTTAGTTCTTTTCATGTTTACTATAAACCATTTTCCCCGCTAGTAAAATTAAAAAAAAAAAATCGTAAAAAGAATTAGTGTTAAAAATTAACATTTAATGTTGACATAACATATCTTGTTAGAAAAGAAATTTCCCGGTTTCTCTGTGTTTGAATTTAAAGTGGAAATAATAGGTTTTTGTGTTGTGTTAAGGAAATTAAGGGGTATAGATAACGGTGAAATTACAAGCAAGCAACGGGAGGTATTATCCCAGCTTTCATATGATAAAACCTCGTATTTTTAAGTGCTCCCTGTAAGCTAGTTAGAGCAAAATCCACTTAGTAATGTCCCAATACATTAAGAAACCAAGTATCTATCACCTGATCATAAAAACCCTGTCTACTTTAGCCATTTCAAATAAGGCGATTGTATACTTTTTATAACCCATATTATCAGGGCCACTGTGAGAGAAAGTAAATATTCTCTTACGTAATCAAACAATATAGTCCTCGGGCCCACGCCCAGTAGAATTTTTGTGAATACCTCATCGTTGAGACTTTGTATATGTGATCTTTATGTCCAGTCAAACAACTTCCTACGACCTAGTTAGTAGTTAGTGCCTATTTCCCACTCGTTGCCTATGACAATGGTCGAGAAGTGAAAATCAGCTGGTTTTACATATCTGCTATCAGAAAATTAGTAAACTTCACTTTATGTCCAGTCAAACAACTTCTTATATAAGAAAATTTTCGATAGCGGGGCGTTTTTTTTGGGACCAACCCTTAACTTTAGGGCTTCCGACAACGGTATTGCCCGAAAATTTTTACCGGACAAAGTCCAAACCAATGATTTTAAATATTTTTTAAAACGATCCTGAAAAAATCAGCGGTGATGTGCTAAATTTTATAAAGTCATAACTTTACCATGTTAGGTTAGGTTAGTCGGATGCCCTAAAATTAAGGGTTGGTCCCAAAAAAAAAACGCCCCGCTATCGAAAATTTTCTTATATAAGAAGTTGTTTGACTGGACATAAAGTGAAGTTTACTAATTTTCTGATAGCAGATATGTAAAATCAGCTGATTTTCACTTCTCGACCATTGTCATAGACAACGAGTGGGAAATAGGCACTAACTACTAACTAGGTCGTAGGAAAAAAACAAAACACTACTAGAACAAGTATAGAAAATTTAAATTATGAGGTAATAATCAACACTAAACTAACAGCTTGACAAATGAAAAGTCAGATTTATTTGTCACATTTAATTTCATTGGTTCAATTCTTAGTAGGTTTAGTGTTAATTATTGGGTAAACCAACCTTAAATGTCACTTATATAAAAAATCAGCAAATAAATAGGTTCTGGATAAAATTTTGTATATTTAAAGTGAGTTAAGTGATACTACCTTACTCAAAAATTAACTCTTGACTGGTCAAGTGGGTAATATATCACACAGTTAATAACTATTACCCCTCACGCTAGGCCTGAGGTTAACTTAAGTTTGAAACAGTGGTCAAAGCAAACAACCAGTGGATATGTGTAGAATGAGGTCTAGGCTATTCATAACCATCAACAGCAAAATCGCAGCAGATGGTTTGCAGAAGATACTGTTAAAAGTTGTTGGTGATGGCCTTGTTGTACCTTAAAATTTTAAAAATTGGGGATTTGAGTAATAATTGTAGCTAAGTTTCGTCCGTAGAATCCGAATCCGTTCACAGAATTGATCTATCTGTTTTAGTTTTCGAAAAAATTAAAATAAAAAATATGTTTTAGTAAACTTTCATCGCCTGTAAAAAAATAACTACACATGATATTAGATAAAGAATGTGTATAAATGACAGCAAATAAATTAGTATTTAAAAATACCATAGAATAATTCGTAAAATTGTGTTGTGTGACTATTTTAATATGGATTCTTTTTAAGAATTTTTTAGAAAAAAAAAGTTAGGTTGAGCAGTGTTTAGAAATACTTACACTTATACTTAAACCTATACACAAAATTTGACTTAAGTAATTACATGACAGTCTGTCAGAACTGGATGAGCACATTGCTGAATTGAAAAAAAGTTTTCAGGCAACTGGGGTTTCACAAAGTCTGAAAATGCACGTTTTAATATATCATGCAAAACATTCTTTGTATTTTCTTAATGGTAACGGGTTTGGTTTATGGTCAGAGCAACCTGGTGAAACCATTCACAAGGAGTTTTTAAAATATTGGAACAAATATAAAGTAATAGCAATAGACCATCCAAATTATAGCAAACGGTTAAAAAAAAGTGTAGTGGAATTTTCATCTGTAAACCTGTAAATTTTTAGTACTTATACAGTGTAATATAATATACACAGTTCTATTTAGGAAATTATACGATTTATAAAATCACTTTCATTTAAATTGGATCCGATCGTAGGTGATAACAAATTGGAAAAGTTAGTTTACAGTTGGTTTATAATCTACAAACAGCACTATTAATTGATTTGATTTTAATTTGAATTAGTTATTTATTTAGTTATTGTAAAATTTACAATAAATCATGGGGTTTGTGTTACCAAAACTACAAATATATTATAAAATACGAACTTTAACTAAAATGTTATTATTATGTTAATAAATAATTTTATAAACTTATAACAATAAATCGTTTTTCATTTATTATAAATTGATGATTTTAATTATTATTATTATTACTTATTATAACATAATATTATAATATGATAATATAATATTACCCATTATAATATGATATAATATTATTACATATTATTATTATTACCTATTACACACTGTGTAATACACAGCATTTGCCCATTTGGCTTTTTGTTTGGTCTTCCCAAAAAGCCAAAGGTCCATTTATTATATTATTATATTAGGTATTTATTTCAATTACCTACGTTACCTACATAGCTATAAATAGGTATATTTATTATAATATAATATTATTATACTATATTATAGGTAATGGAAAATTAAAGTATTACCTTAAAAGTTAGACTTATAGATAACTACCTATATCTCTACTTAGATAACTTACAGTTCGAAAAATTTGTGACATTAAAATGTCTAATAATTTTTGACAAAACAAATAGACTGCTCAACTTAGTATTTATTTTTTCAGAATGTGACCACAAGGAGGTCTTGCTTATTAATAATTATACTCATATTTTATGAATTATTCGATTGCATTTTTTAATACTAAGCCTTTCTCTGTCGTTTGGGCATAATGGAAAGTTAATATCTTTTATTGTTATTTTTTTACAGATTAACAAAGTTTGTAAAAACCGATTTTTGATTTGCATTTTTTTCGAAAACGAAAACAGATAGATCAATTCTGTGAACGGATTCGGATTCTACGGACGAAAATTAGTTACAATTATTACTCAAATCCCCAATTTTTAAAATTTTAAGGTACAACAAGGCCATCACCAACAACTTTTAACAGTATCTTCTGCAAACCATCTGCTGCGATTTTGCTGTTGATGGTTATGAATAGCCTAGACCTCATTCTACACATATCCACTGGTTGTTTGCTTTGACCACTGTTTCAAACTTAAGTTAACCTCAGGCCTAGCGTGCCCTCAAAATGGAATTTCAGTGGAAGTATATGACAATTTGACAGAAATAAGTAGAAGTAGTGAAAATTTAATGAAAGTACGTGGAAATTTGGTAAAACTCGTGGAGAAAATATAAGGACAGGGATGATTCCAGCGTGTTACATGTCCTCTAAGTTTGTTTCACTGCTCAGGAATAATGGGTGGTGACCCTATAAAAAATGTCGTATTGAAAAGTATTAAAACACATTCAGACGATTCCAAATACGTATTAAAAATTACTTTCTAATACGTATTTGAAATCGTCTCTATGTCTTTCAATACGTTTCAATATGACATTTTTTATAAGGGAGGCCGTTTTTTTTTATTCGTTTATTTGTTTATCAACTGAAACTGAGACTAAGAAAGATATTGAAAAGTGGGTTTCGTAGCACTACAATTGAATTCCTTTATTTTGACAGCTTTTAATAATTATTTTTTTTATACGAACGTTTTATAACGCGGTTTATTCAGATCTGTGCGGTTTTGTTAGTTTCTTGGAACTATTAGTGATACAACCTCGGATATAACTTGTAACCTAAACATATCTGAAATTATCATATACGATGTTTTCTTGGATGCATGCAGATTTGTCAAGTAAATAATTCGAAACTGGAGCCGCGTGATAGCGTCTTTGCCGGGGTGATACCAACTTAGCGAAAGGAAATTCCCTAAACTAATGGCTTAACTTTTCAACACTGGCGACGAGAAAATTTAATATTATAATAGTCTGTTATCAATATTCGAACTTAAAGCGATATTTTAACATTTTCTAAGTGAAAAGTGTTTCAAATCAATCAATCTTTTTTATTTTATTTTTTTACTTTCTTGGTCTAGACGGATCTAGAAAAGCGATGATTAAATAAAAAATAAAAATACATAATATATTAATAAAGATTTTCATTGCTCTAGAAAAAAAAAAATTCGAAAGGATAAATTAGTTATAACATTTTCCAAATATTCATTTTAACCAATCAATCTTTTTGGTCAGTCATACTGAAATTATTCAAAAGTAAAGTGCTTTGTGAGCAAAGTAAAGCGCGCAAATAGATAAAATAGTATAAAGAACTCTTTCCATGAGACATTTGGCGCAATCGTCCATTGGAAAACCTGCTTCGCGGCTAGTTTTCCAAACAGGGACGCTGCGCAAAAATAGTGTCTTACTGTCTTATGTACATTAATCGGAATAAATTCAGTTATGACTCATCAACGTTGAAAATAAACACAGAAACATAGGCTTACGGAATAATTTTGCCGAATTATGAGGTCAATTTTTATAAAGGTCACTAAATCGATACATTTGACGACTAATTTGTTACACACAACAATATTGAATATACATATTAACTATAAATATGTAAATATATGGGTGTTTTTCGAAGAAAATAAAAATGTAAATATTTAAAACCTCGCGTCAACGATAGAATCAACGCGGCGCCTATGCGAGCACTGGAAATTCGCCGATGAGTGCTTATGTAATATGTGGAAGAAGTATCAGTTCATCAGCTGTTTTGTTCTTTAATATCGAATTGGAATAGTATATTAAAGTAAAAGTTACGTAAGACGGAACGGGGAGCTTTCCAATGGAGGATTTCGCCAAATGTCTTATGGAAAAATTTCATATACTATTTTATATATTTGCGCATTTTATCTAGTTTAAATTTTGAATAATTTCAATATGACTGATTTGGTGAATTTAATGTACTTATTATTATTTACATTGGTAACAAAAATTAAATTTAAAATTTTTCATTTGTTTTTTATAACAAATTTATAATAGTTACAAAGTTTTTAGGTTTGAACTGTATTTCTATAGTTAGTTTGAATAAAAATGGACGAGAAAAAGTTAAAATGTACAACAGTGTACACTGTATACTGTATAGACTCTGTAACTGAAAAAGAAACAAACACGCTACAAAATCACATACATATTTATTATTTTATAAAAATTACCTGTTTTTAGATATTAAGATACTGTTGGATACTGATACCAGAATTTTTAGAATTTCCTAGTAATTTTTATTTTTGTTACCAACTTATGAACAAAATTGTTTTACAATAAATAAAAAAAACTGTTTTACAATAAGGCTTATTGTAAATAATATGTAAACCAAAAGTAAAAAAACATAATTATGAAACGCAAATGATAAAATTAATTTTTAATGGACATAAAGATAAATCTAACCAAAATTGGTTTTATGTATTTTGTAATAATTTTTAAACACTGTATTAATCAGATTTAATTTAAAAGGTAATGTAAACAGAAAATGTTGATAATTATCAATTAGTTATAATTAATAAACATGATACTTGATTTATTTGGTCAAAATAATGTCTGCTAGATTCTCTATTTCTATATTAAACTTTTATAGCTGTATTTATAGCAGAAAAGAAATTAATAAAATAGTCAGACACCGTGTAAAATAAGCATTTTATATATTTTTCTGTTAGCACGTCACGTGCACAAAGGAAAAGGAAATTTCTATAGAAATTCATGAAATATATTTTTGATCGACACATTCTCGAAGCATATTCACAAATTTATTAACCTTTATATCGGCTGCCATTTTACATAAATAGCAGCTTTTTGTACTTTTCCACTGTTGTAAGGCGATTATAGGGATATTGAATGTATAACGTTACTGAATTTTTCTTGCCTTTAAACTTTCTGGTTCACAAAAAAAAATTAAGTTTTTTTTAATGATGATATTCAATGAGAAAATTTGAAATTCTATCTTGGTCTGTTGACCGTTTTCTATGCATTCAATAATAATTAAGATATTTTTCCAATCAAATACTGAACTCTGCGCAGAATCTGGGTAAAATAATTTATCAAGGCAGCTATGATTAGTGGTGTAAAAATGACTTTTATTCATTGTGCTTTTTATAACACAGGCACACAAAAAATGGTCTATTTTCCCAGACGAGACAAACATTTCTATACGTTTTTCGGGTCGCTGAATCCGAATCTGGGGTTGGTTTGACTCGGTCAGGTCGCATTTCGTTGCTTTTTTAGATATTTTTTAAATGTCAAAATAATGTTTTGACTGTTAACGCACTTGACACACAAGAGAATTAACCTTAGATAGGGAATTAAATTTATTCCTCCAAATATAAAACAAGAAACAAATGAGAACCAACTCAGATAGGTTATAATCTGAGTTCACATAATTTTGTGTTGAGTTTATAGTGTGCGTGTTAAAAGTCCGCCCCCCTATTTAACTTTTAAACGGCTTAAGAAATTAACTTCAAATTTGAAACACGTAAATAAGATAACTCAAATATTTTTTTATTCGCTTGTATTCCAAAGTGACATGTTTCGGTTAGAAATGTTAAGTTAAAAGTGACACTTTTGTTAAGAGTTTGTCTTTTGTTTTTACTTTTTCGGTCTCTTATGAAAAATTGTATAGCGGTTGTGTTCGTCTTTTGTTTTACTTTGAGGGGCGGCAGCCCGCCAAAGTGCTTTTGAGGTCTCTTATGTAAAATTGTCAGATAACTGACATAACCCAATTAAAACTAATTTTACTTATTATTTTTGCCTTTTTTTGGTTAAAAATATATTTACAAGCGGATAAAAAATAGCTTATTATACACGGACGAGAAATATATCTCGGTCTTACGCAGTTGTGAATCTCGGCTCACGCCTCCGCATGCGACCGAGAAATATGTTTTCTCGTCCTTGGATCATAATATACTATTTTGGTATACCGAAGTCGCCAAAAAAAGTCACTTTTATTTTTGTACATATTAAATTTAAACTAAGGTTTACCTGGACATTTTGATAGTGTCACATAAAAAAACTACTGTCATATTGACAAAATATAATTTTATTCTTGTATATTTTAAATAATAATGCACATTTAATGAAAACAATAAATTATATTTCATATTTTAAAGCCTTTTAAGACTTAAAAAGCTTCATAAAACAAGAATAGGTGGAATATAAAAAATTAGATAAGTAATTTTTACCCTAAATACGTCAAGTTGAATAAAAATTAATTTTTAAAAAGTTTCTATGATGGGGTTTAACTTTTTAACTCCCACGAAAAAAAGCCGAGATAAATCAAACTTAAGAATAATAAGTATGTAAGAAAAGTGCGGTCTAGAAAACCAAGGCCATCAAACCATTAACTACAAAACTTTCTTTGCTAAACTTTAAATGTCTTTTTGACGTTTTAAATTCTCCAACTTTAACCTAAAAAACACAAATTGTCTCTGTAAGAAACGATACCTTAAATGAATGTTTCTTTACGTCCAAAAGAAAAGGTCACTATTTAAGCTTAACATTATTTTTTTATGCACTAGACTTACTGTCACAAAATATAGTTTTATTTCATTCTATATATTTATTAGGTTAAGTAGTACAAATAAAATATAATAAAAAAAGTTTTTTAATATACAGAATGTGTATGCATATCACTAATATTAAAAAGTAAAAGAAATTAATTTTCTCATTTTGATAGGGGAAGGGGTCCTAAGATAAGGAACTGGGTAAGTTAAAGAATGGTCTATAACAGTTGCTGTCTGTGGTAACTAGAGCGGCAAATAAGAGTGATTCCTTCCAAAACGAAGTTGGTCTACGTAGAAGCCATGTTTGTTTAAATGGGTGGTTCGTTATCATTTCGAGTGTACCAAATTTAGTAAATAAAATTTTATGGGTAATTATTGACCTAAAATTTCTATATACACTGTTTATTTAAATAATATCAGTATGGGCGGATAAGATGACGAATACCAAAAGCGGATAAGAAGATGACGATACTCTGTAATATACAGGGTGTCCCTGAATTGCTTGGCCAAACTTTACATACGGGATGAATGGCTCAAAACTGTTAAAAAAGTTCCTATAAACATATATCCTAAAACGACTATTAAGGGAGCTACGCCCCTTCAAATGGGGTTCCAAAAATTCGATTTTTATTTAATAACTCAGGAACCCTTTGTGTTATATCAACGAGATATTGCATGTAATATATTATTAATAGGGCCTATCAAGCGATGGTGTTTGCATGTAGTTACTTTAAACCGGGGCGTCCGAAATGGGGGGGGCCTTATCACTTTTTTGCCCCAAACTTTTTTCTGTGCAACTTTTTTGTAGATTTATGATAAGAATATTATTCCTCAGGTAAAGATACATAAAAAAGGTACTCTTATTGTAATACCGTAGGACTAACCGGTTTCGAGAAAAATTCATTTGAACGTGAAGTTTCACGCTTCGAGGACGAAAAATTAAATACTAAAATATTGAAAACAAAAATTTTAATAATGCGGGTTCTAGGTACATTAAAATTAATTTGGTTTGGCTCTTAGATAAAAGTCACAAATAAGTTAGGTTAGGATCTTACAGTTAATTTTTTGCGTTCTGCGTTTTGTGAATATTTCATGTTTTTTTTTTCTAATGGTTATGGTCCTGGCTGCAGGACCCCACAAAAATGTTAAGGTTGCCATTTTAACCGCCTAACTCGGTCATGCTTTTTTGATTTTTTTAGCAACCAAGTGTCATTCATTAAACAAAGTTTGACATTTTTAAAAGTAATAACACTTTTATTTATCAAATAAAAATATGAATTTTACTAACGAAGAAATGGCTGACATACATTAAACGTATGGGCGAGCAAACAGCAACTCTACTTTGGCACGGCGGCTTTATGCCGAAACATTTCCGAATCGACGATGTCCAGCTAAAGGAAGTTTTGCTGCAATTCATCAGCGTCTTTGTGAGAGAGGATCTTTTAAACGAAATACTGTAGATTGTGGGGTTCAAAGAAGCACTAGAACGCCGGCAGTTGATGAAGATGTTCTCAACAGAATCGCGAAAAATCCTACAAACAGTACGAGAAAATTATCGCTCGAAGTAGGTGTTTCGCTTATGTCGGTATGGAGAGTGCTGCATGAACAGCTACTTTACCCATATCACTTACAGCGAGTGCAGGGTCTTATGGGAGCTGATTTTCAACCACGAATGATATTTTGTAACTGGTTTCTACAGCAGTGTATTAATCCAAATTTCCAATCTGTAGTGCTCTTTACAGACGAAGCACTATTTACAAGGGATGCAATTATTAATTTTAATGACCATCAATGGGCTGAAGAGAATCCTTATGCGATTAGGCAATCAAGGCACCAACAAACTTTCTCATGCAACATTTGGGCTGGGATTGTTGGCGATTATTTAATTGGGCCAATGTTTTTACCAGACAGATTAAATGGGCAAAATTATAGGGAGTTTCTGGAAAATGATCTACCCCTCTTACTTGAGAACGTCCCATTGGAAACGCGCCGTCACTTATGGTTTATGCATGATGGTGCTCCAGCCCATTTCAGTCTTCTAGCTAGGAAATACCTCAATAATAATTATCCGGATCGTTGGATTGGCAGAAGTGGACCTGTTGCGTGGCCACCGCGTTCTCCAGATTGCAATCCTTTAGATTTTTTCTTATGGGGCCACCTAAAAAATCTTGTTTATACAACACCGATCCTCACCTTAGAAAACCTGCGCGAGCGCATAAATGAAAGTTTTCTTGTCTTCCGAAATAGCCCCGGAATTCTTGAGCGAGTTCGGCAATCAATGCTTCGAAGATGCGCAGCCTGTACTGCTAGTGAAGGAGGACATTTCGAGCAATTACTCTAACCTTGTTGTTGTTGTTTTTGATGTTTAAAAAAAAATTGCTAATTTATTCCAATTTTAAAATTGATAAGTAACTTTTTAAAATGCAATGCTTGGCCAATCATTTCAGGGACACAAATTTACAACAAATGGGTAAGCAGATCCAGGTTCAATGGATAACCAGGTTTAAGTCCTGCAGCCAGGACCATAACCATTAGAAAAAAAATCATGAAATATTCACAAAACGCAGAACGCAAAAAATTAACTGTTAGATCCTAACCTAACTTATTTGTGACTTTTATCTAAGAGCCAAACTTCACGTTCAAATGAATTTTTCTCGAAACCGGTTAATCCTACGGTATTACAATAAGAGTACCCTTTTTATGTATCTTTACTTGAGGAATAATATTCTTATCATAAATCTACAAAAAAGTTGCACAAAAAAAAGTTTGGGGCAAAAAAGTGATAAGGCCCCCCCATTTCGGACGCCCCTGTTTAAAGTAACTACATGCAAACACCATCGCTTGATAGGCCCTATTAATAATATATTACATGCAATATCTCGTTGATATAACACAAAGGGTTCCTGAGTTATTAAATAAAAATCGAATTTTTGGAACCCCATTTGAAGGGGCGTAGCTTCCTTAATAGTCGTTTTAGGATATATGTTTATAGGAACTTTTTTAACAGTTTTGAACCATTCATCCCGTATGTAAAGTTTGGCCAAGCAATTCAGGGACACCTTGTACATACATAATATCGATGTAGACATTTCGAATGAAAAGGACTGTATAATATGCGGGGATAATAAGATAATAAAGATAATAAGTTATGCTTTAATGCTTTAGTTGCAAATTATGGACCCATGCTTATTGCAATAAAATGAGTTCAAAAGAAACCAAAATAAAGATTTTGATTTGTCATTTTTGTGAAAATTAAAATACCCTTCATTACCCTAACAAGTTTTAAGTTATTTTTCTATTTTTTTTTTGTTTAATAAAGGTTTTTATTAGATTTTTTATTCTTCGTCAACTTACCTTCTCCGGATGGTAAGATAACTTATTTTAAAATTTCTTTAATTATTTTTTTTTAAAGGAAATAAATAATTAAAACAAAACAAAATGTTTAAATTAGATAAACTATATAAGTAACCGCCTTCTAAATAAAAAAATGTATATATTTAAATGAAAACCCTATTTTATACAAAACATCAAGATTATGTCGCCAACTTAGGGCCCCTTTACCTACATTGACATATTTTGTTTAATTCACATAAATTGTAGTTTCACACGTTTTACACTTAACGTTTTTGCGCGTTCTGGCGACTTGTATGTTACTGAATTACCGAAGTTTAAAGATACAATAGTTTAGAACGTTGGTACTGATATAATATATTATACGTATTCTATGTATGTTCGGTAACTTTTATTGCTTTTGTTAATTAAATTACAAACCACAAATATGTAATGTATAAAATTATCGATAACTTTTTTTTGTTACCTAATGAACTTTCTTTAAATAAGCTTAAGGGGAAAAGGATTTCATACTTGATCTCAGATTAGAAAAGCATCAGCTTTTCTTTGGAAAAGTTTCTGCTTGTTTTCCCTGACTATGTTTAACATTATGTAAATTTATCTTTTTTTATCATTAATATTAATAAGATACGAGATATTAATGATTAGGGACATAAAACTGCTACTTTTTTTGTCCGAGAGAGGAAAATTCATGTTGAAAGCGTTGTTTCAAACTTATGCTAATCTCCAGCGGAAAAACTTTTCCGATGGACGCTGATGATTTTTAGACATGCTCTTAATTATAAAACACATTAAAATTTAAATAGCGGTTTTTTAATTAATTTTTAAGTACGAATCATTAAATTCAACTAAAGAAATATAAATTATAGTGTTTATCTTAAAATATTTTAATAAGACCGGTAAAATTTTACTATACAAAATATACTGAAATAAGGGTTGTGCGAGTTTACATAACATACAGTGGTTTAACATACATCCGAGAAACTTTAAAAAATCTAATCTGCCATATTGGATTCGCCATTTTTAATTTTGGAAAACTGGCACCAGATTCGTAATCAGCAACCCCAGAAACCCCGAGTACCAAGTTTCAAGCAAATCCGAGCAACTTTAAAAATCTAATCCGCCATATTGAATTCGCCATTTTGAACGCTCTTTTAAATTCTGACCTCCGATTCAGATTCAGCGACCCAAAATACGTAAGAATTGACTCCTTGCCATTTTATCTCTAGCGGTTATTCGTTATATTTGTCAGTTTGAAAGGTTTTTTTTGACATTTTGACAATTTTTTTGAGCTAATCCGGTCAAACCACTATCAAATTCAGTTTCAGCTAGTCAAAAGATATGGAAATTCACTATTGACATACCAAGTACATGACACTTTTTTTGTGCGCCTGTACTATTAATATTAAAAATACTGTGTACATCGTTTTTTTTTCAGCGTTATGTAAGTAATACAAAACCCTAAAATATAGCGACTTCTGACATATCTGGTATTGTGGTACGGTTTAGTAATTTTTGTGAACAATTTTCTCTCTAAAATAGTTGGGTAGAACAAAACTATGCATATACACTGTCGAAATCAATCTAACTATTCTAACAATGCTCTCACTGCTTCAGGGAGGTTCTTTATTAATAATTTTGATGAAAAGCTCTCAAGTTTACTACCTAAACTTGAAAGTTTCACCTTCCACCCTCTCAAACTTTCAAAAATACTGCTACAGGGTGATCAAAATCTAAATCATTTTGCATTTATAACAGAAAATTTGTTCAGAAAATTAAAACAAAAATACATGTTAGATTTCTCTCAGGAAAATTATTTAATCTTGACACCACACTATAGGCTAATTCGTTTAAACGTGATAGTGATTCATGCCTAAAGCAACCTCCCGCCGTACGCTTCCTTACCCGCAACGCCTATACTTGGTTTCCCCTCTCACGTTCCGTCCCCCGCGCGGTCCATACTTTCAATATGAGTCACTATCAAGTATAAACGGATCATACTTTACACTAAAAAAATTTAAGCACAATTAAACCTTTCTACTACCAACTCTTAGGGTCAGTTTGTCAATGTGCAGCTAAAATTTATCTAGCGGATAAAGTCTTAGTTAACGTTAAATTCTGGCATTTCATTGGAGTTTCCATAATTGTAATTAATTTTATCCAGGTACTTTTTTAATTTAGGTATAAAATTAAAAATTTTACAAGAATAAAAACAAATAAATTAATTAATTAAACTTAAATATCCTGATAATGTCAAGAATTGACCCCAGATGAAAAAAAAATCATGCATACACTGTAAAAACCAAATCTGAATATTCAGATACAAATAGATAGAAAGTTTATGTCCGTATCTGAATATTAAGATACGTGACCTTAAAACATCGGCGGAAATTCTCTGTATATTTATTAGTGGAAAATATTTTTTAATTTTTAACGGCAAATGGCTAGGAAAATTCAGATGCATGTCAATAAAAATTAATGCTATGTTTGTATTTTTTACTGGCAGTTCGTAATAAATACTGGTCGGATCGAAGTCTTCATTTAGCGAGGGCAAGCACAAATAAGAATTTAAAAAAAACTAATTTTTTAAAGTAAATAGAAACTCTATTTCACTAACCAGACAGGTCATGTCGATGCTGTTTTTACACAGCGATTTACTTGAAACATAAAAAAACAATTTTTGCAAATAAAAAAAATAGAAAGAAAAATCATTTTTTTTACAAAAAATGTTTTTTTTTATGTTCCAAGTGAATCACTATATAAACTAACCGGGTGTCACAAATCCAATGTACACCCCACTTAACTTATGTATTTGTAAAGATAAAATTTTAAAATTTGGTACCTATAGTGGACTTAAGGAACCTTAACTTTTGACATACAAAACGACATTTTGCTACTTCGGTTTTACAGGAAGTGCTACCAACTTTCACAGTTTAAATGCGAAATCTAAACGCCTTACATTTTTGAAAACATTGATACCACATAAGTGAAATTTTGAATGTGAAATTTTATTTTAATTTTGTTTTAATTCTTTACAAATACAGAAGTTAAGGGGGTGTACATTGGACCTGTGACACCTGGTATAGTTCAAAGTGTATATATACACTGCCCAGTAAAAGAGCTTTTCCATTTTACACCTCCGCGCGTAAAATAGATTTTTTATTATTAGATTTACTTTTAGCAACCTTAAATATATGTTTGCCAAAACACTTCTGTGCATTTGTATGTATCATTAAACACTTTTGCGCATAAATATATTTCATCAAACACTTCAGCGCATGGTATATTTGTATATGTTTACCAGAACACTTTTGTGCATTCGTCACATCTGCGCATAAATATCTTCCACCAAACACTTATGCGCATGGTGCATGTGTATATGTTTGCCAAAATACTTTTGTACAATTCGTATATATTATTAAACACATCTGCGCATAAATATGTTCCACCGAACACTTCTGCGCATGGTATATTTGTATATGTTGGCCAGAACACTTTTGTGCATTCGTATGTATTATTAAACCCTTCTGCGCATAAATATGTTTCACCAAACACTTTTGCGCATGGTACATTTTTATATGTTTGCCAAAATACTTTTGTACAATTCGTATGTATTATTAAACACATCTGCGCATATGTATAATTTTTTTGTTATCAGATTCACTCACCAATTTTCAGGAAAAGTACTCCATCAGGGGGGGGGAAATTAAAAAAAAATATTATTAGATTCATATTCGTTGACCCCAAAAACCCCTATATACCAATTTTGAAGAAAATATTAATAATATTGAAAAATAATTACCCCCTCACCCCCTCAGGGGTGGAATTAAAAAAGTAGTTTTTTTATCAGATTCAATTTCAGCAAAAAGTCCAAACCTCAAAAACCTATATATAGCAATTTTCAAATTTTTCTAAAAAAAATGTATTTTTCCCCATTTCCCCCCCTTGCCGCACCCCAATGTTTACCAAAAACAATCCCGAGCGAGAACTTTTGGTAACATACCTGGATGCCAAATTTCAAGTCTCTAGCTTAAAGCGTTTTTAAGTTATCGTGCCCACAAGATTTCTCGGACAGACCGATCGACCGACCGACCGATCGACCGACCGATCGACAATTTTTTTTTTGCTCGAAACTGATTTATATCGACATAAAACGTCATAAAACGCAAAAATACACAAAAAAATGAAAATTTTTGCACGAATACAAGGCTTTCCGAAATTTTGAAAATTTTCAAAATGGGAAAGCAATAGTTATTTTTAATTCTTATTTTTGCTTACCCCCGATAAATGAATATTTCTATACAACTAGTATTAATAAATATTTTGTGACAGCAGTGGAACAGAAAAATCCACTTATCAAATACACTGCTAATATTTTTATGGTAATTTTTAAATCTATTTCTCAAGCATACTATTTTTTTATATATAAAGAATTAAATCAAAAGTATATATTTTGGAGGTAGGTAAAATTAGCTACTGATAGATTACTGTTTAAAGAATAATTTAACTAAAAAAGTAGGAAAGAAAACTAGCTAAAAATATAATATATAAAAAAAGTATCTAGAATACTTATAAACACGTAACTAAAAAGAAACAAAAAACTATAATATCTAAATAAAAAAACTAAATACTTATAAAAATGTACATAATAACTTAATTATAATACTATATTATATTATATACAATATTATAATACTAATAATTATTATTTAAAAATAAAAAATATAGTTTTTATTGAAGTTTTTCCCATTGTTTCAAGGACTCCAACGTATCTAGAAAAAATATTTGAGTTAAGAAAATAGTAAAGACAGCAACTAACATAAGATTTTTAAGGGGCAAAAGGTTATAAATATGGGTAATACCCATATACCTATTGGGTATAAATGCCAAAAAATCGACTCTTTTTAAACTTTTGCAAGTACTTCCTTTAGGGGACGTTCATAATTGAGTCGTCTATTTCCAATACCGGGTATTTCCTATGGTTATACCCGGTTTTGGAAATAGACGACTCAATTTATGTGACACTTTTAGGGGTCCTCGATTTTGTGACACTTTGTGACAGGGGGTGGATGGGTGTACCCTGGTGTGACGTGACAAAGTATAGGAATAGTCATGTAATATTTTTAGTTTTTTGTGCATTTTTTTAATTTTACTTATGTGACGAGACATGTGTAGGGTGTAAGATAAATCCAATAAATGTGTGACATAATATATGGACGTCCCCTTATGGTATACTAGAAAATAAGTCTTCATACAAAAAGTCCTTAGTTACAAAATAATTTTTAAACTTTTATGCAATATACATTTTTTATATTAAAATGTAGTTTTAAATACCCCATTCACTGTTTTTTAATTATTTAAATTAGCCCATGAATAACGCAATATTGCAATATTTTATAATTTTTGGTGGTATAGAAAAGTAAAAAAATCGTTATTTTCTTTTTTGTCTGAATTAAAAAACTAAAACATATTTTTTAGCTTATATAAAGAGAATAATTTTTTCTATAAAGACTTTTTTTCTAAATTCAATACTGAGAACTACTAGTACAAATTTCAAAAAATGTCTCCTCAACATGCCATGCACTAAAAATAAAAGGGGGGTCGTTTAGTAACTCATTTTTAAAGTTGTAAAATTCTTTATCCGATATAATTTTGTATTTTTTTAAGGTTATTTTTTCTTTAAAATTGACACATTGATATTTCCATCCTATTACAAAAAAATCTCACCTTTTATTTATTTATTCATTAATTAACACCTTGATTTCGGAAACAAGTCTAAAAATATTACGCTCCATTGGGCAGTCCAGTCCTAAAATATAAAACACCCTATTCTGAAATAAGAAAAAAGGTTATTACCAGAAGCCCCATGGGGGCCCTGTGAAGAAGGTAGGTTCGAGAAAATTCTCAATTACAAATCATTTTTGCAGATTTATTTCTAAATGCATTATAGACCTTCAAATAAAACTATTATTGTAACATTAATGTAAATACACGTAGCT
This sequence comes from Brachypterus glaber, assembly GCA_958510825.1. NCBI lineage: Eukaryota > Metazoa > Arthropoda > Insecta > Coleoptera > Kateretidae > Brachypterus > Brachypterus glaber. The sequence continues at coordinate 13,288,979 of OY294053.1, read as the reverse complement.
ACGTAGTACAATAATAAAGTTAAAAATTATGCAATACATACCTTTTGATTAAATATCGTTGAATGTTTGGGCGCAGTTTCTAACTACGAAAAACAGCAGATCACCACGGAACACAGGTGTAGGTCTAAGTACACACTAAATTAAATTCTTGATCGAACTTGCCTCAGACAAGTGGTCTGACCTACTAACTAAATATATGTCAAATTTACAACAAAAATCTTATATGTGTTTTCTTTAATATTTTGCAAAAAAAAAACTTGAAATAAATTGATGTGCGGAATAAATAGTGACAAACTTAAACTAGTTCTAAGTTAAAAATTAATTAAAAAACTAAAAAATTGTAAATTTTATGAATATGTTGGAAAAATTTAAAATACTGTTTGCGTCTGATAATTTTAAGTAAAATTTTTACAGTGTAATTTTTTTATTTTAAAAATCCAATTCAACAAAGCAGAGGAGATGTAATAAGATATAGACAGAGTCCACCCCTAAAATTAAGATTAATTTTCATTCAATAAAAACAAAACTTTGGTGATTTATATAGTTTTACATTGGCTATAAAATGTCGGATTTAATTTTTTCGTTTCACTTCCGGTTTCGCCGGAAATAACCTAAACTTTGGATTTTTAAATAAACCTGTATATTTTTACATATTTTGATTAAGAATTAAATTTTAAGTACAACCATATATCATTTGTCAATTTTTTGGAAATAAACCACATATGTGGTTTATTATACTTTTCAAACAACACGCACTAAATTTCTCTTTGGGAAAAAGTAAAAATTATTGCAGGAAGTCCTTCTTTCTAAATTTTAAAATAGTAATGTTCCAAGTATAATTATAATTGTCGAATATTTAACGAATAAAATTAGCTAGGAATAAAAATATAGCGTGTTTCAGAAGTAACGAATTAAATTCCCAAGCAAAAGTTTTCAGTACTGCATTTAGTATTTTTGTCATCTATGATGTATCTTTCGATACTTTTGTCTAGATGCATGAGATTTGCATCAGCTATTTTTTTACAATGATTGCTAAAAAGTTTTTATTTTGGTCTGTAATTTATTTACTGTGTAGTAAAAAGTCCAAACGAACTTTATGGTAAAAGCGTTTTTTTTGTAAGAAAAGGGAATCAGATGTGTTTAGAAGAAAGAGTATGTATATGTGACCCTGCACAAAGAAACCCACCTGATGTGCAAATTTACGTATTTCTTTATTTTTTCGGATTCTTATTTTTTACATAAGAATCCGAAAAAAAAGAAATATGTAATTTGACATACTAGTGGGATTCTTTGTGCAGGTCACATATATAATATAAGCACTGATGGCTCATCAGACTTCAAAGCCATACGTAAATTATTAGTTATGTCTAGAGGCTAAATCTGTAGTGTGTTTTCGTAACACACTGTATGTAGTTGGTGATATTGTGCAAATTTACAAAGGTACGTCGAATAAAAACAAAATTCTCGCTCGCTCTCTGTCGAAAATATTATGTGAATTTGCAACAATACAAAATAGTTTTAATCTAAGTAAAGTGACTAAAAGCTTTTACTCTTGTTTTTCGAATACACAACGGGTGTTATTATTCCAGAGTCTTTGATTTTAAATAAAATTTACTTTTTGTTTTACAAATTAGAAATCGTTTGGATTCAAAGGATCTTTCGAGTAAAAGAAATATACTTTATTATAGTCTGTTATTATCTATACACATAAAAAAAATACCAGGATTTATTACTTGTAGATTCATTTTATTTATTTATTATTTTATAATAATATACTTGGCATTCTAAAGTGCACACTGTAAAAAATAATGGAAAAAATACCATACCATTATGAAAACAATACCATACCATTATGAAAAAAATACCATACCATTATGAAATTTTTTCATACATGTGTACTTAGAAATGATGTCAGTATAGTAAAACTTCTGTACCTAACTCGAAAACTCGACCACATTAAAATACACATACTATTAAGGTACCTAATACATTTTTGCGATACCACGTTATTGAAAAGTTACCGTACACGTATGGGTTAATTACTTCCAATACATGTATGGAAATGTTACCATAATTTTATTTAAGAAAAAGGGTAGATACCCATGAATGGGACACTTTTGTTTTTTTTTAGACGGCTGCAAAAATGTTATTTTTAATCTTTTATACGTAATTTTTTTTAGTTATCATATTTGGAAATATAAGAACACAGTCCAGGTGTTAAAACTAAATAATGTTTTTTTTGTACCAAAACTACAAGCATTAAAAAAAACATAAAGTGTCCCATTCATAGGTATCTCCCCTACTCTTCCCAGTGTTGTATTGTTGTAAATAACTACAGAGAAACGTATTCGTGTTTGTCAATAGTTCTTATTTCAAAAGCAAGTTTCAATGTTTCCCGTTTAAATAATTTGAGTTTTAATTTCCAAGTTGCGTTAAAATATTTTTTTACCATGGATCCGTGGAAAATGATATAACTTACTGGTGATAATAACTAAACTTTTGCCTATTCTTCAGTAAAAAAATCGTGTCCCTCAGTTAATTTCAACTATTTTTCCTGAAGTTTTTTCAAATAAATTGAAAATATATAATTAAAGCCTATTTAATTTTTGTTAGTGTATAGCAAGAAATTAAGATCACCATCTTCTTAATAGCTGGGTGTTTTGTCTTCCAGAATGGGCGTTACGGGGGGTTAAGACTTTAGACATGGAGGGTTGGTAATTTATATAAATCTGGGCGCCGAAATGTGCTGATATTTTCAAATTAAAGGTGAAAAGCAGATCGATTTAGATTTATCGGGCGACGTTGGGGACAAATTAAACAAGATGTTAGATATATAATGCTTCTAATTGTATGGATTACTCTTCGCAGTAGACTCCACTTATAGTCGGAGAGCTGGTGACCATTTTTATTTCATTATTTGCTCCCGGATATATTTTATATATGTCTCAAATTAAGCTATGTTCAAATTGCTAGACTCCGGTTCCGGTTCCTTTGGGTGCTAGAAGCTCCAAAATCTATGACAATGAGGTACCAAAAAATCTATTTTTAACTTGCCGAGTCATATACATTTCATTCAATACATTCAGATTAAGCTATTTTCATAGTTATATACATCATTCTGGGGCCAAGGGGTAAGAACAGTCTTTAAAAAGTGCCTTTAAAATATGTGATACTCAATTTTTTAAGAAATTAGAATTTATGAAATTACATTTTGGTTAAACTAAAATTATTAAGAATTTTTAGTGCTGACGTATGCCAGATAAAGTTTTCAGTGTTTTTTTTTAACTCTTAGCCTACTGAATAATTGTGTAAAACTGTAAAAATAGACTAATCCAAGCGTAATAAATGTAATTTATTTGACTCGGTAAGTTTCAAATATATTTTTCGGGGACCACATTTCACCACCAGGCTTCTAGGATCCAAAGGAACCCGATCCAGGACCTGGCGATTTGCAAATAGCTTAATTTAAATGTACTTTAAGACATATATAAAATGCAGCTGGGAGCAAATAATGAAATAAAAATGGTCCCCAGCTCTTAGACTATTATATTAGTTCGACTAATATTATGATCATATATTCTGTTGAAAAATCAGAGGTTTAAATTTATTATAGCACAATCCAAAAGATTATTTGGGCTCTCCATGCTTCTGTAAATAATTTTGCAAATAAACTATAAACTATAGTAAACAGAGGAAGAGAAAGGTTTAAATAGAACAAAGATACAGTGTAAGAGTTGACAAAATGTTGTTTTACTAAGTCAGTATAGTTAATCATGTAAACCGCTTTTTCTTTGTGTAGGTAAAAAGTGTAGGTAAAAAGTCCAGTCAAATAACGAGAAATCCGTATGTTAAATAACAATAAATGTACACTAGCTGATATTTTAAAGGGTACTAGTGGACAGTTTTATTATAAAATTTAATAATTTTTTTTTATCGTAAGATGCATATTAAGCAAGTCACCCCTAAAACTCAAGGTAGCGGATACCCCTTACGCAAATCACCTGGTGAAAAACTAACAGGAGTGTTCTGTTACCATCTACTACTACCCTTTAAAATATCAGCCAGTGTACATTTATTGCAATTTACATTTATTATTTGACTGAACTAGTAATATATTTTTTAGCAATTTAGGCTCATATTCATATATTTTTTTTAACAAAACTGTCTTGGCAAATATAAACATCTTTCAGAACTGAAGATCTAAACCCAAAAAGTGGACTTGTGCTCACAGCTGCTAGTTTTCTGTAATTGCAAAACAGTTTTCTGTCCATGCGTCCATATGTATATTATTTTGTTTTTTTTTTTAACAATTTTAGTGTTTGGTCCTTCAGATTTCTAACAAAATTGCCTGCGGCGCTGGATTTTTTTTACTGGACGCCAATCCATAAGAAACTAAAATATATTTTAAACAAGCGTGAAGATATGTAATTCCATTATACCGGGTGTTTTTTTAACCTGAAACATTTAAATATCTCGAATACTATGCATTTTAGAAAAAAAAATATCGGACAACATTTGTTTATTTTAATGGTGGAAACAAAATGGGGTATATTTTTTACGGATATTTACGTTTTCAAGGTCATTTCAAGGTCAACTTTGTTTTTTTAAGTACAAACATATATTTTTTTACTGTTATTTAATTCCCCTCAAAAAAAATAAAAATGTTTTTTTGATCGAACTTTTAGTTGCAGAGATAACACAGCCACACAAAATTAAAAAAGTTGCATCTCCGACGAACTTGACTAGTCAATCTCTCTGTATTTGAGCCGCTGAATCCGAATCTGAGGTCGGAGTTTGAAAGTTAGCTCCCATTTTCAACAGAACCTCAAAAAACATACAATGATATGATATTTTTTTTGAGGTTATGGTAAAAATGAGAGCTAACTTTTAAATTTCGACCTCAGATTCGGATTCAGCGGCTCAAAATACATAGGAATTGACTAGTAAGTCCGTCGGAGATGCAACTTTTTTATTTTTTTCGTGGCTGTGTTATCTCTGCAACTAAAAGTCCGATCAAAAAAAGTTTTTTAAAAAAGATTTTTTTTTTTGAGGCGAATTAAATAACAGTAAAAAAATATATTTGTACTTAAAAAAACAAAGTTGACCTTAAAAACGTAAATATCCGTCAAAAATAAATACGCCATTTTGTTTCCACCAATAAAATAAACAAATTTTGTCCGACATTTTTTTTTTCTAAAATGCCTAGTATTCGAGATATTTGAAAGTTTCAGGTTAAAAAAAAACACAGTAAATTGTATATTGCATTTTCCCAAATATTAAAAAGAAAATATATTTTCAAAAAAAAAACAAAATTAAAAAAAGATCTTTTTTTAAAAAACACAAAAAAAAATTAAAAAAAAAATTAAAAAAAAATGAAAAAAACTTGAAAATTTTCAATTTTTTTAAAATTTTCTTTTTGCGAAAAAATAAAAAAAAAATAAAAATGATAGTTTCTTATTTTTAAAAAAAGTTTAACCCGTCATAACATTTTTGTTTTTGGGGATTACTTTGAAAAAAAAAATAGGGATCGTCCCGTCATAGAACTTGATTTTTCCTGAAAATTTCGAGTCGATCGGATAATTCGTTCTGGACTTATCGTGTCTACAAAAATTGTGACATCGGACAGACGGACGGACAGATGGACATTTTTAAAGTTTCTTATTTTCTCATGAAACACATTTGTATCCAAGAATTTTTTGTCTAGGACGTTTTTTTGACGATTTCGGGAAATTCGAAAATACAGTATAATATTATTCTAGAGCATGCGCTGTGAATAATATAATAACTATAATTTGCTTTGAAAATTATAAGGTGTTTGAAAAATAGTTTATAAAAGTATTCGCCTGTGGAACAATAACATGAATACCGAATCTGAGTGCCGGCCATAATTTTTTTTTAAAGGTTATTTAAATTTTTTTTAATTCTAAGCTTAGGTGTTATAAGGTGTTTAGAAAATGCTTGGTTTCACTATAAATTTCATTATAAATTCTAAAAATTTTCGCCTGCGACGCTTAACTTGTTAACAAAAAGGTGATACAACCATTTTAATTAATATGTTATATTCAATAATTTGCATACAGGAATACCTGAATATTTCTAAATATTTTGGCCTGCGGCGCTTAAGATAATGTGTTATTTTTTTAGAGGTTTCCTCTGGCTATTTGAAGTTTTATAAATTATTTCCTTTTGAAATTTTTGACGTTAGGAAATTCGTGAATTTGATTAATTTACTTGATATCACAATAATAATGAATAGATTTTATAAAATAATTGCATATAAAATTCTGAAAAATTCGATACTTTGGGATTTCTAAAAAGTTTTGCCTGCGGCGCTAAATGTTGTGTTGGTGATGTCACTTTATCTGTTTCTTATTAACCCACCAGAAAAAAAGACTGTCTCTGTTGCTAAACATGCCACTAACAAGTTTCTTAAATACTCTTCGTTAATTATTTTTTATTGTTGACGTTTTAAAATTTTAAATTTACTTAAAACACAAAATATAAATTACTACTATTAGTAGTTAAAAATGGATTTTAAAAAGGTCTCAGTTTCTTTCCCTAAGAAAAGTGTATTACCATTACCGAAAATTTTGCAATTGGGTGACGCCGTGCCACTTATAACGCTCTTGACGGAAAGAAGAGAGCGTGAATGATGCCTCCCTCTTACGTCGGAGACTTTCTTTCATGCGGAGAACTATATATTAGTATACAATCATGTATAAATGTTAACCTACCTGCGTATACATTATACATTATTTGTTTCCGCAAGTCGGGTAAAAAAATAATTTCAATTCGAAACAGGGTGAATTTTCTGTTTTTTGCCTAAAATTTTTTTCGGTTTAATTTTTTGAATTTTCTTATTGGAATATATTTTTTTATGTAAAAACACATAAAAATGTATATTTGTGTAACATCGCAGGATTAACCGTTTTGAAGATAAATGCATTAAAAAAAAATTTAAGCACCAAGAAATTAAAGTTAAAAATAAAATAATTATACAATCAAGAACTAAAGTTTTAACAGTGCAAAGTAATTCAAAACTAAAAACTAAGAAAAAATCCTATACAACTTGGTCCAAGAATCATTCCTTAGGAAGTTATGTCCTTTTAAAAAGTCCTATTTTTAAAGGCATGGTGTATTTGTAGAAGGGCGTAACTCCCTTAAAAGTTATTTTGGACTTTTATATAGAATCTTTTTTTCTCAATTTTAAATGTTAAATCACTGTCAATATTTTAGTTTTTGACTTAATTAAATTTTTGGTTCTGGTGCGAAAAATATTACTGTATGTCCAAAAAGGTTAATCCTACGATTTTACACTACATGAACTTTTTTATGTATTTGTACCTAAAAAGGTATATAAAAATCCACCCGGTTTCGAATTGAAATTTATTTATTTTATCCAACTTGCGCAAAAAAATAATGTATCCTCTATAGGCAGTTAGGTTAACATGTATATATTCTTGTATACTAATAAATAAGCTGGCAGGTTTTTTGTTTAAAACTTTTTTTATGGACATTTTAAAACTTGCAAAAATGAAACTTTCGCGAAATCTTTAAATAAATGGAGATTTTTGTATGTTCTAATTTGAGGGGAGGGGGGATATAATTTTTTTAGTTTGTCCCAACTAGTATTGTTTCTAAATATTAAAGAAACCCTCCAAATTTTCGTTTGGACTTTTCTAATTTGAGGGGAGGGGGGATATAATTTTTTTAGTTTGTCCCAACTAGTATTGTTTCTAAATATTAAAGAAACCCTGCAAATTTTCCTCAATTTTATATATAATCAGTTTTTATCCGAAAAACAAGTACCGATTTTTTTCAAAGTTTGAGTGCTTTGAGCTACCTCTAAACATTAATTGATTTGGCTCATTTTTTAGTGGCCACCATTTTTTACCAAGGAGCAACTTTTGAGCCAGAGAGCGTTTTCGATTTTGAAATTCGGGATTTTTTGACACATCCTAGTGCAGTCTAGCATATAAAAAAAAATTTTTGGCCCATGCCCTCTCTTTGTTCCTTTACGTATTAAGTTAATATATGCTTGAAAATAGATACAAGATAAGTCCAAATTAACCCTTTAAGTGTTGATGGTCCCTATAAGGACCACCTCGTTTTAGGGTCATAGTAGGCTGAACGGTTGCATGATTTTCACCTTTAGGTCAGGATACTAAAAGTCGATGTGGTACTGTGCTAGACTACTTATTGCGCATGCTACTTTTTGACATGCAAAAAGTGAGTAAGTGGGAGGATTGGTGTAGTGGCCTACCGCGGCCGTACATTACAAGTCTACTAGCCAACTAGCGTGAGTTCGATTCTCACTGGCCCCGATTTGGCTTTTTCAGTTAATTAATAATTTGACGGCGTACGTGAAGCGAACACTACCTATAAAAACTGGTTCGAAAGTCAGTATAAGCCGGTGGTTCCCTCTACTACCAGCCCACACAAGTCCTGGACTTGCTTAATTAAGTAGAATAGTTGAGGTTAAACAAACATGTAATGTAATGTAATGTAATAAGGGACCATTATGTATTAGAGGCAGTGTTTTTATACAGTAACAGAAAAAGAGATAGCACAAAGAAAAGTGTGAAAAGAACAAAAATTCAAGGCTCTGAATATAGGTTTGTGTATTTCATGTTTTCAATACTTTCATAAGTAAACAACAATTTGTACTTTTGTTTAATAAAAATTAAGCTTGACCTACTGGTCCTTATTATAACCACCAAACATTTGTAATTTACAGGTGTACCTAAAAGATCAGTGCTCCCTGTAGAGACCACTCATAACAAAAAAAAAGGTATACTTTTCTAATCAAAAAGTGTCGCTATTCATTCGTTTAATGTGTTTTGAGCCAAAGGTAACAAAAAACTACCGTTAAAAAAAAGTTTTGCGCCTTTCAAGGGTTAAAAATGGTTAAGGCATCGTATTTAATTAAAAATGTATAGTGCCAAAAAAAACACAAATCTCAATAAAAGTAAAAAATAAATTCTTTTTGCAAATCCAAACCAAACATAATTTCTTGTCGAAAAGTTTAACAATGTTTATAAATTGCTTTAAAATATGTTTGTATAAATGGATAATAATATTATTAGAGTTTTTTAAGATTTTTAAAAATTTAAAAGGTCACACATATTTTTTTGAAAAAAATCATTATCAATTTATCTGTTTTTTTTATTGTCTAAAATATGTTTATTAGATAGAGAGGGGGCAATATAAGACCAATGGGATATAAGAGAATGTATGCTATTATCAGAGCTTTAAATAATAGCAGGAACTTATTTTGCATAGAGCCTAGTTAATTAGCTGGTATTAAATCCCATTAAAATCATTCTGTATAGCAGGAAAAATATTATTATTATTTTGTGAATTTTTGTTGTGATGGTTATAAAACAAGTATATACTTTTTAGCAACCACTTAATAACAGACTTTTAGTATACTGAGTTCTGCGTAAATGTAGTTTAAATTGAAAACGGATTTTTGCATTTTAATATTTCTAAAAATGCCTATTATTTTTTATTGAAGTTAATGAAAAATGGCGTTATTTATTACTTTTCGATATAATTTATTTATTTTCTACAATCTTTGACAAATAACTATATTCTGGAAGTAACAACTTAAAACACAACTCAAATTTGTATAAATTTTCGTGAAACTCATAAATTAAATTGAAATTTTTCGAATTATTCATCAAAAACTATTAAAATTAGTAAGCATTGAAGTGTGACGATGAATATCTTTTAAACGCTTAATTTAATTGACAAATTATAAGAGACCATTTTTGTAGAGCAGTTAATTTCCTACAAAACTATGAATTGCGCAATTCATAACAATTTTTTGTAAGCGAGTTATAAAATTCATAAGCAAAACAGAAATGTCTCTTAAAATAATCAAACTTTAACCTTTAATATCTTTTAAACGGTGAGGTTTACGAAAAAATTGTAAGAGACCTTTTTTGTAGAGCATTCGATTTCCTACAAGAATATGAGAGAGATACTTTTTAACAAACAGTTGTCAAAGAGATATGAATTTTTGTTCCTAATACTTAGGAAAAAATGGAAAATTGTAAAGCGGAGAACCTTTTTATCAAAATTAAGAGCTCATATTTGGTGAAAATTTTCTAGAGGTGTCTAGAAACCGATTTTTCAGAGTATAAAGTAAAAAAAAATAGTCGGTTTTTTGGTAGTCATCTTGTTTGAAAAATAATTTTAATAATTTTAAAGATAATTTTTTTATAAGTTGGCGTCTGCACAAACATCACTACAGAGTGAGCCGGTTTTGCGTAGGCCGAAAATTATATTAGTTTGAGCTGGCAAACTATCCTATGGAAAATGCCATTATTGGAATTGGAATTGGAAACATAAAAAAACTTAGTACTAGCCAGTCCAACACGGCAGATAGCATTAGAAATCGATAGATTATTGAAAAAAATTAAGAGAAAAATATAGAACAATCAGCATAAGAGAAAAAAACGAGAGATAAAAAGAAGAATATAGGAGTAAAAGAAAAGTTGAAAAAGTAATTAAACTTGACCTGGCTGGTAAGCCTAAAGGCGGAGGCCATTAAACCAACAGAAGAAGAAGAAACATAATTTTTTAAGTCTCAACATGCTTCAGTTAATCCAGAAATAAAAATCAATTTTAACAATACATTTTGGTGCTAACATAAGGAAAATACCCAAGGAATTAAATAATTATACATGCCAAAGCCAAAATATATGGAAATGAAGGTTCGGACCAGCCAAAAGATTTAACTGCTATTAAATTAAGTACCTTACTGTATTTCAGTATTTTATCAATGTTATTTTTTTAATTCTGTTAAAATTTTTATTATTTCTGTTATTAATTTTATGATTATTAATTATTTATATTATATATGTATATTCTGTAATTTTTACAGTACGTAAGGAAGCATATATTCTTTCGAGAAATTAATATAATATATAATAATAATTTTTTCTCTCCTAGGAGTAAATTTTATAAATTTTTTCCTCTCCTTAGGAGTAAATTTTATAAACAATTGATATCTGCCACTCGATTTTCCTTGAACTGCAAAGACATGTCATTGCTTATAATTTTTAATGGACAAAACGTAACAATATTTTGCCATTGGATAAAAAATGAACATGGGAAATATTATAAATTAATTAATTATAACAGAATATAACATATTATTCAGTAAATAAACAAACCCATGTTTTCACACATCTTAAAAATATCAAAACACCACCCACTAGAACTGTCAACTTTCAGGTAATAACTCAATTTATTCATTTGTTTGCAGAAATGGCGATTTCAAAGGCTACTTGTTTTTGCGCGGTTAATTAATAGCCAGCAAATATTTTAGTTTATTTTTTATATAAAACTTTTAAATAATAAGAAAAAATGCGCTATTAGTAAAAAAATAATATATAAACCACGGTAGAGAAGACTATTATAGCCTCGCACTAAATTACATATTAAATTCGCTCGGCTATAAAAAATGTCTTCTCTCCCTTGGTATACAATTACTATTATACATATTTTAAATCCAATGACATTGTACCTACATAACCCTAAGAATCAAGAATTAAGAATTTATTTAATGCTAATTAATATTTACATTTTTGCATTCGTCAGAAATATAGTTTAAAAAAACATACAATATGTTTAGACAATACTTGACATTTAACAATCCATCCGTCATCCAAGAACTCCTGGATATTACAGTAGCCTTTTTTTATAAGCACTGTTTTGAGGTTTGTTTTAAGTTTTCTTAAAGGCAACAACTGCAAATTCGCCGGCATTCTATTTAGGAATATAGGGTCATAGTATAGTTTGGACTTTTTGATGTAAGTCTTAAATGTTCTAGATCAATTTTGTTTTTGTTTCTTGTATTTTAGTTGTGTATGTCTGAGTGGCTTTTATAATCTTTTAAATTCAACAGGGCCTCACAGGTACACTCAAGTATGCGACCATGCGACCTAACATCATCTTAATAATTTAACCTTATAAGCAAGATTTTACGTTGCAAGCTGAAAAATCTATCTAAGTGGCAGCTATGACCCTAACAGGTTATTGTATAACTCAGTCTGGACATAAACAGCGAGTGGGAGGCAGTGATAACTACAGAGTGAGGCAATATATCAATAATAATTCTAAATAAATAAATGTATTTAGCCGCCACAACGGCGATATACTAGACATGAGAGTCCCATTTTAAGGTAGAGTCAAGAACAACCCCTAGACACTTAGGTTTGACTGAGTTATAATCTGTTAGGTCTTGTAGCCTTTTATGAGTAAATATTAAATTATTTGTTTTTGAGGTGTTTAAGTGAAGCTTATTTACTGAAAACCAAGCTTTCAGCTTTGATTTATACTGTAACTGGTTTGCCTGAATTTTAGCAATTGTGTTTGTATTTATTTATTTATTTATTTTATTTATACTCTTTAGAGACCTATATAATAAGGTGCTATTTGGAGGATAGCAAAATGTCATTGTCAATAAAGCACGTAAAACACCTAAAATTTTAAAATTTCAAAAGTCCAAACCTCAAGGATCGGTACTGTTATGGCTAATTAAGTCGCCAATGGTAAATAAAAAACGTCGAGAAAAAAGTAATGCAAAATAAATTTTTTATTTAATTACGTAGAACCTTCTTCCGGAAAAATTAAAATGAAATACCAGTGTACTAAAACTGCCCTGATAAAGTAAAGGGCAGTAAGTGACATTGGTCAATAGCAGCGTTTTCAAAATATTACACCCTGGGTTGATGTGAAAACGCCGCTATGCAAAAAGTGTTACTTACTGCCCTCTACTTTAACAGGGCAGAATAGGCTAAAATCAGTTAATCAATTAATCAATTGATGCTCAAATAAGCACACAAGGTAGTACTTAGGTTGGATGTTAAAACACGAATGTTTAAATTTTTCTGTATGTTAAAAATACTTTTCGCTTTTTTGCGAAGAGTACATATCTTTGGGGACAAATTAAACAATAGAAGAGGATTGAGTGTAAGCGATCTGTCGGCTGGTTGGCGGCAGAAAATAAAATTTACCACCGACAGCCGACTGATTTGTTTTTATTATCTTTTTCTTAATCCGGTTTAATTTGCTTTAATCCAGAGTGAAAAAATAAGAGCTAACCCAATAAAAAGGTTTTAAAAATCGAAATTTGATACTTAATACACTGTAAAAAAACTGCTTAAATACATGTAGTGCATATACTAGTTTACAAATTGCAGATTTTTTTGGGGCACACTCGTGCTTCGTCATTTAAACAATAACTGACTTAAAAAGTTGTTTTATTGTGGATTTTTCTTTTTTATTTATTTTTAATTGTAATTTTTGCCCATAAATTTTGATTCAAGTACAGTGATATGGGTATCAATCTTTTAAGAAAAAAATATGTGATTTAATGGTACTACGGTACCAGTACCTTCCCATTTAAAAAATTGAGTTTTATTAAAAAAAATGATTTGCTTAGTTTTAAAGGGCTCCAAATTGGTTAACAGTTAAATAAAACTTTATTTATTTATTTATTATTAGTAATGCATCAACCGCTAGGGTTATTAGCAATCGGAATGTAAATGTACATTGGGTAAGCATTAGTATACATGATAGGTTAGAGCTATATTTTGTTTATAAAGTCTATGGACGAAATGAACTTAAATAATTTTTCCGTACACTTAGTATTGTGCTTAGGTTATTATCCAGGTGGTAACTTTGTTTCATGTTTTTCCTAAGAAAATTACTAAGCCAAGAATAATTTTGCATATTTCAAATCTAACTAGATTTAAAATTAAAATTTAATTAAAAAAATACATGCTCTGTCAAAAATTGACAAATTATACATAGTCTACTCAGAATTCAGTTTTAAATCAAAATATGTAAAAATATACAGGGTGTTCCATTTAAAAATTAAAAGTTGAGGTCATTTCCGGCGAAACCGGAAGTAAAAAAAACTTGTTTATAATGTCAAAAATGCAGTTTATTCAGTTATTTGATCCTCCAAATTTAATTTTGATAAGTTAATAAACAAAAAGTTATAGGGGTATACCACTATTTTGTGGCACCCGGTATATTAGGGTGCTTAGTCAAAATTAAAAAATGGATTTTTTTTGGTCCCACCCCCTATAAATGTTCATTTAGGTCAAAAATCAACCCTTAATTTTTTTTCAGATTTTTAAAACATATATTTAGAGGTCGCGCCCGGCGGTTTTTTGAAAGACAAAACATGTTAAGCCTTTTTATTATTATTTAAATATAAAAATGTTAAAATCAGGCGATTGTAGGAAGGGAAATTATTTTAAATAATAAGGGAATATTAAAAAAAAAATAAAAATACCCTTTTACATGAAAAAATGGCTTTACCCGGGTTAAAACATTGCAAAAATTGACGTATGAAGCTTATTTATGCTACAAAAAAGGTTACTTAGAAATTTTTATCATGGGTTATTTTTTTTAGAAATTCATTGATACCACCCCATATTTATTTTTTTAAGAAAAAGAACAGGATGTTAAAATAAAATCACAAATCCCATAAAATGTAAAAAAAAATCACTTTATTTCGATAAAAGAGATGATATTTGGCCAAAATGCATAATAATATCTACAAATTGCTTTATTGTGTTTTATTATCTAATATACCATACTAAAAGGCATTTTAAAAACATTTGTTATTTATTTGCTACAAAATTGATATTTTATTGTAATTTAATACATTTTTTTTTAACTTTTATTGAGATATTTATTTTTTTTTTACACTTTTTTTCAAGAAAGTAAATATAAACCCTAAATTCGGACACATTGAAGAATAACCTAGAAAAAAAAAGGACTTTGATACTAAGTGCATTTCTTCTAGCCGTTAATCGTGTCAATTTTTATCAATTAAGAATATTCCTTTATTATCCAGAAACACTTTTTTGTTCCATAAACGTTCAATATCAAAAATTTTATATCCTTAAAAAAACAAAAACCCTTCACATGATTTTCTATTTAAAAAAGAGCCGGGCGGGACCTCAAACATTTTTTAAAAAAGGACAACATTTAAAGTAATAAATCAATTTAGCCAAAAAATGGGATTTTCCCAAATAAATGATTCATAAAGAAGAATATCGTCTTAATACGGAATTTTGGCCATAATGACAAATATATATTTTTGTTTTAAAAAGTGCAAAAAGATGAAAAGAAATGATGAAAAACTGATTTTTAGCTTTTCTTTATTAATAATAAACAAAAAAATATTAAAAAATCTTCAAAACCCATTATATTACACTAGGCAGTCATATATATTTTAACTAATTTTGGGTCGCTGAAACCAATCTGGCCTCAGAATATTTCTATTACCTAAGTTTTCTGAGAAAAATTAGATAAAAATGTTAAAAAATCATTATTTTATCCCTCTTTTGTTCTAAAATCATGGGAGATAAAAATATTCCAAGGACAAATTTAGATTCGGCAACTCAATATTAGCTAAAAAATACCCAACCTAAAACATGAAAACTTTAAATTCATAGGTAGAATAAATAGGGTATTATGAAAAAAAATATAAAAAAATATAAACAAAATGGATAATGTGACAAAACTAAGTAGGGGTGGAGGGTAAGAAGAAGGGTGCATAAGGGGATAAGCTTATCGCCACGTACTCATGCTAAAAATTGTCAAAAATCATTACTAGGGGATCAAAAATGAACTAAAAAAATGTTACGTAATATGATTCTTATGCAATAAAGTAACATTTTTATGATGTAGAACCATTAAAAAAACAAAAAAAAATACACAATATTGTGTTTTATAAATTATTTTTAAATTGGCATAATTGCCTCTACTAAAATTTAAAAAATAAGACGTGCTGGATTTTTTTAAGGTCCTATAAAATTTTTATACAGATTTGATAGTTTTGCCACAGCAATTAAGTAAACTCTGCACTTTCATTTTAGGCTTTTTATTTTTTTTGCATACTTACTCTGACAGTAGGTTCTTGGCATATATATTTTTGAGTTCCTCGTATTTTTTTTAATAGACCCTAAAATTTTCAAAATCCTACCCTTTTTTTTTAATTTTGAAAAAAAACTTAATTTTTTCCTGGACTTATATCTCAAAAATTTTAGGTGCTAAAGTTTTTCTAAGGACAGATTCGGTTTCTAAGCCCTCGAATTAGTAAGAAAAAATTACTTTCCGATCTGGGCAAAAAAAAAAGTTGAGATTTGTTGCCTAGTGTTATCAGAAACTAACACTAGTAATTCTTAAATTGACTAGTAAAGGTTATTCTATCTCAGTCTCGATACGATGTTGCCATATCCTAAATTTTCTATGTAAGAATTTGCAATCAAAAAAATAAAAATAAAAGTATGTTCGGACCATTTTAAAATTATGTATTTTTTTAAAGCAAAAAGTGTGTAAATCAGAATAAATTTGTCTTTACTTTTTGTAGTAAAGTAAATAAAATCTGAATTAGATAATTTGTATTGCAGAACCTTTTTTTTGTGTGTCGCAATAATTTGTCTTTAACTGAAATACATGACTCACGCCTTCGCCAAAATTGAAACTGTGTTTGGAATTTACAATGAGTTCGAATTAAATAAGTATGCTTTTTAAATATTAGGTATTTTTTTTAAATTAACCAAAACCAATTAAATTGGCTAATTAAAATTTAATTTAATTAAAATAATTTAATTAAAATTTCGCATGTACCTGTACGAATATCATCCATCGACACCTGTTTGCGTTGTGCGGTATATGTTAATTACCAAAAACTATTAACAAAGCCACCATTGAAAACAAAAGATAATCGAACCGCGATAGTATCCATTGTTGACCTCTAATTATCACGGGCGTGGATTTTCGGTCAACAGAGGGCGCGCGGGGGTGGAAAAACTGCCGTTCGTCAAAAAAACTTACCGAAGATAATATGAATAGGATTATTCGGTTTACTTAAGCAGAGCCGTAGCCATTGAAAATATTGATAAATTAAAAAAATAATAATATTTGGTAATTTCCTCACTAAAAGTTAATCTGATTAGCTTTTATTTTGATCATCAATTGATTTTATGGAAAAATAGTCGGTAATTTTTCATTTGATAAAAGGCTGATAATTCTTCGATTAGAAAGTTGGCAAACCTTTGCGTTATGAAAGATAAATTACGTGGTCTGAATTTAAATTTGATATCTCAACAAGTTCAAAAGTTAAAGGAGGGTGACTTTTGGACCGCATTCACTTTTTTTTTATTTTGGTTCTGATTTTTCTTTTCTTTAGGCCTACGGGAGAAAGGGGTTAATATGAAACTGATGGGATACAGTATGCTGCTAACAGAACTTTAAATAACAGCAAGAACTTATTTTTTTATTTGAATAAAATATATTTAAGTGGCTCTAAGTTGCTAGTATTAACCAATAAAAATAATTCTATAAGGGTAAGGCGTTTAGTACTTAATTCATGTGGACCAAATCGGGGGTTCGAGTCCCTGCGGTGAAAGACAATTTTTCATTCATGCGATCTGGCATCGAAACTTGTAGCCCACTGTACAGTATGGCTGCTCTCTTTGTAACACAGAAACTTGTGGCAGACTATACATTAAGGCTGCACTCTTTGCGTTATTATCATAAATTGTTAAAATTCGATTCTTCTTGCCTTGCGCGGTATTATCATAAATTGTTAAAATTTGATTCTACACTGTAAAAACTGCATGTAAAATAATGTAAAAATACATGTATTTACATAGTACGGAATAGTAAATTTACTATTCTGGACTATGCATAATTCATGAATTTATGTAAAATAATATAAAATAATGTAAAATAATGTAAAAGAATGTAAAATAATATAAAAAAATATATTTACATTGATTTACATATTTTTACATGATTTTACAATGTCCGGATATGTTATTTTAAACGCGCGTGCGCTTTGGACAATAACCAAGAAGGCGTCACATTATGAGACGGACCGTTTAATATTGTTATTGTTAGAGAGATAGCGACGCATGCTGCTAGGTGAAAGTGTTAAAAGTGTAAAAAAAAAGGTAAATATTATTTATGTACGATATTTAAATGCTTTTTGCCTAAAATTTACGTTCATTATAAATTACGATCTTTATCAACCAATAGAACTTTAAAGAAAGATGTAAGCAGTTTATACTCGTACTAAGGGTGCAAATCGTTTGGTTTATTAAACCTAATGAACCTTACGCTACGATATTTCAAAAAAGCTTTGACACAGAGACTTGTATTTTGGAACAAACAGAACAAACATTTTCTAAATAGTAAATATTTTTTTCAAATTTCAAGTCCAAACCATTTTGGACTATGTAATTTTTAGCGTTCCGGTCTATGCAAAATATTACCATTCTGGACTATGTAATTTTTAGGGTTCCGGTCTATGCAAAATATTACCATTCTGGACTATGTAATTTTTACCATTCCGGTCTATGGCAACATATTACCATTTACGGACTATGTAATTTAATGTAATTTAATGTAATTTATTTTTATCGTGTATATAAAAGGAGGAAACCTATCAGTTGAGGGGAGTACCATAGGTACCGTTTTAAGAACTGTTTGACCAAAATTGTATATGTGCTTTAGAAACAATGGTTTGGAAGTCATTAAAGCCGGTGGTCCACAGAAGGTAGTATGCACATTGTGCATTGCATAATAGGTATTTGGCTTAAGTGCAAGTGATATTTTCATGCATTACTGAGGTATTATCCCCCTTCAATGTACCTTTCCCAACTTTTTGCCGCTTACAGGTTCGCATCACCATAACATAAAATGAAGCTGTGATTGGCTTGATGTCTTTTGCGCAGGCTTATAACGTTATGTTTATGGTTAATCTGCGTCAGATGGGGTAATATTAAACATGGAAATTTAATTTTTAAGAAAAAATACTTCAACGATTTATTACCTTATAATCTCTATTCTAGTTCTATTTATTGGCTTTTTTCTTTCGGATAATTGGGCAAATCATGACTTAAAAAAAATCACTACGTGAAAAAAACTAATCTCATATACTTCTTCCACGTTTTAATTTAAAGTTTTTAATATTTTTAAAAATACTGTGCACAATAAATTAAATACACTACTAAAATAAATCGAATTCGCGTCAAACATTGTTTTTGTTGCCAGGTTTATTTTAAATACGGCACAATAGTAAAACTGGGTATGGATATCTGGCTATAGTTTGCCTAAAGGCTATCCCGTGGGACTATTTTAATTAGTCGAGTCGTTAACATTAGGGTGCATTACATCATGTAAACTTTTCAGTTGCTTCGAACAAATATAGCAAAATTTATAATTAGGTATAAAATAGTTGAAAGCTGATTAAACACAGTTATTTAAAAACAAATCATTTTTTTATAATACAAAAAAAAATCATTTAAGAAGATATTTGTCACTTAATGAATTTATCGTTGTTTTAAGCAGCAATTTATTTTTAAATAAGATGGTGTTCGAGTATTTCAGTAAGTACCCTAGTAATATTTTTAAAATCCAATATCAGAATAATAATTTAATTTTCTAAAATCATGAAAATGTAACCCTTTGATTTTTTTGTCATTATTAATGACAGAGTGACTCTGCCAGAATGTTTCTGCAATTTTTAAATCAACTGTAACATTCATAAAGGAAATTATTCAATTCAGCAAGAGAGATTTTCATGGATTTATAGCCAGTGGCACTAATTTTAGGAGTGTTTTCTTTAAAAAAATTCTGCTCCTAAACGACTATTATATTTAGTATACTTTTTGTTTTAGTATGAAAAAAATAAACTCTGAGATGGACCTATATGTGTTTTTTTTAATTACCCTATTTCTGAATAACCATGTATAGTTTCAGTTATAATACAATTATAGGTAAAGTGACAAAGAGTGGCATAGTGGGTTTAAAATCGGAGATTTTCTAGTGACAAATAAAAAAAATAAAGCCATAGTCAAAGTATAAATTAAATATTAAAACGTTAAGACCCACTGTGTAGGATAAAGAATATCATCATGTTGAAAATAGGGTTTCCGAGTCTCAAGAAGTGGTCAGTCTCGCCTATATCTTCTTTTGACTAGAATTGTCTGATGGAAAATCTAACTTTGTGAGAATGTTCAAAAAATGATGGCGAAATGTTTTACATTAAACGCTGGATGAAAATATGAAATGGTTAATAGGATGTGAAGCACCGACATTTATTGTTAATGTTTTCACCTCGTGGTATAAAACACCTTGTAGTTAGGTCCCTTAACCTTTTGAGTCCCAATTTGATTTTTTTTATTAACTTTTTTGAGTTATAGCTGGTCATTGGTAATCACAAAGTGTTTTTTTTTCTATAAAAAAATATTTTACAAAAAGAAAAATGGAACATATATGACCCAGTAGGCATCTTAGTTGCATTATACATTGTATATTATGTCCCACTGGGTATAGTATGACGTAATTGTTATTTTCAAAATGAAATTTTTTTTAGGATAAAAAATACAAAAGTAGCTTTGCCAATGTTAATAAAATTTGGTAGAAATACGCTCCAAGTAATAAAAAAAAACCATTAAATAATTTTACAAGGTAAAATGGGACATGCAGTGCACAAGTGACGACTTAAAACAGGATGGGACATATATGTCCCACTGGGTCTCAAAGGGTTTAACACCTAATAGGTGTAAATAAATAAAAAATAAAATCAATAATGATCTAAGATATTGTTTGTCTGTGTGTAGATGATAGTCATTGTTTTCTTGTATCCGTATTGAAACCCATTCTTCTCTGGTTGATCACGCGCTCCGGAGCTAACCGGAAGGAACAGAAAATGCCCGGGCAGTGGGCAAAGCCTATAATGGACAATGCATTAGGCCTCAAACCGAGTAACTACCGGCCGCAAATTCATTCACTTTCACACAATAACTCCGCTTCATGGCACACACTGCAAACCCTAAAATAAGATTATACAAATTTATAATTCTGGATTTCTTTCTTTTAATTTGTTTAGTGACATCTGTATGAGTCTTTTCTAGGATTATCATATGTGAAGAAATAAATACCGCTACGAGGTAAAAAAAACATTTTTGTACGTCCGAGACTAAAACGTGGATTTTCGGCCTAATTAGAGGAAATAAACAAATCGTTTTTCTCTCTAGGGATTAAACTAATAAATGATTGCAAAAAATATTTATATAATAAGGGAGTAAACTCCGGCAGCATAAATAAAAAGTGCAACTAACATAAGGGTGAAACGGGTACTACTAAAAAAAAGTATTTAAAGCTAGAAAAAAACAAAGATTTTATAATCAGCCTGTGGGTAAGCCTTTTTTAATAACTTGCTTTTTTTAGCCCACTCAAATATTTACCTTTAACTATTCTTGATTAAAAAAGTATTATGAACCTATTTAAGACTAGCAAAGAGAAGATTTTATGTAAAAACCACCTTATAAGAAATGTGTGGGCTAGGCCCTTTTGATATTTAAGGGTATTTTTTAGGCCCTTATTTTAATTTTTTGTTGAAAGCTACATAAAATGATGTAAACAATCGAACACACTTTTAAAACATAATTAATATTAAGTATAAATATGATTGGAAACAAAATTAATCACATTTTTGCTTCTCCTGTAAAATAATAATTTTGTGGGTTAGGCCCTTATGTTAGTTGCACTTTTCAAATGTTCATGTTCATGTTTGTGCTAGGGGCTAAAACACAGTTTACTCCTAAGGTATATACACTATTTTTTTGCACTACCGACAACTATAATTTCTGTAACAATTACGCACGCCAACAAATTTTCAACTTTTGACACTTAATTTGGATCTGACAGCGGATTTTGGTTAAATTAGTTATGTTGATTTCGAATATATCTTCCGCTTTTTCCCATCACCTAAGGGTTTTGAATAACAGCACAGTGGACCAGAAAAAAAAAACAGGGACAAAATTCTGAATTTTTGCACACGACTATTTTTGTTACCACTGTTACCGACAACTATAATTACTGTAACTCAGGCCAACAAATTTTCAACTTTTGACAGTTAATTTGGATCTAACAGCTGATTTTGGTTAAATTAGTTATATTGATTTTGAATATAACTTTCCTTTTTTTTATTACGTAAGGGTTTTAAATAGTGGGCCAGGAAAAAAAAACGGGGACAAAATTCTGAATTTTTGCACACGACTATTTTTGTTACCACTGATTTCGAATAAAATAACGAAAAACATAAAAAAAATCCGCGCCATTAGGATGGTCCAAAATTTTATTTTTGTTTCGATTTTCAAAAAATGTGTCAAATGGCTTCTTTTGATTATGTTGATGTAGACCAATGTCCATAAGTTTTCCATATAATTGATCTATTCATAGTTTAAATTTTTCTACATTTTTAAAATTAATTCAAATACATCTTGGAACTTATCTCACAGGACACGGAAATCAGAATCAGTATGTTCAACTTAATAAACGAATCTATCTTTTAATATAACTCGCGAACGAAACAAGATATTTAGATGGAACTTGAACTAAATTACTAAGAATAATAAAATATTAATTTTTAAAGTCACTGGCGTCAGAAAAAGGATTTTTTTTATTTTCCATTTTTTCTTAATTGCAAGTACACCACTGACTTTTGTAAGAGTTCAATATTTTGAGCAATATTGCAAAAAAGAATTACAAAATAAACCTAGATTTTTTTGAATATATTTTCCGTCATTAGCACGTTAAAATACATTATTTTTCGTAAATATTAAAAAAAAAATCATGCGGGAAGGGTTTAATAATAAAAAATGTTAAAAAGGCAAATAAAATAAAATTTAACAATTTATGATAAGAGAGCAGCCTTAATCTACTGTACAGTCGGCCAAAAATCTCAATGTGCTAATGCATTGAATGAAAAAAATTCTTTATGGAAGAGAGTTTCAAATTTGGTTATTTTTAGTACAATTTGGCAACATAGTAATGTATCGAGAGGGCTAAAGCATTAGTAATTAGTAGCGAGTGTGCGGCAGGCAGAAAAGGGGGATGTTAAAACCGCCAATACCGCCAAGTAATGGGGTAGGGGGAATGAGGGACAGGTTGATGAGTAAAAACCCCTCAGGGGTGTCGAAACTGTGATCTACCCGATGAACGCGGTCCCTGGGGGTTTCTATGCAAAAAATCCAATTGGTGGTGCGTTTTTCACAGAGAATTTAAATCTGTTGCATATAAATCTCGGTGGAAAACAAAGAAAAAAATAAAAAATGTCTGATTATAAAAAGTTGTATTATTTTTTACCGTGTGATATGAATTTCAATTTTTATTTCGATGAAATTTGAGTATGAAAATCTATGCCGCTTAGCTGGATTTTACATTAGTGAATTTAGTAGGTGCTATTGTGTGAAAAATCTCTTTAGTCGGAGAGCTGGTGACCATTTTCATTTAATTATTTTCTCCCGGATGTATTTTATATATGTCTTAAAGTACATTCAAATTGACCTATTTCCACATTGGTAGGTTCTGAATTTGGTTCCTTTGGGTTCCAGATCTAGTAGCTGAAAAAGCTATATAAATGAGATTTCCTAAAAATCTTTTTAACCTTCCGAGTCACATACATCACATTCGGATTAAGCTATTTTCATAGTTATACTTAATAATTTTGGGGCCAAGCAGTAAAAACACTGTTTTTAAAACAGTTCTTAAAAGGCTCATTTTTATCATTACTTGTCATTTTAAGATTTTGAAAGAAATGAGAAAATTATCCATATTTATGAAAAGACTTTTTGATTAAATGATAATTATTAGAATTGACAGATGTCAAATGAACATTTTAAAGACTGTCTTTATCCCTTGACATGAAGAATAATTATGTATAACTTTAAAAAATTAAATGAAAATTGTCACCAGCTCTTAGACTATGTTTAGGGAAACCCGGGGCGAACGGGGTACCGGGCGGAACGGTATGGAGCTTTTATCGGGGGAGGATGTGTGGCCGAGTTAAGCTAATTATATTTCATTATTCAGTAAGCTACAAGGCATTGATTGGCGTGCTTATTTTTTGTGTAGTTTAGCGCTTGCCACGATTTTTAGAGTTGTCGTCGAATTTTGCTTACATTTATAATATTTATGGATATTGATTCGAGGAAAGTCCTGTTATTTTTATTGATTATATTTATGTTACCTACTAGGGAAGTAAAAGTTTTAATTATTTATTGTGCAAAAATGCGGATCGTGATGAGTAAACTAAGTTTAAGATCACTACAGTCAATGTAGTATGCAATTGGGGCAGAATGGGATGGGGTGGAATGGGATAGCACCCGTTGTATTAATATGGTAGTAATTTTGTTGTATTTATTGTTGTTATAGATGGTGCGTCATTACAAAACAAAAACTGCAAACCATACTGTTTCTCAGAGAAGATGGACCATGCTATGGAAACTACCATGATAAAATAAAAAAAAAACAAATAAAATTTTGTTGTGCGTCACTACAAAAGGGAAACTGACAGACAAACCTGGTCCTCAGAAAATATTTAACGTGACCTTAAAATTAAAGAATTTCGATATTTAAATATCATATCCATTCTGCCCCGGTTATGGGGCAAAAAGGGATGAAATGTTTTTTTATGTGATCCCATTTTTTAGTATAATTTTATAATATTTGGTAAAATTTGTTGAATCATAATGTTCAAAAGATATTGAACAAACGATAATTTAACAGTTTTTTGAAAATTTTCTTCAAATCATTCTAATAGCTTGCCATAAGCGTTAACCATCCCGTTCCACCCCCAGTTCCCCTACGAGTATGCCTTTCTATACTGTTTTTTAGCATATGTATTTAAAAGTATTATTGATTTTCTTTAAAAAATGGTTTTTAGTTTTATTGATTACATATTATATTATTTACAGCGCCAGCGCTAGAATAATATTATACAGTAGTTTTAAACTTTCAAAAAAAATCAAAAATCGTCCTAGACAAAAAAATCTTGGATATAAATTTGTTTCATGAAAAAATAAGCAACTTTGCTTTTTTTCAAATGTCCGGCTGTCTGTCTGATGTCATGATTTTTATAAACACGATAACTCAAGATCGAATAATGCGATCAACTTGAAATTTTCAGAAAAATAGGTTCTATGAGGGGAAGAACCCTATTGCTTTTGAAAGCAATCCCCCCAAAAACAAAAAAGTTATGGGGGGTTAAACTTTTTAAAAAATCGAAAAAAAAAACTGATAAAAAATTCCGATTAAGGTAACTTTTTCAGAAAAAATACTTTTATTATAAGAATCAATTCTACCAATTTTGAAAGTAATCCCCCAAAAAAACAAAAAAATTATTTAAACTTTATTTAATTTTCAATTTTTTTTGAATTTTTTTATTTTTTGAATAATTTATTTTTTTTATTTTTTCTGCTTTTTCGCAAAAAAAAATAAAAAAAATTTATTGGGAAACACAATAAACCATTTACTGTGAATAATATATGATGGAATGCTTAGCTTTAAATATGTTCACGGCTTGTTTTATTTTAAACATATTTGTATTAAAATAGAGTGTATAACTTGTGGAGGAATGGGGTTTAAAAAGCTAGGTGATTGATCCCATTTTAATTACGTAATAATAAAAATCTATTTGTATTTAATTACGGACACATAGTGGGACGTTTTTGGCGATTTTGGGAAATTCGAAACTACCGTATAATACTATTCTGGCGATTACGCGCTGTGAATAGTATAATAAATGGGTTTTATATACAAATATATTTTTTATAATGATTAAAAAGGATTTATATATACTTTTTATTTTATTGTTTATATTTTCAAATTTAATTCGGGTAATATAATTCTAGTTAAGTCAAACTTTTGAAATTTATTATCGACTGTAATTTTTATAACGTACTTCAATTATTATTAGCAATGAATTTTTATTTAATGTTGAGATATTTATAGTTAGTGATATAAAATTTTAATGGTGATTTTTTGTGCCTGTTTTTACCTGTAAAATACGTTTTGTAAAGTTATTTGCAGAAAAAATAACTAACTTTTTACAAAGGCATCTCAAAGCAATGAAAATGTAGCAGTAGGGCAAAAATAAAACTAAAAGAATAATGTTATATTATTTTCTATTTTTTTTACACGCAGTCCAGGGATATGAGCAAAAAAATACCCTGTTGGGGACAGTGGCTCAACCAGTGGTCTGTCAAGTTTTTCATGTAATGCAGGTGTATAGAATCAAAACCTATGTATTTACAGTAAAAAGGTTAAGTATTTTATCAACAATCAAAGTAGCAAATTAAAAAACCTTTAAAATGGCGTTTTTTAAATGTCGATAAGATAATTGTTGCTTAGAAAACTGCAAAAAAAACGATCAAGATTTGCCGCGGATGGATTTAGGTTTTCCATCTTGCAACCCTAATTTTTTTCATTAATTCGTCAATATCATCCTATTGAATATTTTTACATTAATAAAAAAAAATCTACCGGACTAATCGCTTTTTATTTTTAAAAATATGCTTATTAGACCAGGCCACAAACAGTTTAAAATGGAAAAAATAAAACAATTTTTTTTACAAAATTATTCTATATAATATTCTTAATAAGTTCCCCTCCTGAACCCGATCGGAAAGCCCCCATTTTTAGAGGGATGTTAAAAAAGACAGTTTTTGCGTGTTTTTCTGGCTTATCGTTAACTTTTTGTTTAAAATAGATATTTAACAAATTACAGACAACTAAATTCTCAAAATAGCTTCTTAATGTTGTTTTCAGGTTAATATTTATCGAAATAATGGCTTAGTTCGTGCATTTATAGCTTTACTCCTATTCGGGGGTATCACGACATAAAATTGGTTTTCAGGATTTACACGGCTTCAATTTTTTTTTGTGTAAAAATGGTTATATAACAAATTAAAGAGAACATAATTCTCTACAAAACTGGTATTATGCATTTATTTTTAACAATCTCTATAAAAAGCAGGAGGCTCTTAAATTAAAAAAATACGCATTTTTTTACTTTTTTTAATTTATTTATTTATTTATTTATTTATTTATTTCGATACACCACCCAACAGCCGAGGCCAATTACAGCGTGGGGAATATATGTATATATATATATATATATATATATATATATATATATATATATATATATATATATATATGTATATATATATATATATATATATATATTTATTTTTTTTTGGTTACTTACATCATTATGAGTAATTTTAAGTGATCATGATAAAAACTAAAAATTAAATGAAAAAACTTTGATATTTAAAATGTCACTTTTTTGGTGCCATTGTACTCAGAATAAAACGTAGAATTAAAATATGCACAAATATATGGGGTGTTCTATTAAAAATCGAAAGTTGGTGTCATTTTCGGTTAAACCGGAAGTAACTTAAATGTACTTTTTATGTTTAAAGTTCACGTTTTATAGCAATAAGAGATGTTCCAAATTTGAAATCTCTAACTTTAAAAATATAGAAAAAAAAGGGGTGTAACATGGTCTTGTTACACCCGGTATGTTGGTCAAACCGACCATGCTACAATGAAATATTAAACATTAATATTTATATTTTTCTCGTAAAATTTTCTACATTATGTCTTTTACTTTACATTTAATATTGAAATATAAAATGATATAGCGATATTAAAAGTTATTTAATAAAGTGCAGAGAGT
>OY294053.1:13199291-13261205 GCA_958510825.1 Brachypterus glaber | reverse complement strand
AAAGTCGTGACATTTTAAGAATGCGAATGCGGTCCGTATCAATTAGTTCCCTATACCGGCTGGAGTGTGGCTTCGACCAGTGGCATACTAATATTTATAAAATTACTTATAAATTACAGAAAAAATAAATAAAATGACAAAACACGGCGCCTATGAGATGTTGACTTTACACATTTTAAGTTACGACGCGCCGTTCGCTGATATTGTTGAATTCCTTTAGAGCGAGCGCAATTTCCTATGGACGTACCGTGTATCCAAGGTTTTAGAGCTCGCTTTGCGATAAATAGTAATAGTAATAAAGAGATAGATAATATTAAGTTTGTCCGTGATAATTCCTACCATTCGCATTCTTAAAAAGACTATATTTACATGGACGGATGAATCAAAATGAAATTATTTAAATATTGAGCTATTTTTGTAAATACTTTATACCAATGATTTTAAAATAAAATTATCCACCCTTAAGGGTTGGTTTAAATTTTATTTTAACTAAAACAACCCTTTTTAAGCTTTTTTAAATGGCGTATTACAACATAGGGGTTGCTATTTAAGATTCTTAGAATTTTCATGTTCTTAGTTTGCGAAATATTTGGGGTGGATCGTTTTCAAATGGTCACCTGTATACACGGTGTATTTGAAATAGGGTCCGAAATTTTAGGGGGATTCTCATCATAAAATATGACAAAAAGTTCTTATAAACATATGTCTAAAAATGCTTCGTAAGGGAGCTAAGCCTCTTTGAAAGTGGCTAAAAAAATCGCTTTTTATTTAATAACTCAGGAACCCTTTGAGGTATAGCAACGAGATTTTAGACGTGAGCTAATATTAATAAGGCCCATTTTCGTATGTTATTTTTATATACTTATTTTAACCAGGGGTGGGCGAAACGGGGGACCTTATCAGTTTTTTGTCTCAAACTTTTTTCTGTGTAATTTTTTGGTAATTTTATTTTTGGAATATGACTCCTTAGGTCAAAATACTAGTCCTCGGGCCCATACACAGTAGAATTTTTGTGATTACCTCACCGTTAAGACTTTGTATATGTGTTCCTTATGTCCAGTCGAACAACTTTTTACATAAGAAAACTCTCGGTAGAGGGGCGTTTTTTTTTTGGGACCAACCCTTAACTTTAAGGCGTCCGACAACGGTCCGGCCCGAAAAATTTTGTCAGACGAGGTTACCACTTGATTTTAAATATTTTTATTAAACGATCCTAAAAAAGGCAGCTCGGGCGTGGGCCCTAGGACTATACATAAAAAAGGTACTCTTGTTGTAATGCTGTAGGATTAACCGTTTTCGAGAAAAATGAATTTGAAGGTGAAATTTCACGTTTCGAGGACGAAAAATTAAATACTAAAATGTTGAAAACCAAAATTTGTTATATCATATTTTTGGGAATATATTGGATATCATGCATAAACATATATTTAAGCATGTAAAAGTACTAATTGCGCATCATATTTTGTAAAAATATCATCATAAATAAAGGGTCTTTCAACAAGAGCTTTCATTTTAAATTAAGAG
The DNA here is from genome assembly GCA_958510825.1 of Brachypterus glaber. NCBI lineage: Eukaryota > Metazoa > Arthropoda > Insecta > Coleoptera > Kateretidae > Brachypterus > Brachypterus glaber. The sequence goes on along the minus strand of OY294053.1, from coordinate 13,259,681 downwards.
AAAAATTGTGAAAAACGGGTATATTTTTATTTTAATCCAAAGTACAGACTCGTAGTAAAGCTTAATCTAAAAGCTCCAACCCTTGGTGGAACCAAAATTGAGTTCTCCACAGAAGTGAAATATCTGGGAGTAATGCTCGACCAGAAGCTCACGTGGAATTCTCATGTCAAAAAAGTTACCGGAAAGGCGACGGCATCCCTATGGAACTGTAAACGACTCTTCGGAAAAACATGGGATCTCAAGCCCAAAATTATATACTGGTCATACCTTATAATAGTAAGACCCATGATAACGTATGCGGCACTAGTTTGGTGGCCAAAAACAAGGAAAAAAAGCACACAAAAAAATCTGGGAAAAGTGGAAAGAGGCTGGCGTGTTTAAGTATAACAGGGAGAATGCACACATGCCCCACTGCTGCACTGGAAGCGCTATTAGATCTCCTCCTTTTGCACCTTCATGTGCAGAGAGAGGCTGCTATGGCCGCAGTCAGACTGCAGCGAAACAATTACCTAATCTTGGGTAACCTAAGTAGTCACACCAAAATCCTAAGTGAAATAAACATAGGATACCTGACCACAACCAGCGACATCATGACCTTACGGTATTATTTCGATTTGAAGTGGTAATTACGGACCGCCGAACTTGGACATCAGGAGGACCAGAAATGGAAAATGGGACGATCTTCTACTATACAGATGGGTTCAAAATGGAGTCGGGAGTTGGTGCGGGCATACATGGGCCGAGATGCCAACTATCGATACCAATGGGGAAAACTCCATCCATTTTCCAGGCGGAAACATAAGCCATAAAAATTTGTGCTCAAGAATGCCTGAATAAGGGCAAAAGAGGGCAAAAATATGCATATTCTCGGATAGCCAAGCAGCTTTAGAGACACTAAGTTCATGTGCATTAGGGTCAAAGCTTTCCTGGGAATGCTACGAAACCCTCAAACAACTGGCAGAAACCAACAAGGTTTCCTTGATGTGGGTGCCAGGACACGTGGGTGTTGAAGGCAATGAGGCTGCGGACTCTCTCTCGAGAGAGGGAGCATGCCTTAAACTTTTTTATCTGTATTTTTTGACATTTTCTCAATAAAATAAGATTTTTTAGTTAAAAATACATAAAAAAGGTACTCTTAGTATAACACCGTAGAACTAACCGTTTTCGAGAAAATTGCAGTTAAAGAGATTTTTTCACGTTTTGAACATCAAAAATAGGAACTAAAAATCGTGTCAATAAAAATTTTAATAATGCAAAGCGATTCTATGTTTACAACTATAAAAAAAATCCCATACACAAATGATCACAAATGGATTTTAAGGAAGCTACGCCCACTTAGGAAGGGTTATATTTTAAGACAGGGAAGTACTCTTAAATTATATTTTATTAAGAAAATATCAAAAAAAATACAGATAAAAAAGTTTGGGGCAAAAAAGTGACAGAGCCTCCCACTTTGCACGTACCCTGGTTAAAATTACCAAATAAAAATTACATAAAATGATAGCCTTTATAATGCTGGCTCTTTTTTTAGGGGCACTCTTAGAAGGGCCTTAGCTCCTTTAGGGCTCGTTTTCGGACCAACCTTTATAGAAACTTTTTTTATTATTTTTGTATGTAGAATTAACTCCAAAATTTCCCTACGCGAGTTCTGGAACACCCTGCATCTCATTATAATGAAATTATTTTGATTAGTTTTTACTTAAAATATATAAAAAGATACTTGCTAGGCAACAAAAATAATATTTTGCATGGTTTCCAAAATTTCAAAGTTTTCCCATTTTTTACCTCCGCGCTAAAATGGATTTTTTATTATCAGGTTCACTTTCTGTAACATCAGAAACCCCATTTCCAATTTTCTCGCATACTACCCCCCCCCCCCCACGCAGCGGGTTGGATTTAGAAAAAAATTATTTTAAGATTCAGCTTTAGCGACCTCAAAAACCCCAAAATATTTTTTTTTAAAACTACCCCTGCCCCTTAGGGGGTGAAGTTAGAATTTTTCAATTCTAAAAAACCCCTATGGACCAATTTTCACGAAAATATTGTAAATATTTCAATCTAATTACCCCCCGCCCTCCGGGGGTGGAGTTAGATTTTTTTATTAAAAGATTTAGTTTTAGCTATAGCTATAGCGCTACCTCAAAAACCCCTGTGCATTCATTTTCACGAAAATATTGTAAATATTTAAAAAAGAATCACCCCCCACAACCTGGGGGTGGAGTTAAAAACCTTTTATTATCATATTCAATTTTAGCAACCTCAAAACCTCCTATATAGCAATTTTCATTTTTTTGTGAAAAATTATTGTATTTTCCCCATTTCCGCATTCCCGAGCGAGAACTTTTGGTAACATACTTGTATGCCAAATTTCAAGTATTTTGCTTAAAGCGTTCTTAAGTTATCTTGTCCACAATATTTCCCGGACAGACGAATCCTACCAGCACGCCGCACAAAAATAGCCAAAACTCCAGTGTATCCTAAAAGACGGCTCGAGAACGGCACTCAATTTTTGGGGAGATACATGACAAACAAACTGATACCAAATTTGTATAAAAAGTTTACGGGCCTTGACGGGCTTTTGGCCTTTTGTCTTGCAGATTGTATTTTTTCATATTTTTTTATGTACTTTCAAAAGTAAGCCAAAAAGTCTATTTTGCTTAAAAGACATACCATCCCCAGTTAAGCCTAAAAAATTCAAGTTTTTTTTGAACAATGTAGCCATGACAGAATTAATTAAATGCTTAAAAAAATAAAATTATCAATCAATTTATATAGGCCAACTTTACATTTCTTCACATCTCAGGTCATCTCAGGTCATAAAAATCTAAAGTTTTTTGTATAAAACTATGAAATATGTTTAAAAAAAACACCATCAATTATTACGATTTTGGCCGTGACCCCTCAAGGTCACACCACTCTTAGCCCAGAAAACTAGTATATCCTAAACTTGCTTTCATATAGCAAAAAAAATGGAAGAGATTATTGAGACGTTCAAAATATTTCTCAAAAGTTGAATGAAAAATGGACGTTATAATTGAACGTCTAAAAGCACTCATAATTATATCGAAATATGTATGCTATTTTGTTAATTTAAGGTCTTATTATTATAAGTTCCATTTTTAATACTAAATGCTCCCTAGTTTTAGACCGTAAATTAATAAACTATTTTATGTCGATAATATAAGCCTTTATTTGACAAAATTTAGGAAGATCTAATGACCAACTTTATGTCGAAAATATATAGTCTATATTGGTTTAATTGAGAACGTGCTGTAAATGAACTAGATCCAAAATATACTGCGTATATCGTCTCAAATTCGCTCTCTAATAATGCTTCTATTTTTTGCACTAAATACAAGCAAATATTTTAAAATAGTATTTATTTTGTTTCTTTTTTCTTAACAGACGTTTTGTATTACTTAAGTTTTAGGAATGGATGCAGGCCGCTTTGCAAATTTACGAATTTTAAATTCTTTTCAGGTCAAAAATCGTCGAAAAAAAAAATCAATTATTTAACTTCTTTAAGAAGTAAAGAAGTACAGAACAAAAGTAAAAGTAGTGAAATAGTGAATAATAGTGAATAATAGTGAAAATGAGAGTTAAAATATGCTTAAATAGGAGTGAAAGCGGAAGTAATGGCAGTGAGGAAGAACATGAATGTGAAAACTTAATTTTTCAACAAAAATTATCTAAAGTTTGTTGTGATACAAGTCTGAACCACAAACAAATATATTATACCTATTCTGGTCCTCCTGTTTAAAAATAATAACCTTTTTTATATCACCTGTTTTATTTCTATCAAAAATTAAATCAAAAATATACTGCTAAACTAGGTAGAAAATAACATGATATTTTCAAGCTAATTTAGGTTATAAATAGCAGGTTATTTTTAACCTTATTTGGATTAAAAATGGCATGCTATTCAGGTGCTATTTTAGGTCGATCTATTATATGTTGAAAATAGCATGCTATTTTAGGTTTGTAAATGGATAAAAAAATAGGAATAAAAATTCGAGCTATATTATTAGGGCTAGTTGTGTGCATTTGGGGACAGTTTAAGGATGTTTCTGGACCATAAAAATATCTCGCATTTAGTGCACTAGTTCGAGCCATTTTGGTTTTCTGGGACTCTGTAATAGAAGGCAGTTGAAATTTTGCGGTTTCTCAATTTTTTTATTGCGTATAAAATGTACTAATTACATATTAGATTATGAATAAAAATACTTTCTCATTTATGTAATTTGACAGTGTAGATCATAAAGTATGTATGGATGTAAAAAAATCTTGGAAGATAAAGGAGTAAAGGACTACTGTTTTAGGATGACTAATGGTGTTAATATCCTTTCATAAATAAACGATTCAAAATGAGCAACACCCTCCGCGCTCTTGTAAAGTGTCTCTCCCGAATACATTATTAATTTTCAAGCCAATCATTCTAATTGCCAGCGGAGACATATTTTCACGATGACACGCCATTACTTTCGTGTAATTTACACAAGATTTGCGATGTTTCATCGATTTTCTGTAGCATTCTTTTTAGCTCAAAATGTCCTTTAATATTAGACACTTGTTTTTGTTTTTAGTTTAAAGTTATTTTTAAAAATAAATTTCTTATTATACTCTCACAGCGCATTCGCTAGAAGAGTATAATAAAGTAGTTTAAAATTTTTCAAAATCCCCCTAATTAACAAATTCTTGGACAGAAATGTGTTTCATGAAAACCTAAGCAACTTTAAAAAGTTCGTCTGTCCGTTCGGCTGATGTCACATTTTTGTAAACACGATAATTCGAACGATGCTCAAATAATTGTTTGTTTGTCAAGTGCTAGGCGAAAACATCGTCTTATTTTTTGTGCACCATTTTTAACCATCTCTAAGGGCCTGGTAAAAGGTAAAACTACTATAATATATCTATTAATTTTATTTGAAGACTTTCACTTAGCTAAGAAAAACAGCGCAGAAAAAAGGGAAACATAAGGTCGTAATATGGGGGAAAAACAGTAAAAACTAATAAGTCACTCAGATAAGAATTGCCGGATGACAATCTATATATTTGTTAAAGCAACATATGTGTTGGAAATTCAATATAGTTTATACAGTTTTCAAACTTATTAAGGGGTGAGATAACAAACACTTAAACAAGAGGGTGTGGTAATAATTAATTTTCTTTTTTTATTTTAAAAAAAAATCCTTTGGAATTGTCTTTCTGATTAACCAAAATACATAAAGATTTTCAGGTTGTCCCCGTCGACATTTGCCCACTTGCCGACGATCCAGTCTGACTCTGATCACATAATATTTTAAGCATGCAACGTAGTTTGCTGGATTTGATGCACACAAATACTGTTACCCCCAAAATAATTGAATTTATACTATACAGTGTGTCCCCGGATCGACTTGACAATACCACAAAATGACCATTTTTTTTTTAATTAAGAAAAACTACTTTGGGACTTTGCCCTGCTTGCTTAAAAACTAATTTTTGTCAAAATAAAATTTTGAAAAATTATAGGTGGCGCCAGATATCAGTGAAAGAGTAAAATGTTTTCAGGTAAACTTACCTTTCCGTAACAGATATAAAAAAAAGTTATTTAAAAAATAGGTTTATAATCAAAAATAGGAGCCGCATGTCAAATTGTTATAATTTTAACTCATAATAATTTTTTTTATTAAAAAAAATGTATCACTGAAAACTTCGCTATAGTCACGTACTATATATACGTACTAATTGTTTTTGTCAAAGTTTGACATTATTGTTTAATTAAAAACATAGTTAAGAGAAACATAAGATTAAAAATGCTTACAAAAGAACAAAAAATTTTCATTGTTCAGTGCTATGGTTTAGGTCAAGTTTCCTTACAATATGTAAGAGATTCATTTATTGAACAATTTGGCATTGAAATATCTAGACAAAGTATCCACAATGTATTACAAAAATTTACTGAAACTGGTAGTATCAATGATATTTAAAAAAAAGAAAAAGAAACTAGACGAGGACGATGCCGCCACAATAATTGCCCTGCAGTCTGTAGAGGAAGATGCCAAAATGGCTCTAAGAAAAAGATCTTCTGAGTTGGGTATAAGTAAATGCCACCTCCAAAGAATATACAAAGAAAATGAAATAAAACCTTATAAAATTCAATTTAGGCATAAACTTAAAGATGGGGATGAGGGAAGAAGGCTACTTTTTTGTTTAACTATTGGTGAAAGAATATTAGAAAACAGAAATTTTCATAAATTTATAGTATTTTCGCATGAATCAACATTTACTAAAAATGGTGTTGTTAGTTCTCAAAATTGTAGGTATTGCAGGGATAATCCTAATTTTGTTATTAGTAGAGATAATCAATATTATAAAAAAGTTAATGTTTGGTGCGCTATAAGTTACGAAAGAATTATTGGACCATATTTTTTTGACACTAAACTTAACAGATTTATATGCTTCAGCAATACTTTTTGGCAGAAATGGAAAACGTTAATTTAAATTTTTGGAGAAATTTTTATTTTCAGCAAGATGGGTGTCCGGTCCACACTTCCGAAATGGTTACACAATGGTGTAATGAAACTTTTGGTCAAAAGTGGATAGGTGGAAACGGGCCCATCTTGTGGCCAGCACGATCCCCGGACATTACACCAATGGATTTTTATTTTTGGGGAAAATTGAAACAAAACGTTTATAAAAGAAACTTTGGAAATAATTTAAATATGCTTAAAGACGCTATAAGAGAAGAGATAAGAAATATTGGAAGGGAGAAAATACAAAATGTTTATAAAGAATTTAAAAGAAGAATAGAGAAATGTGCGGAAAATGGCGGTGGATATGTAGAATTTCAATAAATTAATAAAAATATACGAATTGCTAGAATTACCTTTTGTCTTGTTTACTGTTTAAAAAATAATAAATAGGTACTTAAAATTAAAGTAACATTTAAATAATAAATTGTTAAAAAATTTCAGTGTCTGACACTCAGGTAGTTTGATCTTATCTATGCAGTTAGTACGTAACATATAGTATTTCCAAACTGTCAAGTTTCCAGTGTTTGAATTTTTTTAAATAAAAATTTTTTATGAAGTATTAAATTTTGGCATGCACTCTTATTTTTAATTATAAATATATTTTTTAAATAACTTTTTGTTGTATCTTTTACGAAAAGGTAACTTTACCTGAAAAATTTTTACTCTTTCACTGATATCTGGCGCCACCTACAATTTTTCAAAATTTTATTTTGACAAAAATTAATTGTTAAGCAAGCAGGGCAAAATCCCAAAAAAGCTTTTCTTAATTCGAGAAAAAAGGGTCATTTTGTGGTATTGTCAAGTCGATCCGGGGACACACTGTATATTGCTGTGAAACGCTTTAATAGTGGTCAATACAGTTCCTATAAAAAATGACCTATCCAAGGAAACAAGGAAAAATACTTGAAAAAATAAATTTTAAAATTCAGAGCCTTTAAATCTACACGGTGTTTGCAGTCTTTTGGCATGTAATAAAAGGGATGATTCTACATCATAAAACAAGAAAAACCAATAAAGGAACATATCTTCGGAAATAAGCCCTTAGGGAGCTACGGCCCTTCGAAGATCGACATACTGAATAGGGAACAAACAAGCACCAATAAAATTGTAATACTGCAGGGTGATTAATTAATTTAAAATTAAGCAAAAAAGTATTCTTCACCGAAACACCTAAATTTAATATTAAAGGGGTACTTCCTCTAATTGCATTTTTTTTTTAAACGGTTGCTCCTACAGTGGTACACTATAGGAATATATATTTTTTACAAAAAATTCAAAAACACACACAAAAGGTTTGGTGCAAGAATGTGTTAAGCCTCACACATTTTGTCCGTCTAGGTCAAACCTATGTTCCTATGCTGGTTTTTCATGTTTTATGAAGTTGAATCGTCCCCTTTATTTAATTCCAAAAGACTGCAACCACCGTGTGTATAAAATTGTATTATAATATATTAAAATAAATCGAAACATTTTTATCATTTGAAGCGGAAAACAAACGGAAAACCGCCGCTCGCGAACTCCAAAATTGAATAATAATAAAGTAAATAAAGGTAATCTAGCGTGAAACACCGTGTTTATTCACCACTATACATCCCCAAACTACACTGCTTTCACCACGTTTTACTACCCCTTTCAACTGCACATCTTTCCACAACCAACTAAACCTACGGAGAGTTAATATAGCGATAAAGTTAAGCATTTATCCTTAACCCATTAATTTTCATAGATTTGTTTAAAGAAAATTTAAAAAAATTAACGAATATTTGTTAACATGTTTATTTTAAACAAAATGAGATATGTAAGTAATATTCCAATTTTTAAGTTAACGTATATATACAGGGTTATTTTTTTAAATGGTATACCCCCTGTCACCTCTCTCTCTCTCTCTGTCTCTCTCTCTCTCTCTCTCTCTCTCTCTCTCTCTCTCTCTCTCTCTCTCTCTCTTTATTTTTGGGCTTTGCCTTTGTCAATTGGCCAGCTCGCTGCTCTCTTGTTAGTTTCTGCAGATGGTTCGCCTGGTTGTTATCATACCATCGCTTTTCTTTTGGCCTGGTCTTCTGTAAGACTTTTTAACTGTTTACTTCTTCTTCTCTTCATTAATTATGATCTTTTGGTCATTTATGGTCTTGAACTTCGTCCTTTTTGACCACATACAAGTGTTATAATTGTTTCAAATAAATAAAAAAATTTCTATCATAACCTCAAAAACATGTGGATAACCCTAATCCAGATTCAACCACTAACTTACATCACATATACTAACTTTCCATTGTAAAATCAATATAAAAAGTAATAATGATTGTAGATTTAATAATATATTCTTAACAAACACATTTTTACATAAATTACTTGATGCAGCTGGTGCGAAAAACTTACGCCATTTTTAATTTTTCCCTTAAATGTATTACATGTTCCACCTTCGCGTCACCTAAGCGAATGTCACCACCATAGACTTAGATCTTAATTGTTGTCAATAGTTATAAGTTACGCACCTAAAAAGTCACTATTGACATTTATCAAATGTCATTTGTCAGTCAATAGATAACTGTAAATGTTTGATTTGTAGTCCAACTAAAAGAAAATGGTTTGCGCCTGAGCTAAAAATACAGGGATGCAGCACAAAAAATTGTAACAATCCTTAACGTGTTAACCTGTGATCAAGCATTATTAAGTAATTCTCACATTTTTTGTAATACTATAAGCAATAACTACGTATTATATTATAAAAGAATGTGAAAAATATACATAATAATTACTGATCACAGGTTACACACGTTATGATTATAATTTTTACAATTTTTTCAAGTACACCTAACTTTTTTTAGTAATGTCTATTTCAAATATATATTTATAAGATTAAATTCATTTTATTAGTAAAATTATAAAAAATTATAAACTGCTATAAAATACATACAGAAAAATATAAAAAATATAGAATTTTTTTTAATATAATAACGATTAAAATTGGACAAAAAAAGTTGCGCTTCAGCTTTTTTTAGCAAAACTCTTGAGCTGTCACTTTTAAGAAAATATAAAAAATATAAAAGTAATAGTAATGAGATTACAGTTAAATTTTTCACTGTGAGCTCCTGTAGTTTAAAATTTTGTAACATAAAACTGATGACAAAAATCAAGAAATAAGTCTGTGTTGCTTTGTGGGGTCAAGATACAAACTTCAAAGAACCTGGCACACATATAGGGAGGGTTCTTGGGCCTCAGTCAAACTGCCTCAAATTTTGAAATGTTGTAATTTCGGGGGTAAAAATAAAATTAGGAAAATTGCACCCAAATTAAATGACCAGTTTCGGAGAAAAACTCTTTTAAAAATCTAATTTTATGACAGATTTTTTTGACGTATATTAAGGTTATTTTTAACTTGCGTAAATTTTAACTTAATTAGTCGTTTTATGTTTATTATACTGAATTTATTAACGAACAGGCATGATAAATATTATTATAAAATGTGGTACTATATTTTTCTGTTTTTTTCTCTCGTTCTTTGTATAAAAATTATATGTAAAATCTTCTTCAAAGAACAATAAATACTTAAGAAGTATTTTTGATGTCCGTACTAAATTATGAAAGAAAATATTACTGGCACATCGGACAGAAGAGAAAATTATAAAAAAGTCAGGTCAGTCCGTGGGGACCCTGGTTCGAATCCGGACTGAGACCTGACTTTTCTCTAATTTTACTTCTGTCCGATATGCCACTAATATTTTCTTTCATAACAATAAATACTAAATTAAAAATTCAAAAAATATATTTCCTCCAAAGTTTCGAGACTTATTGGGTACTCTTCTTGAGGGAGATAAAAAATTATAAATTGGAGGAAATATATTTTTTGAATTTTTAATTTAATGTTCTTTGAAGAAGATTTTACTATAAATATTAAAACTTTTGTGAATCTTCCACATGATGACATTTTCTACGTGTTTGATAATTATCTGCATATTTTCTTTTATATTTTTACTTGATTATGTTGAAACATGATTTGTTGACAAATATTTTATAATTATATATTTTCTTGATATATTTTTTCAAAAATACATCTGATGTTTGACAAATCTGTCATCATATTTTCAGGTGAAATATGTCATTGAGATTGCATAGCAACAACTTTTAATAAATATTACTATTATAAAGGGTTCATTAATGAATTACGCTACACAAAAAGATAAATCGCTTCTCAGTATTTATATTTTTGTGTAGCGTAATTCTATGTGAACCCTTTATAATAGTAATATTTATTAAAAGTTGTTTTCTAGGCAATCTCAATTATATATTTTATCAAACATCAGACATATTTTTGAAAAAATATATCAAGGAAATCTAAAATATATAAATTATAAAATATTTGTCGATATACCAAACAATGTTTCAACATAATAAAGTAAAAATATAACAGAAAAAATGCAGATAATTAGCAAACACGTAGAAAATGTCAGCATGTGGAAGATTCACAAAAGTTAATATTTATAGCACCACATGTAAGTATATGATAATAAAGCCTTAATAATATTTATCATGCCTGTTCTTTAATTAATAGAGTATATTAAACCTAAAGGGACTAATTAAGTTAATATTTACGTAAGTAAAAAAATAACTTTAATATACGTCAAAAAATCTGTCATAAAATTATATTTTTAAGAGCGTTTTTCTCTGAAACTGGTCATTTAATTTGGCTGAAATTTTTCTAATTTAATTTCTACCCACTAAATTACAAAATATCAAAATTTGAGGCAGTTTGACTGAGGCCCAAGAACCCCCCTATATGTGTGACAGGTTATTTGAAATGTATATATCATACAAGAAAAACCATTTACAATACTTTTCAATTTTTTATTCGGTAAGGCGGAGCTAAGGGGCGGTAGGGGACAGTATTTTAAAAGGAACCCTACACTGGTGAAAATAATACAAGATTTATTAAAATTGAAAAGAATCCCCCCAAAAATAGAAAAGTTATGGAGGGCTAAAAAATAGCCAAGCAACTTCTTTTCAGGAACATACCTTTATTAATTCTAGCAAATTTAACTCCACCCAAAAGTACAGCTGGACCCACAAAAAATGCAAGTTTTAAATATGCCAAAATGTAAATTTTATTAATTATTTTATAGTTTAAGTAAGATTTTAAGATGTTAGAATATTGTCAGTTTTTCTTCAAGTTTATTAGTAGTCTCTCATAAGTTATTAAAGATAATGCGTAAATGCGAATGTTAAATAAGAGTAACTGCTGTTATATGAAGCTGGAAGAAATAGAAAACTAGCAAATATAAAGGTTCTTGATCGGTAGAAGAAAGAAGTCTCTCCAAGATTGTTATTTTTATGTTAATATTCCTTCTTTTTTACAATATTAATGGAGAGCCCCTAGAACATGCATTTAATGTTAAAAAAGAATCGAAAACTTGCTCTCCTGAAAAATTACATTTTTGTGACATAGTGTCGTTTACCTCCGGGATATACCTAATAAATAGTAAACTAAAAAGACATTTATAATATTTATTCATATAAAACATTTAAACACAATATTTAGTAAATCTTATGGGAAATAAAACTCCTTAGTAATTAAATATATAATTATATAATTATAGTTTATGAAAATTATGATTTTCGTTTAAAAAAGGTTTTTTTGCTGCATAAAAATTTCCAGTCTCGGAATTATCGATGCGGCGGCAGGCGGTGGTTGGAAGCAACGTTTATAGCCTGCACCGCGTCTCGTAAAGGGTGTTCTCTTAAATAATTAAGTAAATTTTCACTTCCTTCTTTTCGAGCCTGCACGCCTTTTAACTGTTTCCTCATGTATTTTTTCTTCAATCTTAACAAAACTCTCCGAATCATTAAACTATGCCAAGTCCACTTGCTCACATCTTGCCTCCAATAACCTAATAGCTTGAGCTTTCTTAATTATTTAATTGATGCATTTTTAATTATGTACTTAATTTAATTAAATCCTTTATTGATTATGTATAAATAATTTTGACAAATATTGTCAACATTGACAACTGCATTGTTTGTAAACAATTATTCAATTTACACAACTAGATTTTCTATCTTGTTTTTTTTTTTGTTTTGATCCAACTGTACAGGGTGCTTATCTTTTAAAAAAACTTGAAAAAAAAAATAAAAGGAAACGTGATATTAACGTCATTTTTCTAGGAAAAATTTCTGGGACGTTTCATGTCAACCGGATCACCTTCATACCCAAAATTTGGGTTGATGGATTTTTATGAACGAAGTGTCAAAATGTTTGTCTGGACAGGAGCTTTAAAAAAATTATTGTGTTTTGAAAAATTCAATATGGCGGATCAAATATGGCGGCTATAAGCCAGTATCCCACGTTAAATTTAAGAAAAAGTTTAATGGAATTGCTGTAATCCTTAAAATTATATGAACTTAAGCAAAATTTTTACTAAGGGATTTTTGGGGTCGCTGATTTCGAAGTTGAGGTCGGATTTAAAAAATTCAAAATGGCGGATCTATGAGGATTTGAAAATTTTAAGATGGCGGACGAAAATATTAAAATTACATGAATTTGAGCAAAAATTTGTGCCAAGGGAACGTTCAAGTATTACTTAACGCAAAATGTACCAAAATTCATACACTTCATACCTCGGTTCTCGCATTATTCAAGGCTGTAGAGATTTCATATTTTGGCTACCCGCCATAACACACCCCCTATTAGGGGGGTTGCCAAAATATGAAATCTCTATAATCTATAATAACGCGAGAACCAAGGTATGAAGTGTATGAATTTTGGTACAACTTGCGTTACGTAATAGTTGAACGTTCCCCAAGGGGTTTTTTGTGGTCGCTGGTTCCGAATCTGAGGCCAGATTTGAAGAATTTAAAGTGGCCAATGTAAGATGGCTTCTAAAAATTATGCAGTGACTAATTTTAGTACAAATTTATTTATTAATTTATTACATATCCAAACAAATCCCTAAGGATTCTATAATAGTACCCTTAGTACAAATTTTTGCTCAAATTCATGTAATTTTAATTTTTTCGTCCACCATCATGGATCCGCCATCATGGATCCGCCATTTTTAATTTTTCAAAACCAGACCTCAGATTCAAAATCAGCGAACTCAAAAACCCCTTAGTACAAATTTTTGTTTAGATTCATGTAATTTTATTTTTTTCGTCCGCCATATTGGATTGACATTTTTTTTGGCAATGTCAAATGTTGGTGTAGAATCAGTGATCCCCGCACTTATTTTAAACGTAATTAAAAGGTATATTTTAAGTATTAAAGAAATTTCATTAAACTTTTTCTCAAATTTAACGTAGGATGGCGGCTTATACCGCCATATTTGATCCGCCATATTAAATTTTTCAAAACATCACTATTTTCTTGAAAGCTCTTATCCAGACGAACATTTTGATCACCTCGATCATAAAAATCCATCAACTAAAATTTTGGGTACGAAGGTGATCCGGTTGACATGAAACGTCCCACCTTTATTACCAAATTGTACCAAATTAAAAAAAAAAAAAACATTTAAACGTCACAGCAAACACAACTTAATTTTACCAAATTTAATCTTCATACCACAAGGGAACGTAACGCAAATTGTACCAAAATTCATACACTTCATACCCCGTTTCTCGCGTTATTATAGATTATAGAGATTTCATATTTTGGCTACCTCCCCTAATAGGGGGTGTGTTAGGGGGGGTAGCCAATATGAATTCTCTACAGCCTTAAATAATGCGAGAACCGGGGTATGAAGTGTATGAATTTTGGTACAATTTGCGTTACGTAATACTTGAACGTTCCCCAACCAGCACAAACTTTTTGTCCATTTTAATTAGGACTTAGTTTTACAGAAGGTTTTGCCTTCATTTTGATTGAAAACAGATATGTGACAAACTAAATTTGACAGACAAGAATGTTTTAATTGAAGTATGCGTTCTATTGTTTTATTTCAAAAATCACAGCCAACTATGTTACATATTATATATGTTATATATACGAACCTAGATTATTACATAATAAACTTAATTATTTAAAATTGGTTTGGATACCCAATGCTTAACCCAATATAACCTATGTATATAAGTTTAGTAACCTATAATATTATAAAAGTTGCTATTTTTTAATAATAAGACCTGTGTCATATAAAATACGATATTTTTATAATAATAAAAACAAAAATGGCAAAAACATAAAAAGGGATCTGCTGGGATTTATTAAAACTGTTTTATAATATATAAGGTCCTTAGCATCCCGCCATGGTTAGTTTTAGTTGTCATTTTTTTCTAACTTTTGACTCGTTCCAGACACCTGTTCACGGAGTACTCGCATATATAAGATGCGTGTAACAAGTTATAGCTCGCGTTTCAGCAAGTTATCGTCTGTAATGTTTTCGCATGGACAAATCTTCGGTCTTCGGAATAAGCACTGAATGACCTTTAACAAACCAATCAGGAATAGACTCATACCCATTCAGCCAAGAGTTAAAGATTCTTGCTAAATGCTGGTGGGTTGAGGGAAACTTCCACTGGAAGTTGTTAATTTCATCTGGGCCAGGAGCCGTAGTTTCCTTTGAACCCTGAAGGGCTCTCCGAACTTCTTCCGTCGTGATTTCTTGATTTGCTGCATCCGGTTCTGCAACTGGCTGTTTAAACGGTCTGCAATATGTTTCAAATCTGGAAGCGCTTGAGTATCTCGGTTGAACGGACGAACTTCATAAATTTCCCTCCAGAAGTTTTAATCTTAACTGACGGTCGGTGGATTTTCGACAATCTGAGGCAGTTGAAATATGCGAGAAGGTTTGTCTCGAAACTGTTTTGTTTTCCTCGAAGGTTCTTGCCCGTCTCACTAGTGATTTTTTTTACAATCACTAACATCCATATCCTGTCAAGACATTGTTGTTTGTTGGTTTTTAACACTGTCTTGTTTAATGTATTATGTTGGCGTCGTATGGTGGCTGCAATTTGACGCACTATAGAACTAATTGGACGATTGGCCTCTATATATTCCATCACACGATGGATACGGGATGCATGTTAAGGAGCCGACCGGATCTTACCTTCCACCGCTTGGTCTTCTCAGCAAATGACAACTTTGGATTACGTTGCCTTTGTTGATTAAAACTTTCAGCTGTTTCATACACGGCGCAATTAATACGCCAGATATCGGCATATTTTGAAAGTATTTCATGAATCGTTACATCCGCTCGAGCCAGGTCTTGTGGCTTGGGGGGGGGCTTAATGTTGCTCAGTTTTCTCTTGATTTGATGGTACATTGTCTCCATCATCCACTGCCTGGGCATGTGGTAGATCTGCCACTCCTTCAACCAGCTCAATCAGTAGAGGTGGAGCTCTAACGCAACCCTTGATATTGTGCATCCTTGCATCCATGTACCCCTCGAATTTATTAATTACCATGTAATTATTTCAAAACCTAGAGTAAATGTAAAATTCGACTGTATAAAATTTTTCTTTCTATTTGTATAACTAAAGTCAAGTAATTATTTTTTCATTATCAAAATTTTCTAATACTTAAAAAAAAACTAAACTGTGAAAATTAAATTTTATTTTCACATATTTCCGTGTATGCTAATTTTTACTTCGACACTTTTCAAATAACATTTAGCTACAGTTTTTATGAGGCAGTGTATTTATATGTATAGTAACTCGAATTTCAGTTGTTGTTACTAATTAATTGTTTTGACATGATTGATAAACATAAATTTCAAACTAAAATTTATATTAAATCTAGCCGTCGGAAAATTGATTTTGAATTATAGGATTACAACCCTAATGCTTTTACTAAAATTGCAGCTCGCGACCAGTAAACACCTGGATTGTTTGTATTGAACGTTGTATATATCTATATGAAAAATGCTATAAAATATATATTTTATAGAACAATACTCTTTTTATACATATCCAATTAATATTTATTTCAAAACTACAGACAGGAATATAATTCACCACGTCACATGATCATCAGCCTTCTATGTAAAATTTAACTAATTTTAGTAGACAGCATTTTGACCAAATCCTGCCTAACATGAACCACTTTTTTCTTGCAGATTAATTTTTTGTATTTGCAACTCAGCAAAATACTGAAAAAGTTTGGCCCTGAAGTTGTCAGAGATAAAACCATAAAATAACATTAAAATAATTTCAACGCCTTAGCCAAAATTGCAAATGTTTTTATTTTTAAGTTGTTTTTAAGAATATTTAACTTTTAAATTATAAAAAAAATATTAATAATAAATTGTTGTTTTTTTGAAGAATCACTTCTAAAGTAAATACTTCGTTAGGTGCAGACATTTTGATTTTTTTTTAAATTGCACTGGTCTACAAAAAAAATCTTATTCAAGGGCTAAATCTATCATTCCTTAAGTATTTTTGCGTGCTGAAACCCAATTTTCAATTTAAAGAACTTTCTACAGCGTAGATTTCCAGTAAATCCCGGTTTTTATTAGAGATCGGTTATACAAGACCAAAAAAGTAAACTTTTTCGGATTCATCTGAGGACAAATTTAATTCGTTGGCTAGGGTGTGGAGATTACGTAAATGCTATTTTTTTTAAAATCGGTTAAGATTTCAGGGGACACCGAGAAAAATAGTGGGAGCCTTGGTTTTAATTATATGCTTTTCGTTATTGCCCACTATTTTTCACGGTGCCCCCTGAAATTGTAACCAATTTTTTTAAAAATCCCCACACCGTATCCCACGATTTAAATTTGTCCTCAAATGAATCCGAAAAAGTTTACTTTTTTGGTCTCGTATAACCGATCTCTAATAAAAACCGGGATTTACTCGAAATCTACACGGTACAAAGTTTTTTAAATTGAAAATTCTGTTTCAGTACACAAAAATACTTAAGACAGGATAGGTTTAGTCCTTGGAGAAGATTTTTTTTTGTAGACCAGTGTTATTTATCTAAGGAATTTCTAAGTTATAAGGTTTAGAAGTTAGCACACATACGATAAAAGATTAAACAAAAAATGTAATATGATATAAAAGTCATATTATGATATTTTCTAACTTGCACTTTTTGAGTAAAAGTAAAATTATTAAGATATTAAAAATAAAAATCGATCACCAGGTATACTTTTTATTATAGATATCCCAAGGTTAGAAAATATATATAGACCAATGCATTATAATGTTTTAATGAAAAATGACTATAAATTGTTGAACATTTCCCAGAAGGGTTTTTCTTTAGAGACGAAAATAAGTTGGTATTTCTGTTTAAAGACCGAAATACCAATAGGCCACTATGTCAATGTGAAAAACAGAAAAATCAACAAGAAAAATGCCTCAAGTTTTTCGGTAAAGCACAACTATCATTTCGATAAATCACGGCCGGTCGAAATGGGATCTACTTTATCATCCCTAACGGTCCATAAGGACCGCAATTTTTGAGGTTAGAAAATACCACATAAATAAATCTATAATTTCTTTGTTCAAAACTTAAAAACTGCTACGAAGCTTTTCTTAAGCTCTCAAAATTAATACCTATTAAATAAAAATACATAAGATTTTTTTTCAACAAATCAAGGATAACTACTTTGGAGAATCCTCAAGTATTTTTTAAGTAAAATAAAAAAAAATTGTCTATAAAAAAAACGAATCAAAGTGTACATTTTTTCTCTTGTAAAATAGTTGGCCTTAAAAAATTATAAATGTGTCATTTATCATTTAATAGACTTAGTATCTCTTACCGCTTATGACAACCCCATCGTGAGTGTGCTAAATGGGTAACTCTGCCCTAAAGGAAAAAATAAAATAATACATTTTCTTTTCTTTCATAATTCATACCAAAATAATTTTTAGTTTTTATACTATCTGCATCTTTTAAAATTTATTGACAATTATAATTATCATTATAATTTATTGTTAAAAAATAAAATAACTAATTCCAAACTGTGCACAATGCACAGTGGGGCGAGAGTAATTTTTTTGTGCCTCTATGCTGGTTCAATTTTTTAATTTGTTTTAGATTTTGATGACATTTAGTAAACAGGCTCTTTTTAAGGATATTAATGTAGATCAATATGGCGTATCGGTTTTTAATCTATCATAAATAGGCCAAATTTAAGCTATAAAGTAGCCAAGGTCACCGATTGAAGAAAGAACTGAATTAAATTGAACCCAAAATAATAATGCTTATGGGTAAGTCCACCCAGATCCGTCCAGTTTTCAATTAATTGGGCGTTTGACCATTTTTAAATCAGTTTATTTTTTTTTGTGATAACTTACGACATTAGGGTGGTTAAAAAAAATCAAACTGAATTTGGGAAAACTACCTGTACGTTTAATTATTCTACTATAGGGCAATATACAAAAAAAATAGAGTTGATCCTGGTACATTTAGGATTGTTTTAGGGGCCCTAAACTTTCAAATTTATGCTACTTTACTGGTTTATTTCTCCTCAATATATCACCGTAACAGTTTTGGAAATGTGGAATGATTTTTAAACCTAAACTTTAACCAATATGTAAATATGCATATTTTTAATTTGTCTTTTTTTTTTCATGCTTTTTTCATACAAATTCCAACTGACCACTTACTAGGGATCCAAATCTCAACTGCCTCACGCGGATTATGATACTCCTATAACCCTACAATGTAGAGTTTTTTATTAGTAGCCGTTAAAATACTGCGTAATTATGGTTTAATATCCTGGTGCTATATTTATTAGCGTTTACTAACTCTTGGGACCACTGAATTATTTTTTGGGCCCTGCAAGGGGTGTAACATTCCAAAAAAAGCCGATTTTATCATATTTATTATTGTTTTCAGAGTTGTTTATTACTTACCGTTAAAATACTCCGTGATTATGATCTAATATCATGGTACTGTATTTATTCTTAGCGTTTACTAACTTTTGGGAGCACTGAGTAATTTGGGCCTTTTTATTTGAAAATTTGGACCACTGCAGGTCCAAAGGACATGGCACATACCTTATGGGAAATGGCCCTAGGTTAAATTGCTTCAAATTTTAGTATGTTATAGAGCATGACCTCCTGAAAAAAAGTCTCGATGGGCACAAAAAAATTTATGGTGCCGTTTGGCTGCTAGTCAAAGACCATACAATCTAGATGATTACACTACCCGACAATTTGTTTTTTCCCCTGATTTCATATCCGTTTTCAGAATTTTTCTATCACGTCACAGTTTTGATATACAGGGCGTTTTATAATAAAAAAAGGCATTTTTTTAAATGTCGGGGGATTTTACATTTATAAATATATTTTTTTCAAATTTGGTACACTTGTTAAAAATTTGTGTGCTTTTCGAATATTTTAAATTTTTTTTAAATATCGATTGTCATTTGTTTTTTATAATAAAAAGAAAAAGTTTTTTCGTTGCCAAAATTTCAAAAGATGGAATTTTTCGATGTAACTATGAAAAAAACACTCTGTATTTATCTGGCTTCATTTCGATTTCAATTTTTTTTTTGAAGGACCTTCTGGAAGCGGCTCAATATTAATTTTAAGTCCGTTATGTCAGCTATTTTAACAGCAATTTGCATAGTTCAAGAACAATAAGTAGGCTTTGGACCAGAATTTGACATTTTAAGTCACTGTTCTATTTACTTCTTAAGATACAGTTTATTTATGTTTAAAAAGTTAACCTTATTTATTTTTATCATTTATTTGTTTATTTTATTACATCGGCACTTAGTGCTACTATAGTATAAGAGTGCCGATGTATTGAAATCTTCGCCGAAAAGTCAAAATCTTTGACCACGTTTTTTTCACATTTCTCGACGTTTTAGACCATTCTGAGTCGAAAGCAGTAAAAATTTTTTTTGCGTCCGCCTGTCTGTCTGTCTGGGTGTAAACTCTCTAACTCCATTTCTAAATGAGATATCGTTTTTTTGCATATTGTTTTTTCTCGCTGATTAGATTTTGGGGGTATTTTTAACGTTTTTTGTTTATAATTATAATTAAGGCAATTATTATTGTATTTGGTTAATTAAGCACTTATATAAAAGATAATTTTAAATTGGTCAAAAAATGTTATAAACAACGTTTTCCTAAAACGCATTGTTTAAAAGATATTGGCGTTTAAAGCAGTAAAAGGTTTTTTTAGCATATTTCACATATATATATATAACCCGATTTCAAAAAATTATATTTTAAATAAAAGCTCTTTTTAAGTTTTTTTTTAGTGTACAATAGTGCCGATTTTTGACAGAGTGCTTGCAACGTTTCATCTAGTTAATTGATTGAATAATTTAACTTGACTTAAAACGTCAAATTTTTATACAAAGCCTACTTATTGTTCTTAAAGTATGCAAAACGCTGTTAAAATATCTGACATAATTGACTTAAAATTGATATTGTGCCGCTTCCAGAAGGTCCTTCAAAAAAAAAATTGAAACCAAATTGAAGCCATATAAATACAGAGTGTTTTTTGTTAGTTACATCGAAAAATTCCATCTTTTGAAATTTTGGCAACGAAAAAACTTTTTCTTTTTATTATAAAAAACAAATGACAATCGAAATTTATTTATTTTTTAAATATTCTAAAAGCACACAAATTTTTAACAAGTTTACCAAATTTGAAAAAAAATATTCATAAATGTGAAATCTTCCGACGTTCAAAAAAATGCCTATTTTTATTATAAAACACCCTGTATATCAAAATTGTGACGTGATGGAAGAATTCTAAAAACGGATTTGAAATCAGGAGAAAAAATACTTCTAGACCCAGGTAGCAAAATAACATGACATTCACGTGAAAGCCACGTTAATATGTGACATGTGATGTTAAGATTGTAGTCTCATTTAACAAGAATGTAGCATGGTGGGGATGTCCTAAGTCCGCCCCTAATAACATCACACAATGACATCCCGAAAATAACGTGTTTGTGACATAAATCCACATTCCTGCGCTGTTATATCTAATATCTTATGGATGCCGTTACTGGTACTTTTTATAATATCCTAGGATATTAGATTTTTCTAAATAAAACGCTATAACCCTATAAAAAAAAATAGGATTTAAAATCAATCAGTAATTGAAACAATCACTGATTGAAACAGATAGATTCTAAATACGAAATTGCAGATTAAGCGGAGAATATATTCCTTTAATCCATGTCCGTAGTCTTCTGAAGCCCGGAGAGCCCCCTATCCATTGGAAATCGTATAATGTGTATACAATTTCCTTATAATAATTTACTCTATCAACATCATCTTATATCGATTTTTTTGCTTCGAACGTCGGTGAGAAGCAAAATAACATGACATTCACGTGAAAGCAACGTTAATATGTGGCATGCGTTGCTAAATATTTGTTATTAAATAACATGATTGTCACTTCTCACGTGTTACGTTGCAAATGTGATGTTAAATACATGTTATTTTTCAATATTATGTGATGTTATGATTTAGTTTCAAAATACACCCAAAAGTGATGTTAATTTCTTGTAATATAACATCCCTTGCTACCTGGGGACCCTATATATCTCATCAATAGTATATAAATCATGTCGGGTAGTGTTATATAGGTAATTAAATCGTTGTTTATCGGTGTGTATGTGTGTTTTTATAATTTTAAATGAGTGGTTAATAGTTTATATAATATTTAAAGGCAAGTTAAGTTAGTGCATGTGGGTATCTTTTATTTACTATTTTTGGGTGTGGGCAGTGTCGGTGCAACCAGGTTTAGGTAGGTGGATTTGTGAGGGTTCTAATGGATTTGTGTAGTATTTATTTTGTATGTCTTAATAGTTATGTGCATTCCTATTAATTTTATGTGGGTTTGTATGGGTGGTTATGAGTGTATTTTTGTTTTTCCCTGGCTTTCATGCATATTTTTTTGGGATTGTATTTATGGAATTGTATGGATTGTGATGGGTTCATATAGTATTTATGGGTAGTTAGTGTATTTTTTAATTTTTATTAGTTTAAATGAATGTATGGGTGCAAATGAGTAGCTTTGGGTGTATATGGGTATTTATGGTTTTTATGGGTTTCTATGAATATTTATAGTATTAATGGATGGCAATAAGACAACCGTTATTCCATAGTTAATGGTATATACTATATGGTTTTGTATAAGCCATTGGTATATTTAATGGGGGAAAATAAGTTAGTGGGTGGGGGCTTTAACGTTTTTAAATTGTGTCAAGTAATACTTGAACGTTCCCAAAAATGTGAATAAAATAAAAATTCACACGCATACTACGTCGGAAGTTTTTTTTTTTATTTCTTATCGATTAACTTTTGTACCTATATAATTTCTTTCGACTATAAAAAAAAACACAATTATTGTACTGTTCGGTTTCTTTATTTATTTATTTTTTTTTTTGATTTATTAGATATAGGTTTATAAATTCGACACTCTTTTTAGTATTTTAAAAATTATTGTACTTGTTGAAGTGGTTTAAGAGTGCTGATTTTTAAAAATCAATTTTCCAAACCCATGAATGCCAATACACGCCCATTAAAACCCAAACAATTTCATAAAACCCATACACACCCGTAACTAAAGTTTATGTAAACCTATGCACATCCATAAATACTAAAAAAATACATTAAAACTTATAAAAACCCATAAATAACCATACACACTCACACTACCTTTGCAAATCCATATCCATATATACTATACAAACCTATAAAACCCCGTAAAAAAATCTATAAATAATACGTACATAACCTTACATACCTACCATAGCTACCCATTTGCATCGATAAATACTAAATAAATCCATTAAAACTTATGAAAACTCATAAATATCCATAAATACCCAAAACAACCCATACAAACCCACAAAAATTAATAAAAATGCACATAACTATTAACACATATAAAATAAATACTACACACATCCATTAAAACCTTCACAAATCCACAAACATACACCTGGGTGCACCGACACTTCCCATATACACCCAAAAATAGTAAATAAAAGATACCCACATACACTAACTTGCCTTTAAATATTATATAAACTATTAACCACTCATTGAAAATTATAAAAATACACATACACACCGATAAACAACGATTTAAGTACCTATATAATCATCTAGATTGTATGGTCTTTAAATGACCATAGCGGCCAAACGGCACCATAATTTTTTTTGTGCCCATGGAGACTTTTTTTGAGACGGTCATGCTCTATAACATACTAAAATTTGAAGCAATTTAACCGAGGGCCATTTCCCATAAGGTATGTGCCATGTCCTTTTCAAATATGGCCAATTTTAACATATTTATTATTGTTTATAGATATTTTTATTACTAGCCGTTGAAATACCGCAAAATTATGATTTAATATCATGGTACTATATTTATTCTTACGGTTTACTAACTTTGGGGACCACAAAATAATTATTTGGGCCCTGCGAGGGGTCCCAATTTTTAAAAATGGCCGATTTTTTCATATTTATTATTGTTTTCACAGTTTTTTATTACTGGACGTTGAAATAATGCGTAATTATGATCTAATATCATGGTACTCTATTTATTCTTAGCGTTTGCTAACTTTTGGGGCCACTGAATTATTTTTTGGGCCCTGCAAGGGGTCCAAATTGTCAAAAATGGCCGATTTTTTCACATTTTTTATTGTCTACACAGTTTTTTATCGCTAGACGTTGAAATACTGCGTAATTATGTTCTAAAACTAAGGTACTATATTTATTCCTAATGTTTACTAGCTTTTGGGACCATGGCTTATTTTTTTTGGTCTCCGCAAGGTGTCCAAATCGCCTAATGTTCCGGGTTTATCAGGTCTTTTTTTTCTTATTTGTATCGCTTAAGTTCAAACTCAGGACTTATTTTGCCTATAAAGTCCATTTTGTATTAAAAACTACTTAACGAAATTCATTTATACTTCAAGTTGATGTTTATGGCTACTTGATTTTTAAGGCCGATTAATTTTTAAATAAATTTTATAAGTTAACCTAATTTTATTATTGAGGAATAAAAAACATTAATAAATCTGATAAAATTGGCCATTTTTGAAAATTTAGACCCCTTGCAAGGCCCAAAAAAATATTCAAAGGTTGGTACAAGCTAAGAATAAATATAGTACCATGATATTAGATCATAATTACGCAGTATTTCAACGGCTATTAATAAAAAAAATCTCTCAAAACAATAATAAATGTGACAAAATCGATCATTTTTGAAAATTTGGACCCCTTGCAGGGCCCAAAATATAATTCAGTTAAGAATAAAAATAGCATTAGGATATTAGATCCTAATAATCCAGTATTTCAACGGCTAGTAATAAAAAAACTCTTAAAACAATAATAAATATGAAAAAATCGGCCATTTTTGAAAATATGGACACCTTGCAGGCCCAAAAAATTATTCAGCGGTCCCAAAAGTTAGTAAACTCTAAGAATAAATATAGCACCATAATATTAGATCATAATTACGGAGCATTTTAACGGTTAGTAATAAAAACTGAAAACAATAATAAATATGATAAAATCGGCCATTTTTGAAAATTTGGACACCTTGCAGACCCAAAAGATATTTCAGTGGTCCCAAAAGTTAGTAAACGCTAAGAATAAATATAGCAATAGGATATTAGATCATAATTACGCAGTATTTCAACGGTTACTAATAAAAAACTCTGCCGAAAAAAAAAACAGTAAATTATGCAATTTTGTAAATAGTGCATTTTAGCGAGATTTTTCCGTTTTCTGCCAGACCCCCAGTTTTGCACGTTTATTGTAGGGTTATTGGGGTATCATAATCCGCGTGAGGCAGTTGAGATTTGTATCCCCAGTAAGTGATCAGTTGGAATTTATATGAAAAAAAGCATGAAAAATGACAAATTTTTATTTTTGGGGCCCCCGTATAACCCTTAAAAGTTTTATATTTATAATTACATATTGGTTAAAGTTTAATTTTAAAAATCATTCTACATTTCCAAAACTGTTAGGGTGATATATTGAGTCGAAAGAAACCTGTAAAGTAGCCTAAACTTGAAAGTTTAGGGCCCCTAAACCACCCATAAATGTACCACGATGAACTCCATTTTTTTTGTGTATATTGCCCTATAGGGGAATAATTTAACGGTCATTTTCCCAAATTTAGTTTGAATTTTTTTAACCACCCTATTACCTCATATATGTATACTTTAAAACCGGTTATAGATTACTTTTAAAAAAATTTGTTTAGTCGAATCAACCATTTTATGGTAACGGTGCACGGCAAATTTTGCTTTTTTAACATGTTACAAAATCTTAAATATCTCCGGTTGTAAATTCGGTACAAATGTGAAACAGAAACCATTGTCTACACAATAAAGCTGGCTATAATTTTTGTAAAAAAAGCTTTTTTTAATATTTTTAAAAATGTGTTAAAAATGGTCACAAACATACAGTAAAAAAATGGTAAAAAGCGGAAGTTTGAGCTAGAATATTTTTAAAGGGGGCAGATCTGGGCCAACATATTTTTTTCTAGATATTTACTTATGACTACTAAATACTCGCATATTTTCATATATAAATATTTTTTTTACAGACTTCTAAAAATTAGGTTTTTCGAATAATACCCTTTATTTAAGCCAATATCTCCAATGGACGGGGGAAATTTTTTGTTAAAACCCTATACGTAGTTATTCGACAGTATTATTTGTTGAGTTGTTTTTTCTCTAAATAGTCGAAAAAAAATACAATATATATACAGGGTTATTCACGGAAGTGGCCTATTAAACGTTTATGGAGAACCAATAACTTTGAAAGTCTGCTAATTTGCACTTTGGGGTTTTTGAATATGGGCAATCGATTAAAAATGTTTTCATGCTTGTGCCACTTCCGGTTGTACCGGAAGTGGCACTCAACTTTAATTTTTTAAATGGAACACCCCATATATCTTTTAATTTTTAAAATTTGCATAAAATTTGCTTTATTTTAATGTATAACACGTTATGTCTATCTCCAGTAGTTTTTGAGTTATTCAAGTTTTTAGCGAAAAATAAGCAAATTCAAGCACGCCTAAAAACAATAATTTCTCCTTGATTTTTTAAATTGAAGAAAAGTTGTTTTGTATTTTGCTCAATGATGGTTAAGCGAATCATTCTAAGCTAAAATGGAATCCAAAATTTATACAGGGTGTCTGAAAAAGCAGGTCAAACTTAACAAAATTAAAATAGCCATAACTCTTTTTTTTTAAATGACACCCTACATTATTTTTTTAAATAGAGAATTTAATTTTCTTTAAAATAAGTATAGGATACCCTATACCTAACTTTAACCGTTTTCGAGCTATTTGCAAATTAATGTGAAAAAGAAGTATTTTGCAGTATTTCTGCAATTACGTAAATTTTTAAAATTGTATTGTGTTTTTATTTCTTTTAACCTAAATGTTATCGTTCTTATCTTGATAAATTAGTGTAAAATAATGGCAGAGGCTTATTCTTACCCTGTTATTTTGGATTTATTTGCTATTTTTGGTGAAAATGATAAAATAATTAGTAGAACCTGCAGAAACTTTAATACAAAATATCCTGATTTACCAAGAATGTCATGTAAAAAATTTAGAAGAATACACAAAAAATTTTCGCAATTTGGAAAAGAAAATGCATTGAAATCTCTTACGAAACCAATTACAAACAACGAAAATAACGAAGTCAATGTTTTGGGTTACTTTTATGCATATCCACATGCCTCAATTCCTGCAGTTAGTTACGACTTGGGAATTTCCTATTCAAGCATCCAAAGAATTTTAAAAAACCACAAGATGCACGATTACAAAAAGCAAAAAATACAGGCCTTAAAACCTAATGATTTTCAAAATAGAGTGGACTTTTGTGAAAATCTTTTGATAAATATTCAAGAAAAACCAAACTTTTTAAAAAGAATAATTTGGACGGACGAGGCTAAATTTTCTCAACAGGGTATTTTTAACAGAAGAAATGTACACTACTGGGCGCATGAAAATCCAGTTTTAAGGTAAATATAATGATCTTTGAGGTAAATAAATAAAAATCGATTAATTTTTCTGGCCTATTTTATAAAATATAACAAATTTTAACAGAAATTTAAATTAAAGTTAGGTATAGGGTATCCTATACTTATTTTAAAGCAAATTGAATTCTCTATTTAACCAAATAAAAAAAAATGTAGGGTGCCATTTAAAAAAAATGAGTTATGGCTATATTAAATTTGTTAGATTTGACCTGCTTTTTCAGACACCCTGTATAATTTTTGGGTTCCATTTTAGCATAGGATAATTCGTTTAAGCATCATTGAGCAAAACACAAAACATCTTTTCTCCAATTGAAAAAATCAAGGAGAAATTATTGTTTTTAGGGGTGCTTGAATTTACTTATTTTTCGCTAAAAACTTGAATAACACAAAAACTACTGAAGATAGACATGAAGTATTATACATCAAAATAAAGCAAATTTAATGCAAATTTTAAAAATTAAAAAATATATGAGGTGTTCCATTTAAAAACTCAAAGTTAAGTGCCACTTCGGGTACAACCGGAAGTGGCACAAGCATGAAAATATTTTTAATCGATAGGCCATATTCAAAAACCCCAAAGTGCAAATTAGCAGACTTTTAAAGTTATTGGTTCTCCATAAACGTTTAATAGGCCACTTCCGTGAATAACCCTGTATATATATATATATAAAGTTTAATAAAATTATTTATAAAAATGGGTTAAATAAAAATGATCTCAAATTTAAAGTTAAAAAATCGTAAAAAGCTGAAATTTTAACCAAAATATTTTTGAATGGGGACTGACCTGGGGGTTACAATTTTTTTTAAATATGACTACTAAATAATTCTATATTTACAGACTTAAATATTTTGTACCTATTTTTGTACAGACTTTTAAACTTTGTATTTTGATTTTTTTTGAGAAAAAATCAACAATAAATAATACTGTCGAATAATTAAATGTGGGGCTTTGACATATATAATATAAATTTTTTCCCCCATGCCCATTGGGGCATAGATATATGGTATTACTAAAAAAACCAAAGGTTTAGAAGTCTGTAAAAAAATAGGGGAAATATATTTCTTAGAGTACAGTGGTAGATGGTAGATAGATTTTAGTAATTTAATAAAATATAATAAACATAACCTGAGGTATATTCGATGACTTTACAAAATTACAAAGTGACAATGACAACATTAACAATTAACAGGTAAGTATCGTCTACTTCTTGAACTAGTACTTGCTTTTCAACAATATTGAGGTCTGAAATTTTGGAAGTATTTAGTAGTCATAAGTGGGCTATCTAAAAAAAAAATATTGACCCCCAGCTCAGCCCCCTTTCAAAAATATTTTAGTTTAAATTGCCGCTATTTACGAATTTTACTTTTATATTTTAGAATTCTAAAATTATTAACTATAAAATTTAAGTTTTTTTCAGGGTTATTTGTGATAAACACTCGGAAATGAAGCAATTAAAAACTTTATTGCATTACATAATCATGCCAACGTTTCACCTAATATTTAGGCTTCTTCAGGGCTAAATTATTAAATATGCATTAAAACAAACAAATTAAACAAAAACATTACATCAACAAACAAAATACACTGGACATTTTTCAACAGGAGAGTTCTCACTGTAGAACAATTAAATACTCGTTAGGTAAAATTTAAGACCATTTTTAACCCATTTTAAAAAATAATTTAAAAAAACTTTTTTAACAACAAATATAGCCTATCGTATTTTGCAGACAATGGTTTTTATTTAAAATTTGTATCCTATTGTCAAGAGGAGATATTTCAGATATCGTTTCGTCGTTTCACATATTTAGTTTTTTTACTATTTATTTATTTTAGTATTTTATACAGTCATGGAGAGCACCAAATAAGCAAAAACAATCTAATAATACCCTAAATATAGGGTATTATTAGAAAAAACGAAAGTTTAGAAGTCTGTAAAAATAGGGTAAAAATATTTAGGTCTGAAACTATGTTAGTTCTTAGTAGGTATCTAAAAAAAATATTGACCCCCAGGTCAGCCCTCTTTCAGAAAAATAATTAAAAAATGCAGACAATGATCTTTGCTACAAATTTTTATCCTGTTTACAACCGGAAATATTTTAAATATCGTAACATGCTAAAAACGCAAAATTTGCCGTGCACCGCAATCCTAAAATGGTCGCCACGACCAAAAATTTTTGTTTTTAAATAATCCATAACCGGTTATAAAGTAAACCTATTTAAGTTAAGTTACCAAAAAAAATAAAGCAATTGAAAATAATGTCGAGCGCCCAGTGCCGGACGGATCTGGCTAGACTTACCCTTAGGTAACGTTCAAGTATTACGTAACGCAAATTGTACCAAAATTCATACACTTCATATCTCGGTTCTGGCGTTATTCAAGGCTGTAGAGATTTCATATTTTGGCTACCCCCACTAACACACCCCCTATCAGGGGGGTAGCCAAAATGTGAAATCTCTATAATCTATATTAACGCGAGAACCGGGGTATGAAGTGTATGAATTTTGGTACAATTTGTGTTACGTAATACTTGAACGTTTCCTTATATAAAAGTACAAACTGTAGTTTATTAATAATTTTAAAATATTTTAATATTTTTATTTTAAAATATATTGAATGATATTTTCCAAATTTGAGTGCTGCACACCAATAAAGTAACTTATATGCCCCCGGGGACATGTACCGTGTTAACGTGTTAAATTAAAAACAAATAATCTAAGAAAAGAACCGATAAATACAGTATAAAACCAATACTAAATTCCTAGAAAACCGAGTTAAACTTAAGTATCCAACAAAAAACGCTATAGATTGAAAAAAATCTTCTTGCGCATATTTCTACAAAAAAAAAAGTCAAAGTGCTTTTTTATTAAATTTAACCTATTTTATGTATTAAAGGTAAAATAAAGTTTTTTTGTTGGTTTTAGTAAAATAAAATGAGGAAACATAATCAAAATCCAGGGTAGCTTTATGACCTTTAAATGTACTCTTTTTTGCCTCTAAATGACCTCGTATTTTCTTAAGTTTTTGTTCAAAAACTCCAATTAAGATAATATTTTCATTGAATATCTGCCCTCTGACTGTAGCTGCAGACCTTACTTAAAATGCATTTTTTTCAAAAACGACTCGTGTTCCGAGCGAGATCTAAATATCCAATAAAGGGGAAGTTTTGACCTTTTTCCTGCACCGTATTCACTTTTTCTAGGTAGACTTGCTTATTCGGGTTTTTTGAGTTTAAAGGGCGATTTTTGCCTGAAAATTGACAATACGCCCTCTACTGGTAAAAATATTAATCTTTTTTTACATGTTTTAATTTGTAAAAATAAGAAAAAGTTTGTGTCCAAATATGAAAATAATTGAATTTCAAATAATTTTTTATTTAAGAGAAACGAAATTCGGCTTTTTTCGTCTGACCTAACTTAAAAAAAACCCATAAACCAAACCAAGGACTAACTAAAAAAATTAAATCGGTTTCGGAGTAAGAAAAGGACAATAGCGCCCTCTACTGGTAAAAATATTAATCTTTTTTTGCATGTTTTAATTTGTAAAAATAAAAAAAAGTTTGTGTCCAAATATGAAATTAATTGAATTACAAATAATTTTTTTATTTAAGAAAAACGAAATTGGTCTTTCTTCGTCCGACCTACCTTTTTAAACCCCATAAACCAAACCAAGGACTAACTAAAAAAATCGTTTTCGGGGCAAGAAAAGGTTTAGAAAACCAATAAAATACTTTTTAACCAATTTAAAAATGTGATGTAGACGAAACCCCCATAATCGTTCGATCCTATCTTCTCTCTAGTTAAACTACAAAATTAGAAAATCTATTATTTTTTTTTTTAATAAATAATAAAAAAAGTGTGTTTTATTTATTTTTTTACTATATGTTTGTACCATTAGTCTAGGTTCTAAATTATTAAAATTTCTTACACACTCTTACTCATTATTAAATTAAAAAATTAGAAAATTTATTAAATCTTTTTTTTTCTTTGTTAGATATTTTTTGAAAAATATTAAAATTTATACTTTTCTAGGAAATGCCCATGCAATTAGATCATAATCAAAATCTGATTCACCAAGTCAATATCTCAATAACTCGAAACTCGATAGATTTGTGACGTTATTAGATAGTAATTAAATTTAGTCGTCCAATAAAGGGACCATGTCTGTATACAGGATTGGATTCAGTGCATAATTTTAAATACAAATTTAAAATATTGATTAGCTTCAATGGTACAGGATAATCCAATTTTGACTGACCAAGCCAATGCCCCAATAACGATTAGTATTTAAAAGAAATACTTTACTATTGAACTTAATCTTTTCTGTTTCTTTTTATGTATGTTTATCCAACACATATATGGGCCCTTTATTGTGAATTCAAAGACAATAAATGCTACAAATCTTTTGCGTCGGGAGTTCTATTCGATTCTGCAGGTTTCTATAGGCTTAGATGGTAATGCACACCAATATAGTTTATTTGTTAGGTTTATTCCATTACTTAAATTCGCTTTTAAACTTAAGGGGTTATATAGTATAATATATACCTTCTGGATCGGGAAAATGAAGGGTTTTTATTGATTTTTTTTTCAGGTATGTAATCACAACTTTATTCGAACGACCTAAAAAATAGTAAATGTTTTGATATGATTGTGAAATTTTTTTTATTGAAAAATTCTGAAAATTGTGGAAACCACGGCCGTTGCCCCGGAACCCCCTTTTTTTCTAGCGTTTGCGGTGACCACGATTTTTTGAAAACCAATTCAATCTGAAATTTTTAGGTGTTGTTTTTAACTACAATAGCTAGTTCGTAAATGAAGGGATTTTTATTTTAACGAAAATTTCTACTTTTCTACATTGAAAATCAATTCTTTTAAAAAGTCATACCCATTTTCGTAAAGATTATTTTTTGCGAACAATAGGGCTCTTCCCCTCTTTGAACTTGATTTTCAAGTCGATCGGATTATTCGTTCTTGAGTTATCGTGTTCACAAAATCGTGACATCAGGCAGACGGACAAATGGATATTTGAAAAAAAAAAGTTGCTTATTTTTTCATGAAACAAATTTTTTGTCTAGGCCGATTTTTGATTTTTTTTTGAAAATTCCAAACTACTAATATACAAGTCGCTTATAAGCGATATACATTATATGTATATTAACTCATGTTAATTTCTGCGATGCAATAGAAGAACAAGTATTTTAAATATGTTAAATGTTTTTAGTGTGAAACAAAGTTTAGATCTATATATGCTCAAATTTGTCTTTAAAATTAATAATAAATTAGTACCTTCTTATTTGTATCGGGATGTTCGATATGTTAGTGGTATCCATGGGCATAGTATATGGTCAATGGTCGCGAAAACATGTACATTATTTAGCTCTAACAAATTTTCGATTCTACTAGTTTATTTTGTGTTTTTTAATTATGAAAACTGTTTCATTGTGATTGTGATAAGTGTACAAAACGTCTTTTATGTTAAAAAATGTAGAAACATAGAACAAGTGCATTTTTTAAAACTATTTTGTTCTGTTGTTTTGATCCGTTATCAGTGATAAACAGTGGCAACCATTGACATTTAAAACATAGACAGCAATTATAAAATAAAATTTTGCAACTTCCTAAACATAAAACAAGCCTTTATGAAAATTCGCCTTACTATAGTTGTATGTATCTGTATAATAAACTACCAAGAAATATAAGAAGCATTTCCAACAATAACGCCTTCAAAAGATCTGTTAAAAAATATTTGATAGAAAGAGCTTTTTATACTGTAAAGGCCTATAAAACCCAAGCCATATGTTAGGATTATTTAGACGTATTTGTTTAGCTTTTAAAATATACTTCTAATTTTAGGCAAGTTTTTAATTTAGGTTAATGTATCACTGACATACCATTATGTACTAAATGTATCACTTGTGGTCAATAAATATTACTATTACTATTACTATTACTAATAGTATTCAAGTGCAGGTGCTGGAATAATATAATAACCACAGATAATTCTGGAATTCCGTGTGCAAAGTATAAATAGTTTAACAAACTGACCTCTGTTGGGTATATTCGTTATAATTTGCAATTATGATATACCTCTAGTCAAGTTTAAACAACACTAGACGTAATTCTACTAATAAATTAGCTTTCCCAACTAATGTACTAAATTAATTTCACCCGAAAACTAACTTTCCTAACATAACAAACGTGCCCATTCAAATTTGACACTAAACAAGCTTTTTAGTCAAAATGAATGTACGTAGGTGCTTTTCACTTAAAATTATGACGTGTGAGGTTATTTCGCAATTAAAACATGTTTTTTTTGTAGGTTATTATAATATAATAACATATTATGTTAATATAATACTTATGAATGTAAGTGTCCGTTAGGCTCATAATTTGATTGCTTTTTGTTTCCTGTTAATATATTTATTTAACTTAAAGCATTATTGACGGGGAGATCAACCGAAGTGGGTAGTTCCGACGCCTGTGCATCTTTAACCCTGATTTAGGTAGTTAGTTGTTCCCTGTAGTAAATACTTACTAATTCTGGATATGCATTAAACCAAAACTTCGTCCACATACCTGCAACAAACGAAATAATAAATGTGATGGCATGAAGTATTGCAACCTGTAAGCAAGATTTAGTTTAATTTAGAATAATCTCTATTTTATTTTACAATTTTATTATAAATATCGTATTAAGACCAAAATTAAAACTATTTTTTAATTGTTAAAATAGGTTTTGTTAAAAAATCCAATTAAAAAAATAATATTTATTTACAATTAAATAGCGGTTATAATAAAAAAAAATAAAATAAAGATTTGATTAAAAACAATATTTAATAATAATAATAATAATAATAGATAGATTTAACAGATTTATTTAAAATCCTATATTTTTAGGTTAACAGTATAACAGTAGCAATTCTATTTTTCAATATGTATGTACTCCTAAGAAAGAATATACGATTTTTTATTGCAAAAATAATAATACCAGGGTTTATTTTGCGGATTTACAAAAATGTTTTATACATATTGTTAAATTTTGATCTTAAATGATCCTTAAGCTTTATCTACGGAGTGGTGCAAAAATAAGGCACCAAATTATTACAAGTAAGTTTGTATTGCAGAATTTCAATAAAAGATATGTCTTTTCGCCTGGAAAATAAGAACCAATTAATTTAGCAGGACTGCCAAATGTGGCAAACTTTATATTGAAAATTCTGAGATTGTAATCTATTGCTAATGTAAATCTCTTGTTTTGAATATAATATGGTAGTTTCGAATTTTACAAAATCGCCAAAAAACGTCCAACACAAAAACATACTGGATACTAGTATCCAGTATACTAATATGTTTCGTGAACAAAACTCCAATTTATTACTTAAGCGTAACTTATAAACTAATTGAAATGATTATTAAATTGAAGTGTGTATTAGGGTGAAACGAACCTTATAGGTGAAATTTTTTTTTTCAAAATTTTAAATTCTAATAGTGGAGAAAAGTTGGTATTTGTGACAAATAATAAGCCTGTAAAATTTCATTTCGATCAAACAATATCTTCATTTGTCCCAAGCGTCAAATAAATTTTATATAAAATATCGTATAACTAAATGCAACTCTTTGCTTTTGGAAACTGTTATTAATTAATTAATTTAAAAAGTCTTTATTTACAGTCAATTAAAATATAATACAGTTTTAATAGGATTTTTCCAATAGCATTTTATCTGAATTAGTTTACAAAATACAAAATCGGGGGAGGTTTCCCGAGATCCCACCGGACCCCCGGCCCCCCCGTTCGCCGACCGGAGCATCCCCGCGCCCCACCGCTGCACTACCAATGTGTATTGGCGTACGTGCAACGTTGGGACTAGCGGACACTCCGCGCGGCGCCCGGGGGCGCCAGGGTCCCGAAGAAACCCCGTTCACCCTCTCCCGAGGCCTAATTAAATAAAAAATTCCAGCTTTTGCAGATGGTCCATCCTCCTGTAACTGTTATTGTGTCTTTTTTAGGTTTATCTTTGTTTGACGTTATAAAGTTTTGCGTTTTTTTTTTTCGTTAAGTTATGTATTTGTGTCAACTTAACTTTATTTGACCCTCACCTTTAAGCATTCTGTATTTTATGAACAAACTGCTTTATTAGGAGTTTAAGTGCTAGCTAATATGGGTATTATGGATTATTAGGGAAAATATTCGGGAAAAGTTGGGAAAATCTTAGAAAATAGCATAAAATGAGGATTTTAAACTCTAAAATTTCAGCAATATTTCATGAAAACTCAATACTCATTTTTTCTGATAAATATCAGAGGCTTGGTTCTCAAGGAGCGTATGTCACATTTGTTGGCAAAATTTAGTTTCAGTGGATTTAGCATTTAAAATCAGTTTTTCAGATTTCCTGTTTTTTTTTTAATACGCCACTACCACAGGGTTAAATTTATTTATACACTGATAAAACAGTTTATTTGTATCAATAAAGTATTTGGTTGGATATGGCCAATTGAATTATTTGATTGTGACAAATAAATTTTATTTCTGTAAAAAAAACTATTTTGTTCCCATTAATAAATCATTTTGAAATTAAAATATTTGTTTACATGAACTAAATATCTATTTGACTCAAATAAAATTTGTTACTTTTTAAATTATTTGGTTGTAAAACGAAATAATTTAATTGGCCATATCCAATAAATTATTTTTATCAGTGTACCATATTTTGTGAATAAATTTTATAAAATGTATTTGCCGCTTGGGGAACGTTCAAGTATTACGTAACGCTCCTATGGGGGGGTCATTTTGGAGTGTTACGCCCATGTTAATGGTATAGGAAAACAGCGTTACAGGGGGGGGCCCAAAATGATCAAAATTTGCGTTACGTAATACTTGATCTTCCTTTGGAGCAGATAAAGATATTGATTGATCGAAGTGAAATTTTGCAGGCTTATTATTGATCGCAAGGACCAAATTTTCTTCACGATTGGAATTTAAAACTTTCAAAAACATAATTTCGTTCCACCCTAGTGTGTATGTTATCAATCATCATGTACAAAGTTAATGGCTGCGTTCAATGGAAACAGCAAAACTTATCGAAAGCTGTCAAATCACTAACGCTATGATCAGTTAGATTACATTAGATTTACCTACATTTAAATGAAAAGAAGTAATTAAAGTTATTTGTTGGATAAATATAAAAAAAAATTGTATAAAAACATAGTATATAAAAAAAAGATCAGTTTCGATTAACAGATGTCGCTGCAATCATTCCTCATCAACGTTTTGAAATTGTTAGTTTTGATTGATTTTTTAAAAGCGCGGGATTGTACTTTTTGTGAGTATTTCCAACCTCAAATGGTGGTTGTGACAAGTGACAGATATTAGCCGTTCAGCAGTTTGCTAGCAAAACTTATCATTTGATGACTTTTGATTAGTTTTGCTGTTTTCATTGAAAGCAGCCAATTAGTGCAATGATCCGAAAATTGATTTTTCTGAGATAGGATGTTTTGAAATTTACGAGTCGATATAATGGAATGCGTGACATTACCGCTTGTTTTATTTTAAAATTAAAGTTGGTGGCCTTATTTATTTCATAAATAAATATGTGAATACGTAAAAACGATTAGGTATTTAAAAGGACAATGGCAAAAAAGCTTCCTTAAGCAAATTGAGAATGTTTACAAGAAAAAATTGGTAAATCGACCGTATGCAAAGTAGAATAAAGGATTACGGCTCGTCCTTTTAGAAAAGAAAACTAAATAAACCTCTGTTCACAAAAAAAAATGATACACTAAAAACACATTTCGAAGACTTTTAAATAAAATCATACACTAAGAGCTCCTTACCATAGTAAATATTAAACGTTTTCGCTTATATGGAACCCTAGACTGTTCCAAAAAAATTCAAATTGAATATTTTCGAAATTTAATTACAGTTTTACATAATATTAGACAAAACAATTTCCTCCACAAAATTTCAGCCCGATTGGACCTAACTCCATCGTATACGGCCATTCCGAGTTCGGCAAGAATCATAAGCATACAAAAATAGCTACAAAAAAAAAATTACAGTTTTTTTTTGCCTAAAGTTGCTAAGACACGTTTGTTTACGTGACTCACACAAAAAAAGATTTAAACTTTCATGCCCCCTCTCATTTTTTTTCTGTTAAGAAAATATTTCACTTTTTTTTTAAATATAATTTAAATTTTAGCTATATGAAAAAATAAATTTTTGAGTCTACCACGTTCAATCATGTTTATATAACTAACGAGAAAAAAATGGCTAACTCCCAGTATTTAAAATATTTTTAATACTTTTATTTTATAATAGATTACAATCGAGTAGTCTTATATAATAATACCACTTTTAATCCAATCAGTTTTAATTTAATTTTTTTTTGGCCAATGTTAAGTTTTTTTTAATCCTATCATAAAAAATTAAGGAATTGCAACTTTTTTAATGTTATTAGGTATAACTCTTAACTAGGTCTATAACAGTAAATGTTGTAAAAATAAAGCCAATAGGAACATATTAATGGGTGAAAATAATAATTTTTAAGTATTTTGTTAATTTTTATCTCTAAAATTTGGATTATTGGCTTTTTTTGTTATTGTAATGCCTTGAAATATTTTTTTATATATAATTCAATAATTAAAAATTAAAAAAAGAATACATAATAACAAAAATTTAATTATTAAAATAATTACACAGGCACGCAAAAAAAAAGTTTTGTTCACCAAACAAGACCAACATTTCTATACGTTTTTCGGGTCGCTGAATCCGAATCCGGGGTTGGTTTGACTAGGTCAGATCGCATTATGTTCCTAACCTCAAAAAAGTGATGAAAGTTAAAACACGTTTCATTACTTATTTGAGGTTATGGACGAAATGCAATCTGACAGTCAAACAAACCCCAGATTCGGATTCAGCCACCCCAAAAACGTATAGAAATGTTTGTCTCATCTGGTGAACAAGACGAGACAAACAGGCACACGAAAAAAATAGGTCTTTTTCACCAGACTAGACAAACATTTCTATAGGTTTTTGGGGTCCTAAATCCGAATCCGGCATGGGTTTGACTCGGTCAGATCGCATTTTGTTCCTATGGTCAAAAAAGTGGTAAAAGCTGAAACATTTTATCACTTTTTTGAGGTTAGGAACATAATGCGATCTGACCGAGTCAAACCAACCCCGAATTCGGATTCAGAGACTCCAAAAATGTATAGAAATGTTTGTCTGGTCTGGTGAACAAAACTCTTTTTTTCGCGTGTCTTAAAACGGTTAAGAGGATATTTTTTAATGAATTCTGGTAGAAGATTATAAAAATAACGTCCAGCATGATATGGGGATTTTTTATACATGCTTAACTTAAATTTATTTACGACAAGTTATTATTACAGGTAGGATAACTATGAAAATTTCCATGTGATAAAAATACATTTAAATTCTTTTTAACGAATACAAATAATTTATACAAATTAATGGACGGAACAGTTAAAATATGATACTTTTTAAAAACCTCACGACACGAACCACTAAAACCCACATAATATAATTCTTATTAATCTTTTCTGAATAATAAGTACATCGTCTATATCTGAAGATTGGCCCCATATTACGATATTATACGATATTATTATTTATGTATATTGGCATAATATACACTCAATAATGTGTTGAAATTCAAATTGTGTTTTTAATTGTTGAATAAAAATACTTGCTTGTTTAATTTACCACAAAGAGATTTGACATGACTTGACCACGTTAGGTTTTTATCGATAATTACGCCCAGAAAATTAGTTGAATCTTCACATTTAAAAGATTGTACACCCATTTTAAATGTTAAATTAGCAAAATTTTTGCGGAAGTGTCCGAATTCTAAAAAACTGTATTTTCCTGGTTTAAAATTAATTTATTTTTTCTACACCAAGAGGCAAAATCATTCAGTACTCTATCTATCATAGTTTTGAGTGTATCCAAGTCATCCGCGCTAATAACTATGGTGGTGTCATCAGCATAAATGTACAGTTTTCCATTCTTTATGAAGTGTGGAAATATATGCAGTGAAAGTCGCATCCACTTAACTATATCCGATTCGGATCAAATTTTG
The DNA here is from genome assembly GCA_958510825.1 of Brachypterus glaber. Classification (NCBI taxonomy): domain Eukaryota; kingdom Metazoa; phylum Arthropoda; class Insecta; order Coleoptera; family Kateretidae; genus Brachypterus; species Brachypterus glaber. The sequence continues at coordinate 13,220,157 of OY294053.1, read as the reverse complement.
CAGAAATTTAGTTTATGTTATATAAACATGTTTAAACGTGGTAGACCAAAACAATTTTTCCACGTGGCTAAAATTTGAAGTGAAATTTTTCCTTAAAAGTTCCAGAAAAAAATGGGGGGTGGCATGATTTTACATTTTTTATGTGAGTCACGTAAACAAATGCGTGTTTAACAACTTTAAGTAAAAAAAAACTGTAAAGAATCTTTTGGAGCAATTTTTTGTATGATTATGATTCTTGCCGAATACAAGATGGCCGTATACGATGGAGTGAGGTCCGATCGAGCTGAAATTTTGTGGAGGGTGTTGTTTTGTCTAACATTATGTAAAACTGTCATTAGATTTTGAAAAAAATCTATTTGAATTTTCTGGAACAGTCTAATGGAACCCCACGAAAGTTTAGTTAACATTCACTGGTTGTAACTAAACTTTTGTGGGGTTCCATATAAACAAAAATGTTTAGTATTTATTTACTATGGTAAGGAGATCTCACTGTAAATTTTAACTAAGTACCTAAAAAATAATAATATTATATTATTTTTTTTTCTTATTTCGTTAGCTTGTATAACGAAATAAAAGATTGCTTTTTCTATCAAATAAAACATAAAAACTTAAAGATATGTCATATTAAAATAATTAAAAATTGTAAATTTACAAAAATCTATACCAAAAATACTGAAAAAAATGAATATATGAAATGTATTTTTATATTTTTGATGAATCAAAAATGTACGTTATGTATACCGGATATTTACAACAAAAAAAGTGTAAAATTACGTGATACATACCTTAAAATTACATTAAATCTGTAGTTGATCGGTATTCATCTTGTTAACTTTAAAAACGAAATTTAAATTTCCGGTATTTCCGGTATAGTTGGTTAGTTTTTTTAAAGAAAATAACCAACAATCATAACCGGAAATTTACATTTGGTTTAACATTAACAATTTGTGATTTTAAGGTACGTATCATGTAATTTTTTTTGTATATATACGGTATGCATTATTTTTGTTAAATCTGAAATGTATAAATACCTACATTTCATAATATGAAAAATGGATATATTGTATCCATTTTTTCAGTGTGGAAAAACGTTAAAATTATAAAAAATATTCAAAATTATTAAAAAAAAATATTATAATTATCGAAAATTCTTATAATAATTTATAAATTTTATGTTCAAACAAGTTTATCGAGCACTCAGTATTAAATAAAACACTGTATAGAATAAAATCCATACCAAGTTTTGTGCATTTTTTCCAGAAGCTCAGGGAAATAGATCCTTTTTTACGCGATTTTCTCGTTTAACCTAATCGGCTTTAGTGGGTTGGGATTACTTAAAAAAATACACCCATAAGAAATACTGAGAGTTAAACCTTATACGACGTTTATCCGAACAGTTTATTTAAAAACATTCACCTTAAGTTATCTTTAAAAGCAACATTTTTCCCTACAAAATTTTGAGACGAAAAAAATATAGATCCTACCAAACTAATGTCAACATTAAAAAGTAAGGTTTAAAAAAATAAATAATAAAAATAACAATTTTTTTGGAAAACTTTTTTTTCATTTTTTTTTTCGTTTTTCAAAAAAATATATTTTTTTTAATTTTTGCGTTTTGCATCAAAAAGACAGAAAACAGCAAACCAAAATTCAAGGACCATAGTCAAGTAGAATTGTGTGAAATTACAGTGCTGGTGTAACAGCTTACATAAACTATGTAATATTACATATACTGGTCTTGCAACAAAGTATCACGAACTTATAAGTATATTAAAATATGCTAACGTTTATTGGTTCATATTTACATAACAATTTTATGTAAATATGGACCATTAAAAGTTAGCATACATATTTGTTATTAACAAATGTAATATTTACGTGTTTAATTTGAGTATTGCATTGACCAAATTTGCTAGATTTGGAAAACACAAATACCTTCAACCCCTAAAATTATTTTAATTTATTTGTTTATCTGGTAATTATATGCAGATTTCTGGAAATTCTCCATTCTCCAAAAATAAGCATTTCGTTTTGTGAAATGAAAATTAATGAATTCATATACCAGTGTTAAACTCCATTAAACGAGAGAATACCACTCTGACGTCACATCGCGTAAATTAAATGGGAATTTGTAGGGTAATTGGAAACTTAATTTTTAAGACTTAATAAATGAGTTTTGTAATGGCCATCCATATGGATATTATCTATTCTATATAAAAATTATGTATTAAGTCTTAATAAATAAGGTTCAGTTACACTACAGAGTGCTATTTGATTTACGCGCTGTGACGTCAGAGTTGTATTCTCTAGTTGAATTGAGTTTATATATCTTCATGGCTTGTTTGTAAGCAAGACACCTAATCATTTAAAACTAATTTAATAAAATCAATAGGATTTTTTCTCGCGTTCAAGCTCGTTATATTTCAGCTTTCAGCATTCCATATTTTTTCAGGGTTTCAGCATTTCGAAACGGGTAGCATCAAAGCACCGTATTTTATGTTTTAATTTAGAAGGATTTGTGTACTCTTGCCAGAAATGGGCTTTGATATACCAAACTTATTTATATATTTCCTATATTTTAAAACTGATTTTATTTTATTTTTAGTTAATATGTTTACATTTTTAAAATACTTAGCATCTTAGCAACAAACAGGCCAGCAAAAAATTTCGGCCGGTCCGACTAGTCACCTTAGCAACAAAAGTTGGCAACAAAGTTTTGCCCGGTACGAAATCTGTTGTTGGCCGGTTTGTTGCTAACGTGATTAGTTCGGCCGACCGACCGACAACTCGTGTTAGCAACAAAAGTTAACAAAAAAGTTTTGGTCGGTCCAAAATTTGTTGTTGGACTGTTTGTTGCCAACGTGACTAGATCGGCCGGTCGGCCCAAATTTTGTTGGTATAGTTTTTAACTCGAGAACGACTGATACTGGACCGTTCGAAACTTGTTGTTGGCCGGTTTGTTGCCAACGGCCGAAATTTTTTTGCTATGTTTTTAACTCGAGAACGACCGGCCAACAACAAGTTTCGGAATGTCAAAAGTCAAGAGTTTTTTTCATAGAGATGGAAAGAGAACCATTAGTCCAGCCTGCGCAAGATTATTTTGTGACAGAACGGGGCAACGAAATGACGCAATATATCTGACCTTGCGCAGTACGCATCTCTATCAGCTGTGAAATGCTGTTGGTCGTAAAACAATTCATCACCCCAGTATTCATTTGTCTTATCTCCAAAAATCCCCCAGTAAAAATCTTAAAATGTCCAAAAATAGGGATATGGCAAACCAATACTGGGGTGACGAATTATTAGTAGTTTGTTTATACGGTCAGTACTGTCAGATCGTCGTTTGTTACTGTTCATTTTTCGACTTGTACTGTGTTTTAATTGTTTTTTTGCTGCATTTGTTTATAACTTTAAACCTAACCTGTATTGTTGCTTTATGAAGAGCAAAGGGTCATCCCTGGTGTAAACACACTTCGAAAAATTCTTATAAAATACTTAAAAAAAAAACTATTTCGACGTTTCTTCGTATATATTTATAATTTTTTGTTGAATTTTTTACAATTTTTATTTGACACACATAACTAAGGTTAAAAATACTCGTCAAAAACAACAATAGTAGTGCGCATGTGCAAGTTTATCTCAGATGCGCTAGGCACATTTATCACAGTATTCCGCAACGGCTTTGAAGGTCTTTCCTTGTCTATGGTTTTTTTTGTGCATACATTTATGTATCTATTTGTGTATAATTATTGCAATAAGTAAGTAGATTGGAATTTTAAGAAATAACATTTCTTAATATTTTAATTTCAATTTTTCAGGATTGTGTTGAACAGTGTTTAAAAATATTTTACCCATCTCTTTAAATGCTTATACCTATCCTTCTTCCTCTTCCTCTTCCTTTTCTGTCTCTTTCTTTTTTTCTTCTTCTGTTTTTCTTTTTCTTTTCCTTTTTATTCTTCTACTTCTTTTTCTTACATACCTTAGCTTGAACATCTCTAATATTGATTATAGATTTAAAAAAAAAACTCTTGATTTTTGACATTTAATATTTTTATACTGTATGTTTAAATACGTGTTTTGTAATTTTATTGTTAATATTATGTTTATATTATCTTGTAAATTGAAGTGGACGTTACGTTACTGTGTTTTACATTTATAAATGTTTTCTTATGGTTGTTTTTTACCTTTTATGGATATAGTATTTTTATATATTTTTGGCTAGGTGAGATAAACTTTGTTTTTCTTAAAATAATTTCTAACTTATATAATTTCTTGTGGTCTGACGATGATAATCGAAACCGGTAACTAACCTAAATTATTAATAAAGTGAATGATACCACTAAAAGTTTGATTAAAAAAAAAAACTTTTTTCTGTGTAAATTTTTGGTGGATTTATTATCAGAATAGCATTCCTCAGGTAAAGATAGATAAAAAAGGTACTCTTGTTGTAATACCATAGGATTAACTTTTTTCGAAAAAAATCATTTGAACGTATCGAAGACAAAAAATTAAATACTAAAATTTTGTAAACCAAAATTTCAGTAACGCAGGGAGAATGTACATTCAAAACTAAAGAAAACTTCAGATACCGATACTTCCGTAAATCTATCCTAAGGGAACTGTGGTCTCCTAAAGATAACAATTTTTAAAGGGCCATCGTAGCTTTAAAAGCGATTTTTGGACCTACATGTATGAAAACTTTTTTTTTTTTGTTTTTGAGGTAGAACCACCCCGCATCATTAAAATGTAGGTTTTCAAAATTTTAGTATTTAATGTTTCTGCCTTAAAACGTGAAGTTTAACCATCAAATTAATTTATCTCGAAAACGGTTTATCCTAAGGTATTACAACAAGAGTACCTTTTTATGTATCCTTACCTGAGGAATACTATTCTGATAATATTATAGGAATATTATTCTGATAATATTATTTTTTTTTGTGGGTTTATTTAAACCCACAAAAAAAATATGCAGAAAAAAGTTTGGGACAAAAAGTGATAAGGCCCCCCATTTCGGATGCCCCTGGTTAAAGTAACTACATGCAAATACCATTGGCTGATAGGCCTTATCAGAGATATATCACATACAATACTTTGTTGCTATAACACAAAACGTTCCTGAGTTATTGAATAAAAGTCAAATTGGAACCTCTTTTGAAGGGGCATAGCTCCCTTACGAGTCGTTTTAGGACATATGTTTATAGGAACTTTTTTTTCTTATTTTTGGCTTAGGAATAATACCCTGAAGTTACGTACCGTACTTAGGAAACACCCTGTATATTGGCACAAAAAAAATATTTTAACGAGGTTAACTCATTTAACTTTTTTTAAACGGCTTTAAAACAATTCTTTAAATTAATAAATTTTGAAAACCACAGTGGCGACAATGCTTATTTCTTAAAATCATAAGGGACTGTCCATATATTACGTAACGCGCCTAGGGGGGGGGGCACAGAAATTTGTTACAGTTTGTGACAGGGGGGAGGGGGGGGTCTAGGTAAACGTTATGTAACGGAATTTAATAAACGTAATGTTTATTTCCTAAGCTTGGCAGATGTATTTTTATTTCAACATAAATTACTATTTAGTGGCCCATAATTCCCTTTTTCACACAAACATTGACGAAACTATGCATATTTAAATAATATTGTAATCAGTAAAAAAAACTGTTGACATTGATATTAAAAAAAAATCTTACGGCCCTGTTTTTGCGTGATCCTGCCGATGAATCTTCGGTGATGATACATTTTCGCGCGGAATGTGTACTCACAGAACACCAATGTGTGTACTATTTTGTGTACCTGTGCATAAACAATATACGTGTTATATGTGACACTCAGTGTAAAAGGAGGTACCTAGTATGTTTTCCCTGTGTGATATTAATTATGAATACTTTTTTAAAGTTTGAGTGATTTTTTCGTGTAAATTTTTTTTAAGGTTATGTTATACTATATCTTAGGTTCATGTTTGTTTTGTCGAGGAAAACGAATCAATAGTGAGAATACAGTTAAATTTATTGCGAAACAAAATTTTTATATTATTACGCGTTACACAGGGGGGGGGGTGTTGTTAAATATAACAGTTTGTTACACAGGGGGGAGGGGGGGGGGGTAAATTTTTTGAAAAATTGCGTTACGTAATATATGGACAGCCCCTAAATGTATGTATATTTTATCAGGACTGAAGATCGAAGTAAAAGTCCAATTGGGCCGCGTTATACAGAATGCTACCAACACACATTGTGAGATGACAGTAAATTGTTGAACTTTTTCCCTAATAACTTTTAAACGTTTTGACTAAAACACCTAAATATGCAATCTTTAATTAAATTCCTGTAAAAAATCTTGGTTAAAATGTTCCGTAACCTACTTTCATCTCACAATGTGGGTTGGTAGCTTTCTGTATAACGCGGCCCAATTATGGTCGAGGTTTTACTTGTATATTTCTAGCAATTAAAATATTTAAGCCAGTTGAAACGTAAAATTCAGATTTACAGTAAATCAATTACTTCTCCTCTTCGATGTCCTCTTTTAACGAACTTTACTGGGGATTCCGAGGAAACGTGTCTTTATAATTAGTACCACAACCTAAAAACTTTTTGAATAATATTTATTATACCTATACAGGGTTATTCAGAAACAAGTTAGGGAAATTTAAGTGGTGATTCTACGTTGAAAAATATGAAAAAAAAGTTTCTAAAGGTTAGTCGGGACATGAGCCCTAAAGGAGCTGCGGCCATTCGAAGATGAACACATTGAAATAAATTTAATTAATTAAATTAAATTAAATAGGGAACAAAAAAAACACCAATAGAATTTTTATTCTGTAGGGCAATTCTTCATTTAAAACTAAGTAAAAAAGTATTCTTCACCAAAATACCTAAATTGAATATTAAAGGAGTAATAGCCTTTTAAAAAGTGACATTTTTAGTGGCACAAAATTTTACTTCCTCTTAATTGCATTTTTTTTTGAAAACGGTTGCTCCAGTGTTACACTATATGAAATTTTTTATGTAGGGGAAAGTGTTGTATACTGGGACAAACATTTTCGAACACCCATAAAAATTAAAATCTTATTTTATTTTATTTTTTCTTATTTTATTAAGTTGGAAATACAAATGTATATCATAAATTAATTGTGTTTTAAAAATATTAAATAGTGACTTTAAGAATCACACTGTCCCACTACGCACCACTATACAACATAATATGTACATATTATGAGTGTTACATATTGGGACACAGGCCATATTATTTTTTATTTATATATAAATCAATTGTTTTTTTAATATATTATTATGTAAATAAAAAATAAAAAAATAAAAATCAAATAAGCAACAAAATTTACAGTAAAAATTACACTATTTATTTAAATCATATATTTTTTTTAAATATTGCTTATTCACAAGGACACAGTATTAAATGTGTTAAGCCTCACATATTTTGTCAGTCTATGCACTCCTCTGGATAAATTAAAAAAAAATAACATACTTACTGTCCTTATTAATACTAGTATACATGCAAAAGATCGTCTCTCTAGCTTAAAGGGTACAAGAGTTATTAATTAAAAACCCCATTTTTATTAAAACTTTAAAGGGCCGTAGCTCCTTTAGGACTCATTTCCGGACCAACTTTTTTTCATATTTTTTACGTAGAACCTCTTAAATTACTCGAATTATTTCTAAATAACCCTGTATATAAAAAATGGTATCGAAGTTTACTTGCAGCTGAAATTATTTTAAAATCTCAAAAACTTTAAAATGCATTACTCTTTTACCATGAGTAATTTAGAATGATTTGTATTTTTTATTTTTTTATGTTTTACGGGTATGTATACCAAAGTTTTGCATTTCGCGTCCTATAAATCACGACCGTCGGGCAATCACAAACAATAATTATTATTTCAAATAAATTACGACTTTATTGCTTTATTTAAAAAAAGAAACTTTAAAATAATTTTACTTTTTTGCAATATATAAGCAACGTTTTAAAAAGTGTTTAAAATATTTAGTTTCAAAAAAACAGCGTTTAAACATTTCTCTGCTTCATTAGTTTTAAATAATGCAAATTACACAGCCACACAAAAAAAGGTCAACTTTATTGAAGAAGATTGTATTCATATGTATTTTAAGGTGCTGAACCCAAATTTGACAGCTTACAGGGCACAGTGAGCCAGGAAAAAAAAACAGGGACAAAATTCTGAAATTTTGCACGACTATTTTTGATACCGCTAATTTCGAATAAAATAACGAAAAAATTCAAAAAAAAAAATCTGCGCCATTAGGGTGTAGAGCACTGGATAGGCAGGTTTGTTAGGGTAGTTTACACACTACACCAAAATAGTACCGACATACTATCCGTGACATAAAAAAGTAGCACAGCGGTTTTTTTAATGATGTAAATATACGTTTATTTCTTCTTCTACTTCTAGTAATAAATCAGCTGCATGCAGTGATGTCAATAGCAATTTTTATTCGTTTTTGCAAAAGGCAACATCGATTGTCAATAAATGACCCTGTCATATAATGAGCAACTTACCGTTATCATGTTTTGTAAGACAATATAGCCTTACTTTTTCTTTGCGTCAAAATTAGTCAAGCATGACATAACCTAATAAAGTCCAATTCAAACTATTAAAATATCGAAAATATTTAGGGTTCGTTGCTAATTTCTTGTACTACTTTTTTCTGTCAGACCGAAAATTGCGGACGGAAGAGGATAATTTAATTAAAATAATTTTTAATTTTAATTGTTATTCTATTTGTAATTGACAATAATAGCAAATAATTTATGACAATTTCGCAATATTTTCAAATAAACGCTATTTAAGAAGATGAATTATAATTTAATGAAGTTATATAACTTTAATATGGTGTAATTTTATATTTGCTGTGTGCAGAGCTAATCAATGGTGCATTTTGGTATTTTGTTGCAGAACCTAGAGCTGTTCGTACCTGTGACAGGTTATCACTTTGCGCCTCCTGTCCAATATAAAAACAACTGAACTATTTAAAGTTTTTTATTAGTGGCGGATCCAGGAAATCCAAAAACTAAAATTTTATATTCTTAAATTAAGAAAAAACTTAAGAAAGCCCTACCGCCGCAGGCGAAAATTTTTACAAATTCGATGGTCTATTTTAATTTTAAACCAGGTTTTAAATAAAAATTAATTAAATTTAAAATTTCACAAAAGTATAAGAAACTGCAGGTGATTTTTTTTTACTAATTTCACTCTTAAGTTCTACAAAAACGTAAGTCACAGGCGATTTTTTTTTAATTTTTAAACAGTATTACTATTGAAAATTAAAAAAAAAATGTAAGAAAGGTCTTGCGCCGCAGGCAATTTTTTTTCTACAATCTTATATAAAAAAAAACGTAAGAAAGCCCTAGTGCCACAGGTGAAACTTTACAAACTTGATGGTCTATTTTAATTTTTAAACAGTTTTATTATTCTAAATTTCACAAAAATTCAGGAAAGCTCTAGCGCCGCAGGCGAAATTTTTTACGAATTTCACGCTTCATAATTATAGAATATATTTATTACTTAATTGTACTAAAGGTATGTCTAAACATATATCACATAATTAATAAAGTGTCTTTATCCTACATAAAGGTCCTTGAAACGTGCAAATAGTAACTTTTTATCATCATGATTTAATCGTACACAGAAAAAAAGGTTATCTTGGCAGAAGATAATAAATTATCTTGGATTTATATTATCTTAAATTGAGGTAATAATCTTCTTTTAAGATCATGTATCCTCGATCTAAGATTATCTGTAACTTTGGTTTGCTTTAATTATTCTCTTGGTAGAAAAATCCTTGTGTCAAGGATTTTTTCCTTAAATGCATGGCATTTAAAATAGTAACAGAGAATCAAGAGTTATTATCTTGACTCAAAGCCCCTGTTGTCTTACGGTAAAGAGTTTGCCGGCCTCACCCCACGCAGTAGTTCAAGATATGCGCGGGAGAGAAGTTAGGTTTATTTTTTTTTGCCGTGAGTTGTCTTTAAGTTGTCATTGTTTTTATCTGCTTTAAAATGGACGAATTTGTATCTGTTACCCTCAAACGATGGGGATTTTTAAATTTACTTAAAAAATTCACGAGTAAGTAGCTTTAAATAATTTATACCTATAAGCTCCATTTTGGAATGGCGTTGCAACAAGTTTTTCTTCAAAAACAAGTGCTTTTTCCTACGCCCACATATGAAACCAAATTTCACACGATTAACAGAGTAAGAAAGTATCAATCATAATCTTAAATCAAGATTATAATTCTCTTCATTTAAGATTATATTATCTTAAACCAAGACTTTGTGTAAGATAATATGATCTTAAATAAATGGTTTAAGTGGTTTTGATTTAAGGAAATGTCCTTAAATCTAGGACCTCAAATGCCAAGATCACGGCGGACTTGATCCAAAACAGTCATGGCGTTGAACATATCGAAAGCCATGGCGGCCTTGGTTCAAGATCGTTTTGCTTTGATTCAAGATATCCTTTTTTTCTGTGTAGATATAAAAAAAGTCACCATTTATCACGTGTCCCTTTCCATGCACATTTTTCTTTACCTATAGTAATATTTTTCTACAGAAAAAAAATTGCTAAACTTTGCTAATAATGGAAAAAAATTAAAAAGTTTTTTTAAATAAGTATATTTTGAATAGATATTTACAACAAGTTAATGGTAATCTAATAATTTTGGTTAAACCCCGTTATAAAATTAAGGATTTTTATTTAATTGAAGGACGCCACTGAGTTTATTATTATACTATTCACAGCGCGTAGTAGTAGTAGTAGTAGTTCAGAATTTCCCAAAATCGCGAAAAAACGTCCTAGACAAAAAAATTATTGGATACAAATAAATGTGTTTCATAAAAAAATAAGAAACTTTGAAAATGTCCGTCCGTCCGTCCGTCTGTCCGCCTGTCCGTTCTTTTTTGAAAAAAAAATTAAAAAATCAATTTTTTTTATGAAAATAAGGCAAAAAAGTTTGGGGCAAAAAAGCGACAATGCCCACCCATTTCTCACTCCCCTGTTTAAAGTTGCCAAATAAACATTACATAGGATGATAGCCTTTATCATGTGCAAAAATTATTTACTGTCATTCACAAGATTCCAGAGATATTAAATAAAAATTCTTTTTTAGACGCACCCTTAGGAGGGCCGTAGCTTCCTTATGGCTCATTTCCGGACCAACCTTTATAATTTTTTTTTTCATAACTTTGAATGTAGAATCACCTCTTATTTTTTTTTCCGTCAGTTCTACCACCCTGTATGGAGACTTTAATTAGTAAAAAAATTTCTAAAACGTAATTTAGTTTAGCCATTTAACCGATTCTAAAAATGTTAAATAGGTTTATCTATTTTTTTTTTGTTCTATTTATGCTTATAAGTTTTTTTTGTATAAAAACATAAACTAAAAATTAAACAGTACAGCTCGTCAAACGTAGGAAGAGACGTGGAAATGTAAGAGAAAGTATTCGGAGGATGAAAAATAGGCGGTACGCGCACCTCTAACAACTGGTGAATTCAACCGCTGTCCAAGGCGCACTAGGGGGACGTGTCCATTTTTGAAAACTCACGTATGACGTTTAACGAGCTGTAGGTAATTCATCTTTACAGATATAAAGTACCCAGCACGTCTTAAAAAACCTTAATGTAAAGTAAAGGTCTACAATATTGTACAGAAGTCAAATGAAAAAAAAATGAAAAAAATAAAAAAATACCTTTTTCGATGCCGTTGGCTTCTAAAATTAAGATAATATTAGTTTTAGTTTCATCTAAATAGCCTAATTCGTTCTCGAGTTATATCAAAAAATTTATTTTCATATAGGTACTTGAAAATAACGTTTTTTGAGGCTGCGTCCAAAATAAGGTGCTGTTTTGACCTCAAATTCGGCTTCAGCGCCTCAAAATACATAGGAATATAATGGTCTTCTAAAAAGTTCTTGACCTTTTTTTGTGTGGGTGTGTTATTGTGTCCAAACCGTTTTTTTTTTAGTCAAAGGGACAAAGAAGGACACAGGGGGAAGAGCGTAAATATTAACTAAATTGCGGTGACATAATTGTTAAACAGACCCTTAATTTTTGTTTATAAATAATTTACCTAAACGCATTTTTAAGTATTATATTTTTTTTAAAATTAGCACACAAGTAGACAAATCATCAGACTAACAGAGTGAAAACAAAATACACTGCCAAAGCAATTTTACTGGGCAGTGTATTACAACGAGCGGAGGTGAAAAATGAGAAAGCAATTTTTTATTATCATATTCAATTTCAGCAACCTCAAAAACCTCCATATAGCAATTTTCAAATTTTTGTGAAAAATTATTGTATTTACCCCATTTGCCCCCCTTAGCCGACCCCAATTTTTTCCAAAAACAATCCCGAGCGAGAACTTTTGGTAACATATGCCAAATTTCAAGAGTCTAGCTTAAAGCGTTCCTAAATTATCGTGCCCACAAGATTTCCCGTACAGAACGACCGATCAATCTACCGACAATTTTTTTTTGCTTGAAATTATATATATATATATATATATATATATATATATATATATATATATATATACAGGGTTATTCACGGAAGTGGCCTATTAAACGTTTATGGAGAACCAATAACTTTGAAAGTCTGCTAATTTGCACTTTGGGGTTTTTGAATATGGGCAATCGATTAAAAATGTTTTCATGCTTGTGCCACTTCCGGTTGTACCGGAAGTGGCACTCAACTTTAATTTTTTAAATGGAACACCTCATATATTTTTTAATTTTTAAAATTTGCATAAAATTTGCTTTATTTTAATGTATAACACGTTATGTCTATCTCCAGTAGTTTTTGAGTTATTCAAGTTTTTAGCGAAAAATAAGCAAATTCAAGCACCCCTAAAAACAATAATTTCTCCTTGATTTTTTAAATTGAAGAAAAGTTGTTTTGTATTTTGCTCAATGATGGTTAAGCGAATCATTCTAAGCTAAAATGGAATCCAAAATTTATACAGGGTATCTGAAAAAGCAGGTCAAACTTAACAAAATTAAAATAGCCATAACTCTTTTTTTTTTAATGACACCCTACATTTTTTTATTTGTTTAAATAGAGAATTCAATTTTCTTTAAAATAAGTATAGGATACCCTATACCTAACTTTAACCGTTTTCGAGCTATTTGCAAATTAATGTGAAAAAGAAGTATTTTGCAGTATTTCTGCAATTACGTAAATTTTTAACATCGTATTGTGTTTTTATTTCTTTTAACCTAAATGTTATCGTTCTTATCGTGATAAATTAGTGTAAAATAATGGCAGAGGCTTATTCTTACCCTGTTATTTTGGATTTATTTGCTATTTTTGGTGAAAATGATAAAATAATTAGTAGAACCTGCAGAAACTTTAATACAAAATATCCTGATTTACCAAGAATGTCATGTAAAAAATTTAGAAGAATACACAAAAATTTTTCGCAATTTGGAAAAGGAAATGCAGTGAAATCTCTTACGAAACCAATTACAAACAACGAAAATAACGAAGTCAATGTTTTGGGTTACTTTTATGCATATCCACATGCCTCAATTCCTGCAGCTAGTTACGACTTGGGAATTTCCTATTCAAGCATCCAAAGAATTTTAAAAAACCACAAGATGCACGATTACAAAAAAGCAAAAAATACAGGCCTTAAAACTAATGATTTTCAAAATAGAGTGGACTTTTGTGAAAATCTTTTGATAAATATTCAGAAAAACCAAACTTTTTAAAAAGAATAATTTGGACGGACGAGGCTAAATTTCTCAACAGGGTATTTTTAACAGAAGAAATGTACACTACTGGGCGCATGAAAATCCAGTTTTAAGGTAAATATAATGATCTTTGAGGTAAATAAATAAAAATCGATTAATTTTTCTGGCCTATTTTATAAAATATAACAAATTTTAACAGAAATACTGCTGTTTCACAATAATTTGCAAATAGCTCAAAAACGGTTAAAGTTAGGTATAGGGTATCTTGTACTTATTTATCACAGTATTCCGCAACGGCTTTGAAGGTCTTTCCTTGTCTATGGTTTTTTTTGTGCATACATTTATGTATCTATTTGTGTATAATTATTGCAATAAGTAAGTAGATTGGAATTTTAAGAAATAACATTTCTTAATATTTTAATTTCAATTTTTCAGGATTGTGTTGAACAGTGTTTAAAAATATTTTACCCATCTCTTTAAATGCTTATACCTATCCTTCTTCCTCTTCCTCTTCCTTTTCTGTCTCTTTCTTTTTTTCTTCTTCTGTTTTTCTTTTTCTTTTCCTTTTTATTCTTCTACTTCTTTTTCTTACATACCTTAGCTTGAACATCTCTAATATTGATTATAGATTTAAAAAAAAAACTCTTGATTTTGACATTTAATATTTTTATACTGTATGTTTAAATACGTGTTTTGTAATTTTATTGTTAATATTATGTTTATATTATCTTGTAAATTGAAGTGGACGTTACGTTACTGTGTTTTACATTTATAAATGTTTTCTTATGGTTGTTTTTTACCTTTTATGGATATAGTATTTTTATATATTTTTGGCTAGGTGAGATAAACTTTGTTTTTCTTAAAATAATTTCTAACTTATATAATTTCTTGTGGTCTGACGATGATAATCGAAACCGGTAACTAACCTAAATTATTAATAAAGTGAATGATACCACTAAAAGTTTGATTAAAAAAAAAAACTTTTTTCTGTGTAAATTTTTGGTGGATTTATTATCAGAATAGCATTCCTCAGGTAAAGATAGATAAAAAAGGTACTCTTGTTGTAATACCATAGGATTAACTTTTTTCGAAAAAAATCATTTGAACGTATCGAAGACAAAAAATTAAATACTAAATTTTGTATAAACCAAAATTTCAGTAACGCAGGGAGAATGTACATTCAAAACTAAAGAAAACTTCAGATACCGATACTTCCGTAAATCTATCCTAAGGGAACTGTGGTCTCCTAAAGATAACAATTTTTAAAGGGCCATCGTAGCTTTAAAAGCGATTTTTGGACCTACATGTATGAAAACTTTTTTTTTTTAGTTTTTGAGGTAGAACCACCCCGCATCATTAAAATGTAGGTTTTCAAAATTTTAGTATTTAATGTTTCTGCCTTAAAACGTGAAGTTTAACCATCAAATTAATTTATCTCGAAAACGGTTTATCCTAAGGTATTACAACAAGAGTACCTTTTTATGTATCCTTACCTGAGGAATACTATTCTGATAATATTATAGGAATATTATTCTGATAATATTATTTTTTTTTTGTGGGTTTATTTAAACCCACAAAAAAAATATGCAGAAAAAAGTTTGGGACAAAAAGTGATAAGGCCCCCCATTTCGGATGCCCCTGGTTAAAGTAACTACATGCAAATACCATTGGCTGATAGGCCTTATCAGAGATATATCACATACAATACTTTGTTGCTATAACACAAAACGTTCCTGAGTTATTGAATAAAAGTCAAATTGGAACCTCTTTTGAAGGGGCATAGCTCCCTTACGAGTCGTTTTAGGGACATATGTTTATAGGAACTTTTTTTTCTTATTTTTGGCTTAGGAATAATACCCTGCAGTTACGTACCGTACTTAGGAAACACCCTGTATATTGGCACAAAAAAAATATTTTAACGAGGTTAACTCATTTAACTTTTTTTAAACGGCTTTAAAACAATTCTTTAAATTAATAAATTTTGAAAACCACAGTGGCGACAATGCTTATTTCTTAAAATCATAAGGGACTGTCCATATATTACGTAACGCGCCTAGGGGGGGGGGGCACAGAAATTTGTTACAGTTTGTGACAGGGGGGAGGGGGGGGTCTAGGTAAACGTTATGTAACGGAATTTAATAAACGTAATGTTTATTTCCTAAGCTTGGCAGATGTATTTTTATTTCAACATAAATTACTATTTAGTGGCCCATAATTCCCTTTTTCACACAAACATTGACGAAACTATGCATATTTAAATAATATTGTAATCAGTAAAAAAAACTGTTGACATTGATATTAAAAAAAATCTTACGGCCCTGTTTTTGCGTGATCCTGCCGATGAATCTTCGGTGATGATACATTTTCGCGCGGAATGTGTACTCACAGAACACCAATGTGTGTACTATTTTGTGTACCTGTGCATAAACAATATACGTGTTATATGTGACACTCAGTGTAAAAGGAGGTACCTAGTATGTTTTCCCTGTGTGATATTAATTATGAATACTTTTTTAAAGTTTGAGTGATTTTTCGTGTAAATTTTTTTTAAGGTTATGTTATACTATATCTTAGGTTCATGTTTGTTTTGTCGAGGAAAACGAATCAATAGTGAGAATACAGTTAAATTTATTGCGAAACAAAATTTTTATATTATTACGCGTTACACAGGGGGGGGGGGGGGGGTGTTGTTAAATATAACAGTTTGTTACACAGGGGGGGAGGGGGGGGGGGGTAAATTTTTTGAAAAATTGCGTTACGTAATATATGGACAGCCCCTAAATGTATGTATATTTTATCAGGACTGAAGATCGAAGTAAAAGTCCAATTGGGCCGCGTTATACAGAATGCTACCAACACACATTGTGAGATGACAGTAAATTGTTGAACTTTTTCCCTAATAACTTTTAAACGTTTTGACTAAAACACCTAAATATGCAATCTTTAATTAAATTCCTGTAAAAAATCTTGGTTAAAATGTTCCGTAACCTACTTTCATCTCACAATGTGGGTTGGTAGCTTTCTGTATAACGCGGCCCCAATTATGGTCGAGGTTTTACTTGTATATTTCTAGCAATTAAAATATTTAAGCCAGTTGAAACGTAAAATTCAGATTTACAGTAAATCAATTACTTCTCCTCTTCGATGTCCTCTTTTAACGAACTTTACTGGGGATTCCGAGGAAACGTGTCTTTATAATTAGTACCACAACCTAAAAACTTTTTGAATAATATTTATTATACCTATACAGGGTTATTCAGAAACAAGTTAGGGAAATTTAAGTGGTGATTCTACGTTGAAAAATATGAAAAAAAAGTTTCTAAAGGTTAGTCGGGACATGAGCCCTAAAGGAGCTGCGGCCATTCGAAGATGAACACATTGAAATAAATTTAATTAATTAAATTAAATTAAATAGGGAACAAAAAAAAACACCAATAGAATTTTTATTCTGTAGGGCAATTCTTCATTTAAAACTAAGTAAAAAAGTATTCTTCACCAAAATACCTAAATTGAATATTAAAGGAGTAATAGCCTTTTAAAAAGTGACATTTTTAGTGGCACAAAATTTTAACTTCCTCTTAATTGCATTTTTTTTTGAAAACGGTTGCTCCAGTGTTACACTATATGAAATTTTTTATGTAGGGGAAAGTGTTGTATACTGGGACAAACATTTTCGAACACCCATAAAAATTAAAATCTTATTTTATTTTATTTTTTCTTATTTTATTAAGTTGGAAATACAAATGTATATCATAAATTAATTGTGTTTTAAAAATATTAAATAGTGACTTTAAGAATCACACTGTCCCACTACGCACCACTATACAACATAATATGTACATATTATGAGTGTTACATATTGGGACACAGGCCATATTATTTTTTATTTATATATAAATCAATTGTTTTTTTAATATATTATTATGTAAATAAAAAATAAAAAAATAAAAATCAAATAAGCAACAAAATTTACAGTAAAAATTACACTATTTATTTAAATCATATATTTTTTTTAAATATTGCTTATTCACAAGGACACAGTATTAAATGTGTTAAGCCTCACATATTTTGTCAGTCTATGCACTCCTCTGGATAAATTAAAAAAAAATAACATACTTACTGTCCTTATTAATACTAGTATACATGCAAAAGATCGTCTCTCTAGCTTAAAGGGTACAAGAGTTATTAATTAAAAACCCCCCATTTTTATTAAAACTTTAAAGGGCCGTAGCTCCTTTAGGACTCATTTCCGGACCAACTTTTTTTCATATTTTTTACGTAGAACCTCTTAAATTACTCGAATTATTTCTAAATAACCCTGTATATAAAAAATGGTATCGAAGTTTACTTGCAGCTGTAATTATTTTAAAATCTCAAAAACTTTAAAATGCATTACTCTTTTACCATGAGTAATTTAGAATGATTTGTATTTTTTATTTTTTTATGTTTTACGGGTATGTATACCAAAGTTTTGCATTTCGCGTCCTATAAATCACGACCGTCGGGCAATCACAAACAATAATTATTATTTCAAATAAATTACGACTTTATTGCTTTATTTAAAAAAAGAAACTTTAAAATAATTTTACTTTTTTGCAATATATAAGCAACGTTTTAAAAAGTGTTTAAAATATTTAGTTTCAAAAAAAACAGCGTTTAAACATTTCTCTGCTTCATTAGTTTTAAATAATGCAAATTACACAGCCACACAAAAAAAGGTCAACTTTATTGAAGAAGATTGTATTCATATGTATTTTAAGGTGCTGAACCCAAATTTGACAGCTTACAGGGCACAGTGAGCCAGGAAAAAAAAACAGGGACAAAATTCTGAAATTTTGCACGACTATTTTTGATACCGCTAATTTCGAATAAAATAACGAAAAAATTCAAAAAAAAAAAAATCTGCGCCATTAGGGTGTAGAGCACTGGATAGGCAAGGTTTGTTAGGGTAGTTTACACACTACACCAAAATAGTACCGACATACTATCCGTGACATAAAAAAGTAGCACAGCGGTTTTTTTAATGATGTAAATATACGTTTATTTCTTCTTCTACTTCTAGTAATAAATCAGCTGCATGCAGTGATGTCAATAGCAATTTTTATTCGTTTTTGCAAAAGGCAACATCGATTGTCAATAAATGACCCTGTCATATAATGAGCAACTTACCGTTATCATGTTTTGTAAGACAATATAGCCTTACTTTTTCTTTGCGTCAAAATTAGTCAAGCATGACATAACCTAATAAAGTCCAATTTAAACTATTAAAATATCGAAAATATTATAATTGCGGACGGAAGAGGATAATTTAATTAAAATAATTTTTAATTTTAATTGTTATTCTATTTGTAATTGACAATAATAGCAAATAATTTATGACAATTTCGCAATATTTTCAAATAAACGCTATTTAAGAAGATGAATTATAATTTAATGAAGTTATATAACTTTAATATGGTGTAATTTTATATTTGCTGTGTGCAGAGCTAATCAATGGTGCATTTTGGTATTTTGTTGCAGAACCTAGAGCTGTTCGTACCTGT
The DNA here is from genome assembly GCA_958510825.1 of Brachypterus glaber. Lineage (NCBI taxonomy): Eukaryota > Metazoa > Arthropoda > Insecta > Coleoptera > Kateretidae > Brachypterus > Brachypterus glaber. The sequence continues at coordinate 13,200,887 of OY294053.1, read as the reverse complement.
GACAGGTTATCACTTTGCGCCTCCTGTCCAATATAAAAACAACTGAACTATTTAAAGTTTTTTATTAGTGGCGGATCCAGGAAATCCAAAAACTAAAATTTTATATTCTTAAATTAAGAAAAAACTTAAGAAAGCCCTACCGCCGCAGGCGAAAATTTTTACAAATTCGATGGTCTATTTTAATTTTAAACCAGGTTTTAAATAAAAATTAATTAAATTTAAAATTTCACAAAAGTATAAGAAACTGCAGGTGATTTTTTTTTACTAATTTCACTCTTAAGTTCTACAAAAACGTAAGTCACAGGCGATTTTTTTTTAATTTTTAAACAGTATTACTATTGAAAATTAAAAAAAAAATGTAAGAAAGGTCTTGCGCCGCAGGCAATTTTTTTTCTACAATCTTATATAAAAAAAAACGTAAGAAAGCCCTAGTGCCACAGGTGAAACTTTACAAACTTGATGGTCTATTTTAATTTTTAAACAGTTTTATTATTCTAAATTTCACAAAAATTCAGGAAAGCTCTAGCGCCGCAGGCGAAATTTTTTACGAATTTCACGCTTCATAATTATAGAATATATTTATTACTTAATTGTACTAAAGGTATGTCTAAACATATATCACATAATTAATAAAGTGTCTTTATCCTACATAAAGGTCCTTGAAACGTGCAAATAGTAACTTTTTATCATCATGATTTAATCGTACACAGAAAAAAAGGTTATCTTGGCAGAAGATAATAAATTATCTTGGATTTATATTATCTTAAATTGAGGTAATAATCTTCTTTTAAGATCATGTATCCTCGATCTAAGATTATCTGTAACTTTGGTTTGCTTTAATTATTCTCTTGGTAGAAAAATCCTTGTGTCAAGGATTTTTTCCTTAAATGCATGGCATTTAAAATAGTAACAGAGAATCAAGAGTTATTATCTTGACTCAAAGCCCCTGTTGTCTTACGGTAAAGAGTTTGCCGGCCTCACCCCACGCAGTAGTTCAAGATATGCGCGGGAGAGAAGTTAGGTTTATTTTTTTTTGCCGTGAGTTGTCTTTAAGTTGTCATTGTTTTTATCTGCTTTAAAATGGACGAATTTGTATCTGTTACCCTCAAACGATGGGGATTTTTAAATTTACTTAAAAAATTCACGAGTAAGTAGCTTTAAATAATTTATACCTATAAGCTCCATTTTGGAATGGCGTTGCAACAAGTTTTTCTTCAAAAACAAGTGCTTTTTCCTACGCCCACATATGAAACCAAATTTCACACGATTAACAGAGTAAGAAAGTATCAATCATAATCTTAAATCAAGATTATAATTCTCTTCATTTAAGATTATATTATCTTAAACCAAGACTTTGTGTAAGATAATATGATCTTAAATAAATGGTTTAAGTGGTTTTGATTTAAGGAAATGTCCTTAAATCTAGGACCTCAAATGCCAAGATCACGGCGGACTTGATCCAAAACAGTCATGGCGTTGAACATATCGAAAGCCATGGCGGCCTTGGTTCAAGATCGTTTTGCTTTGATTCAAGATATCCTTTTTTTCTGTGTAGATATAAAAAAAGTCACCATTTATCACGTGTCCCTTTCCATG
>OY294053.1:13144736-13199091 GCA_958510825.1 Brachypterus glaber | reverse complement strand
AATCTGTTTTGAAAATATTCACTGTGCGATTTTTAATTTACTACCTTGCTTGAAAAAACAGACAATAGTTTTGTACAGTTGCAAAACGGCCTTAGATTTAAAGCACCCTGTATATTTATTCAACAGGTTTCCAGGGCAACGCAAATGTACACAATCAGGCGTCCCTTGAAATCGGCCTAATTGCTTTTTATGCTCTTCGTAGCCCAACAGAAGAGTATTATAGGGTTAATTTTAATTTACATAATCACCGAGGTAAAATTGATAGGAAAATTTCAGATAAAAGGTATATATATATATATAAAAAATATATTATATAAAATAAAGGTTGAAATTATACCGTTTATTTTTAAGCTTAAATAATGTGTACTATCGTAGACAAATGAATTGACACGTGTGTTTGAGTTCTAATTTTTCAAAATATACTGGATCAATTTTAATGAAACAAAATTTAATCGATAGAACATTTATTTCTACATAATTTTTCCACATAAAACAATCCTAGCTTTTATCGGTTATGAAATATAAAATAATAAACAAAAAAATACATGTTTTTAGGAATTCTCATTTTTAATCAATACCCAGTACCCAATTCTTTTGAAATTTTTTTCACCAAAAAAACACTTCTTTGGTAACAGCTGGTTAAAATTTTGTTTAAAAAGTAATTATAGTTTAGGAGATTCTTTCAAAAGTTTGAAAGCATATTATTTCTGTTTGAATAATAGGCACTAAAAATTTATTTACACCAAAAGTTAGATTAAGGCCTTATTAAAACAATAAAATAAAGTTATTACTAAAATGTATTTTTTTTAATTGTTTTATGCGGTGTAAATGCTTTGAAAAATAAATTTTAGTTGTTGTTTAAAGACGCGTGGATACGGAAGGGGAAAGCGCGCTCGCAGCGTCGCCTCTTCCATTTACTTTATTATTTGAACGAAGCGGCACATTCACTTATGATGTTTACTTTTATATATTTATAATTATTTTTTTTATTACCTCCCATCGACAGAAATGTATCTACAAGAATGAAATAATTGAGACAAAAAAAGACTGCATATTCAAACTTTTATCTTGTATTTTTCCTATATTTTTCTGTTATTTTCTTCTCCTACTTTTTTTCTTTTGGGTTGGCAACAGACAAAAGCCTATCGCTTGATTTTTCCCGTGCAAATGTCAAAGTCGCTTTAAAGTTTAATTTTCTACAAAATTTTGTGTTAAGGTTATTTTTTACAGTGTTAAAATTGTGGCTTGGTTACTTTCAGTGAAAAAGGGAAGACATGACTATAAAATATATCAAAATAATGTTTGTTCTTAGAATTTTAAACATGGCGAAAACTGTAATGCCAACCCAAAACAAAAATCCCTAAATAAGTCATCAATTTAAATGTAGTTTTTTTTTTAAATTTTAGATCAAAATAGAAAAAATTGTATAAAGCACTAGTTTCATAACACGTTTTTAGCCCACTAGTATTTTAGAAAACTCTCTGCAAGCGGCTCGTTTTCTAAACTTGTACTCGAGCGCTAAAAACGTATGTTATGAAACTAGTACTTTAATATCATATTTTATGTATTTACATTTTACGTTTATTTTATGTAATTATGTAGATGTCCAATAGAGCAACGAATGACCGCGAGATATACGTATATTGTTAATATTTTTGCAAATTAATTATAAACATCTATTTTAACTTTTAACGTTAACTTCCATTTACCTTCTAAAATACGTCAGAAAATAACGTTCATTCATGTATGGATCACACACACATTTTTGCTTGTATCTTGAAAGCGCGAAGAGATACCACAAAAATAATCCCTAGATCCCCTAGACATACATCCCCACATAATTCCATTTTCAACCTGGACACCGGAAGTGGGAATGTTCCTCAAGATGACTGGAGGAACTAATTCCTCTAGGCCTCCCGATATCTATGGATCACCATACCAATCCGATAATGTGTATCAAATTAGCTGACTAGTAAGTTACGAGTAGTATATCCTTATAAAGACAGCTGTCTTTTAATACAAGTATTCCAAGAACGCGACTATATTCATTTTTCAGTGGTAGGAAACAACATGTGGCGCCACCTATAGCATAACGCTGTCAAGTGTACTGTACTAAATAACATCTATAATAAAAAGTCACATAATAACTTTAGAAATATAACTTTGTTTAGACGTTTATGTAAGTTCCATGCAAAGTTAATCTTTAACGTTTTTATGAAACTTTCTATTGAAGTTTATGTAACTTTCATAGCAAGTTACACAATAACTTCATGAAGTAACTTTATATGGAATTTAAAAAAAAAACTTCCACATAAAGTTATTGTCAAACGTTAAGCATTAACCTTTTATGAAAGTTAATAGGAAGTCGATTAAACGTTCGTGCTTAGCGGGAAATCGTTTAGGAAGATGCCAAAAGGTAGCTCGAAAATGGGTTACCCATTACTATAGTATATCATATGATACACGTGTATTATACGTTATTTATTTGTATAGACTAAAACGTGTCAGATGATTAATGTCTTTTTAACATCGAACTATAGATGAAAACGGTAATTAGACGGTATTGACCTAAATTATACGTCTATTACACGTACTTGGGTTTCCTGGGTTTCCTTAATATCGCCAAAAAACATGCTATTTTTTATATTTGTACGAATTATAAATAAACGAGTGTAAGAAAAAATCTGAAATTTCACAGTAAAATGCAGATAAAGCTGTACCAACATATATTTTTTTGAATTTTTTTCAAGAGGTAGCTTTTTTTAATTAGATCTGAAACACACGTGTCAGTTCATTTGTCGCCGATAGTAGTAAGTTGCCTTTATCGTTTCCAGCTCTTATAGTTTTAAAGGGTGTATAATATAAACTTTATATGACAGGTGTCAGTGTAGTCGAAATTAATGGAGTTTTTGATGCTGTCGAACCCTTATTATAAGGAAATGACAGACTGTCTTTAAATCTTCAGGAAAATTAGTTTGAAACTTACCTACATAGTGTGAATAGTATCCCATAAGCATTTCCTGCAATTTTATTTTAACACAGCTTGTTATTACCTTCATAAAATTTAGAAAAATGCATTGAAACCAACTTTTTTCAGTTTACCAGGCGTCAATTATAAAACTATTAACTATATTAACTTAGGACTAATGCAAAATTAACTGTTCTATTGCATGTTAACTCATTTTCAAGGTAACTTTGGAAAATATATAAATCGGCACCACCGTTGTTATTATTCTATCATAACAATAAAATTGTTAACAACTTATTTAGAAAATGTTTGTAAAACTATCTAGGAAAAGTTTGATCGAATAATTTACTAAATATATATGACGTTGCACATTAAAATTGACCTTGTTAGAAAAGGCGAAAATTAGATTTTTCTCACTACCAACTAGGTAAGTTGACATTACTTAAGCACAAAGTCGACAGTAATGGAAAGTACTATATCGAGCACACTTAGTGATAGATGAAATCAATACAAATAAAACCGTAACTAAAGACAGAAAAACCAATTTACCGCACAAGAACACTAAGTGTGCTTACACTTACCGCAGGGGGACATCAAGACACAAGACTACTATTTCTAGTTTGTAGTGATTCCATAAAAAAATGATTTCTTGAATTGTCACACATATAAATGTCAAAAATATGATTAATAAAATAAGATTACTAGTCCGGGGAAAAAAACTTCAGTTTGTGATACCACTCCCTAATTTTAAGGGTATGTTTTAGACATAATTTAGTGAAAAAACCGCCGGGAGACAAGCTGTGATTTGATACGTTCATGATTTATGACGTCATCAAAATGGCGGTTTTCCATCGTGCTTTGTATCTTTTAAAGTAAAATATCTCGGTATAAACAACTCGATTTTTACGCCCTTGGTCTCATTTTAAACACACTTTATTCCTCTTTAAAATGATTTGTAAAAGATTTATTATAGTTTTTTTTAATATATTAGTATACGAAAAATATATAAAAACTGGAAAATTCATTTTTACCGATTTTTGAAATTTTATGTAAAAAAATATATAAAAGATGTATCTTAACCGGTATACCGGTTTGAAATTTTTAGAGTATGTTTAACACATAAATGACTTTATAAATCCGTCGGGACACAAGCTGTCAAATTGACAGGACAACATTTATGACGTCGTCAAGACATCGGATTAAAAAAAAAATACATTTTCTAACTTTAAATATTTTATTGTTCTTGGTCTCATTTTAATCATCTAATTTTTTTCTACAAAATGTGTATTGTTATGTGCACTTTATTTCTGTGCAGGCAATAATTTTAAGGTTATGTGCATTTCAATTTTTTTTCATTCATTCCCATTTTCTCGTTTCAGGAAGTTACGTACATGCAACCATAAAAAATAAAGTACGTAAAATTTTCAACATTTTGATTTATCTTGGAAGATGGTGCGATAAAGCAGTCCAAAGTTAGAGATCCGCAAAGTCAGCCGCGCGCGGTTTTAATTAATAAGTTTTATCAGTTTGTTATCTTATATTAGTTTTGTGACTAATATTACTTATTTCACAACTATCTATCGATATAATATTACTAAGTGCACCTTCAGAGGTAATTTCATTGGAACTTTTTTAAATGTGCTTTTTCACAAAAGTAATATTTTGGTTTTTAAGTTTTTTTTAATTTTATTTTCAATTTCTTCTTTTTGCAATTTACAATTTTGTAATTTACAATTTTGCAATTTCATTAGTTCTATGGAGAAGTCTGATTGCATATTTATTTCTGTTATATCTGATACATTATGTTTCGGTTCGGAATACATTAGAATATTTTCTTTTTTCATTGCTTTAATGTTATTTAGCAAATTTTGTCATTTTATTAATGTTATTTAGCAAACTGTTGTTAGTTTTATACAATAATCAGTAATTTTACTTTATCCATTAAGAATTTTACTATAAGCATTGTACAAGTACAAACGAATTTTAAAGAACTTTTTATCTTTTAATGTAAATTAACAAAACCTTATTAATTTTACAAACAAAATTGCGTTATTACTACAGCTATTGTGAATTTACCTTAATAAGACTAGCAACGAAGCGGAACAGACTAATGCGTGCTCCTCCTGCACCAGTTGATGCCGTAACACGTTGTTGTGTGACGTCCCGTAAATGTTTTTTTTTATTTAGCTGTGTTTTGTTTAGTGTTGTTACATTTATAATTTGTAAGTAAGTTATACTTGTTATTTAGATGTGATTTTGTAGTTTTTATAAGTGTAGGTTACATGTTGGCTAATATATCCATAGTTGTGCAGAGCTGTCGGCAGGTAAATTTTTTAAGAAGAATAGGTTTTTATTTGTGTTAATACCAAATAGAGAGAGTCTTAGTTATAGTATAGATTGAGATTTACAACATGCTTTTGAAATTTTTTAATGATCTCTAACCTTTTACGAGATAAAATCCATGGGCGGGAAATTTGAATCACCCTGTACACAGAGACAATTATTCTAGTTTAATAGTATTATAGTAGTATAGTTTGTTAAAATATTTATGTAATAAAAACACCGTTCAGTTTATAATGTGTTTTATTTGTAGTTTCAACTTCATACCCACACCATTTTTTTCCATTTTCTTTTCTATACATAGCAGTAAAATTTTAAAATTCAGTTTTAATTTCACAAAAAAAAATTGCATTATAAATTTTGCAAAAAACTTTTAGTTTCGATAAAATTTCGCAAAAATAATGTGAAATTACACTGCGTTTTTTAAAAAAAATATGTAACTTCTTGTGAAAACACTGTAATAGTTATCGTAAATATATGAAATATTTGTAATAATAATGTGTAAAATTACAAATAAGTTATTTACTTAAGCTATAAATTTACAATATTTTTGTAAATATACTATAAAAGAAATTAAAATTTCTATTATAAATGAAACAAATATAAACAACGATGGGAAATATAGTATGGTAATTTTACTCGTCTCTTATGAATTTTAAGTATTCTTTTGTAATATTATATTATATTATATTGTGATAATTTAAACAATTTTTTTGTAATTTTAGAAAATAATTTAATACGTATTTTTACATAACTAGTAGTAAAAATATATAACGCTAATAAATTTACTTTGATAGTGTTTGGCAAAAAATAACCAGCGATAGTTATATTAATTTTACAAAATAATTTTTTCAGTGTACCACCAGAATGGTGGAAATAAACTACACCACGCTTTTTTCTACAGTTCCCTAACCTTTTCCCACATTTTGCGCATTCGTATGTATTATTAAACACTTCTGCGCATAAATATGTTTCACTGATCTACTGCGCATGGTATATTTATACAGGGTTATTCAGAAATAAGTTCGAAAAATTTAAGAGGTCATTCTACGTTAAAAAATATGAAAAAAAGTTCCTACAAAGGTTGGTCCGGAAATGAGCCCTAAGGGAGCTACGACCCTTCTAAGGGTACATCTGAAAAGTAGTTCTCTGGAACCCTATAAACCACAGTAAAGAATTTTTGCACATGCCTTAGCATTGATAAAGGCTATCATTTCATGTAATTTTTACTTGGTAATTTTAACCAGGGACATGCGGAATGGAGGGGGGGCGATGTTACTTTTTTGCCCCAAATTTTTTTATCCGTAAAATTGTTGACATTTTCTCAGTAAAGCAATTATGTTTGATTACAAATACATAAAAAAGTTACTCTTTAAGTAACACTGTAGGGGCAACCGTTTTCGAGAAAAATGCAATTAAAGAGCAATTTCACGCTCTGAGCATCAAAAATAGGAAATAAAAAATGCACCAATAAAAATTTCAATACTGCTGGGTGATTTTATAATAACTAAAGTAAAGTAACTAAAATATTTTAAATTTGTTACCGGAATGACGAATTTTGATTGATATAGTGATAACATTTTTGAATTTAGCGCCAGAACTTTGCAACTTTGTTACTATTTCTAAAAGATTTTATAGTTTATTGATAACTTTAAACACTGTAATACTTATAAAAAGCGCGTTACCGGAATGACGACGAATACAGGTACGCAGTAGTTTTTCAATAAATATATATATTTTTTAACTAATATTTTTTTTTTTAAATTACCTTTGCATTCACGCCCAACAAACAATACTAAATTAACGATGCGCAGAATGCGGTATTTTTGAAGGCGAAGTTGCCGCTAGAACCATGTATTGTCTGTGTTACCGGAATGTCGTTAAGTCTAGAGATAAAGTTTAAAATTCGATAAGCAATTAATTATGTACAAAAATATACTTTTAATATGTGATTTTTATTTATTGATTAACTGTTATTAAAAATCTAAAACAGAGTAATACTGCAATTATTTTAAAAAATTTATATTAGGCTAAGAGTTTTTAAAAATGGGCTTAGGGACAGTTACCGGAATGACGATATTGACATTCAAAATTTCAGAGAGGTTAATTTGCAATTTTTACCGAATCTTTTTAATGTTTTTTTAGAACAGAATTTACGTCTAAATTTTGGGTAGAAAAAGTTATAATTTTATTTTTGTTTGTATACTAAAATTCCTAGGGACAAAAATTAAACACTTATATGAGAATCACCCATGTACATATGGTTTTTAATAACAAAATAGTTTGTTAATTACATTATTGAATAATTTAAGCTTTTATATCTTGGGGTTAATAAACACCGATTTATGAATACAAGTCAAAACCTAATAAATTTGTTAAAAATAATCATTAAATTATAATTTTTCTGAAATATATCGCTTAAACTATAAAATACAGACCATTAGCTACGACATAAATGTAAAATTATTCTACTTGTGTAATATTTATTTTTTACCTCAACGGTTTTAAATTTTATAGAATCGCCCATTATCATATTTATATTATATTTTATAATTATAATGAAGCAAAAAAGTATGAATAACATATTTATTAATAATTTATACAGCTGCTGTATTACATCATGTTTAACCTAAGCATAAAAATCGATAAACCGATAAAAGTTATTGCATTTATTGTTATCACTGATAACAATTAATGCAAGCTTACGCGGCTGGCGGCAGGTGGGTAAGGTGGAGTAAGAGGGGTGCACTTGGCATTGTGCGACATTCGCTTGGAAGCTGTTACTAATTACATTGTCCATATCTCATCGGAAATTGAAAGCATAGTATGTCAAAATTTAAGAAAGCTATGGATACATTTTTGAGAAAAAAAAACTGCAAAATAAAGCAGCTTTCCTCAATATTGATATACGGCCTATTTATAATATTTTATTTACGTATTTAAAGCTCCGGAAAACGCAGTGAGTGTGGCAATAAGTGACGAGTTTTTTTTTACTTTAAAACCATATTTAAACGTTTTAATAATAATATTTTATTAGTTCTAGATTATATACAATGGTAAAGGACATGTCGACAAGTCCAAACTCCCGTAATTTTTTCACTAAGGTAATTTATCAGCCTCTTAAAATTAGGGAATATGCCTGAATATAGATTGCAATGTGCCTCCATGAAAATTACCTTATTGTAACATATCTTTGAGTTCTTTTGTTTTAGACCCCTCCGTAAGTGCATTTGTTATCTTTAAATCACTCAATCCTAAGCTGTTTTAAAGTTATGTTTGTAAGAAACTTAAGATTTCTACATTAAAAAACATTTTGGCATTGATAAATATAACTATAACGCTGGTTCTATTTAAAAGTAGGCTATGAATGACATATAACAAGTGGAAATTCAGGTTTTAGTGTGTAAACATAAATATTACTCACCCTTTAATAATTTGCACTAGAAGGGTGCGTGAGGTCTTTGTACTACAGCTATTGTCTAAATGAACATATCTTACAGAATCATAGTCTTAAAACTACCATTACACTCAGAGAAAAATCGTTGTAAAATCAAACAAAAGTCATATGATTTAAAAGAAAACCAATATGTTTTTGCTCCGACAGTATTTTCTGTTAATTCAAAATGATATTTTTTAATTTGATAAGCCATTGTAAAAATAAAAATATTCATTGTAATTTGAAAAATGTTTCCTTTTAAACCATTTGTAAACTAGAAATGATTTGAATACAAAAACTGGTTATTTTAAAAAGAATACTTTTAATATATTGATATTTTTCAACAATATAAAGAGAAATATTATAATTTTATTAAGAAAACATTAAAATAAGAAAGTAAGGGACAATACTTTTACTTTAAAGTGAAAAACGTTTTGGTGTAAAAATTATTTCTTTAAATTAATGTTATTTATAAATAAAACGTAAAGTTTTTACTTTTAATATTTTAAAAGGCAATTTATTTAAATTAAAATAATTTCTTATTGATTTTACAAGATGAGATTTTTCTGAGTGTACCATTAATAAACTACTACTACTAACCATTTTGCATTTCCATTTTAAAGTTTGGGAAAGCCTTGTACTTGGCCAAAAAAAATTACATGTTTTTCTTATTTTTGCCTTTTATGGCGTTTTATACCAAATAAAAAAATCGATTTTGCCAGAGAAATCTTGTAAACACGATAACAAGAACCAAATGATCTTGCTTGTGATTTTTTGGGTTGTTACAGTAACAATTACAGAACAAAGTTATGTTTTACTGTAATAACTTTTATCCAATAACTAAAGTTGCTAGAGGTTCCAAATAGAAAACAATGTTTAGTACGGTAACAAATTTTCGATGTCGAATGAAGCTCACAGTTTGCAACTCAAATAAGTTCTCAATTTTATGCTAGCTTTTTTGATTAAAATTGAAAGTTAATTGTTCTTAGGTGAAACACCTGGTATTGTATTCTTATTTATTATTTATAGGTAAACATCCTGTATAATATGGTCTATTTAGTATAATCAATAAACCAACATAGTTAAAATTAATATTGTTTGCATTTCATTATAGAATACAATTATTATAGAGTGTTAATAAAGAATAAATCAATATAATTCACTTATATAAATGATTTATAATTATTAATGTAGATTTCTCATTGTGTCGGAATAGGGACCTGAAGTTTTTTCTAATATGCACTTTTAATTTTTTTAAATTGTGTGAGACCTTATTTGTAACAACTTACCCTAAACAGAATCTTAACTGGATTTTTTCCCCGAGTTATTTGAAAAAAATTGGAGCATAAATAACCTTATTTATGCCCAGGTCAGGGGAAATTGTTATTTATTTATTGGTAAAAGCGCGCTGGGTTGCCGTTGTGTCAAGGCCATGTTCTCCCGCCAATTCAGTTGAAATGTAAATGGATAAGTTAGGTTAGGTTATCACCTGTCAGATTTTAAGCAGAAACATTTTGCAGAAAAATGTACAAAAACTTCAGTATATTTATGTAAATGTTTCCAAAATGCACACCATGGTTATAAAAAAGTGTAGTAAATATTGCAGATTTTTAGTATTTTAGTAAACAACTTTCGTAAGTTTGAATGTACGTTATGTTAAACATAAACACACAGATGTCTAATTCTGTGATTAAATGTTGTCCTTTTATAGGTTATGAATGTAGGTCAACGCAAAATCAAAGGCTCCATTCAAAAGAAATGTACAGAAAATGTCTTTTTGGGATCAAGATATAACAACATATTTGATATTATTTAACTCAAGTGAAATTACATTATCACATTACATGCAAGTAAGTTTAATTTATATTTACAGTATCTAACACAATAATTACTAAAATACAGCATACAGGGTGGTTCACTTAAATGGTATGTCTTGTACAATGTCTCATGAATGTTCAGCCTTGAGTGCATAACTCATTAACTAAATTTACCATCTAATAAGAAATTTCAAATCTTATCTCAAAAAAAAATGCTTTACCCCTAGCAAAAATTTACCCAACAAACAATTTTCCAACTAACCGAATGATTTCCCAAATTGCCCAAACATTTTACCAACTAGACAACATGTTGCAACTGTTGCAACAGTTTCTTAAAGAGCCTAGCGGAGTTAGATGGGAAAAAGTGCGCTTGATCGAAATATAATTAAAATGGGCACAAAAGATGTATTTTGGCTTGAGTAACATCCCATCAAAATTTTGGCTCCCAACTACCCCTTAGGGGTGGCAAAACATTAATTTACCCCAAAATGTTTTTTTCTTGTTCTATTTATCCGATCGATTTTAAATATGGTACAAGTAATAAGGGAAATAAGGACACTTTCTGAAAAAAAAATCACGCCTATGCGATCAAGTTATCATTGGAAAAAAAGCATTATTTTTTTCTTAATGACAAAGTGGGACATTTTTGGTCGAACACACCCGCCATTTTTTTATATTTTAAGCATTAACATACTGTTTATAACATTAAAAATAAATAATAATAATAAATAATAATAAATAAAAAATTTTCGTTCAGGTTAAAAAAAATAAAACTGCACCAGCTGCACAGTTGTAGCCATTTTAACACGTACGTATAAAAATAATCGTTTTTTTACATAATAAGTATTTCTACGAGTAATTAACAATATTTATTAAAATGTCTATCTAATATATTAATTTAAGAACAATTATTCTATAATAGACAGGGCGGATCCCTGAGGGGGGTATTGGAGGTAATTACCTTCCGGGAATCCTACCAGGATTATAAAAAAGTATTATTACTTTTTAAATAAATATTTAAATTGTTGTCAAATCGGATATGCGTTATAATTATTTAGGGTCAATTCGTCAGTTATAGACAGGGGCGGATGGATCATTAGGTTACCTTCTAGGATAATAAAAAAAAAAGAATTAACTTTTTTATAATGATAGGAATCCTCTAGAAGGTAATTAGCTCCAATACCCTTTCAGGGATCCGCTCTGTCTATTTTAGAAGAATTGTTCTTAATATAAGTATTAATTGAGATGAGATGATATGTACATTTGGACTTTTTACTGTTACACTGAACGAAAAAAATTGAATTTTTGATATGTTATAAACAGTAATAAAGCTTTTTTTTCCAATGATAACTTGATCGCATAGGCGTGATTTTTTTTTCACAGTGTCCTTACCACCCTAATTACTTGTACCAAATTTCAAATCGATCGTATAAATAAAACTAAAAAAAAAAAATAAAACATTTTGGGGTAAATTAATGTTTTGCCACCCCCTATGGGGTACTTGGGGTCCAAAATTTTGGTGGGATGTTATTTAAGCCTAAACAAATATTTTGTGCCCATTTTAATTCTTTTTTGATCAAGGGCACTTTTTCCCATCTTACTCCGCTAAGCTCTTTAAACAATAAATTTAATTTACCAACTTTTAAAATATAAATTTACCAACATTTCAAGAGAAGAGGGGGGAGCCCCCCTTCGGTATGCTATAGCCTGCCCCGTCACGTTTTAAAAATGGGGCAGGGCAGAGTTATGTTAATGCACAGGATTTTAACTTTTTAACTTAATAGTTATACAGGGTTATACAGGGATCAGTGATTGGCCCCCTCCTGTTTCGGGTATTTATATCTGATTAATCTGAAAAAAAATTACACAAATGATCTCTTTGCATGTGACTCTAAATTATTCTATAATCCATCTCTAGCAGCTGATAATTTTGCCAAATATCTAGAAACTGTCTAGAGAAATGGACAAAAAATGGCTCATGTCTCTGAAGACAAATAAATATACGATACTACACTTAGAACCCAACAATCCAAAAACTACATATGAACTTGGAGGTGAACAAATTCGGGAGGCTCAAAAAGATTTTGGCATAATAATCTCACATGACCTAAAATGGGAAACGAACATCTCTAGGATTGCAAAAAACGCCAACTCTATGATATATCTTATAAAAATAGCATTAAAAAATCACTCTGTCGCAAATATAACCAAACTGTACGAGGCCTACATAAGACCAACTCTAGAGCATGCAGAAAGTGTATGGAACCAGTGTCAAAGATTTTGATTTGAAGGAGTTCAACGAAGAGCATCTAAAATGCTACCAGTACTCCGAGACCTTCCATACCAAGAGCGCCTAGAACGCATCGACCTTACCACATTGAAGGAGAGAAGAACCAGGGGTGATCTTATACATACCTTTAAAATCTTGACCAATTACACAGGCCCACAAATAAAAAATAGTTATCTGTGCTGGGATTGAGACCCACCTATTCTTATGTGCTTTGGGATGCTGAACACGAATCCTAGATGAAAAAGGCTCTTTTTTGCTATACAGAAAAAACTGTTTATATAATTTTAGTGTAACAAATAAATGAGCCCATGAAATGCCTTTTCTGTGACATGTTCGTGTTTAGCACCCAAATCAATTTTTTAAATTTATAAATGAGGATTATTTTCGCATATTTTTGGTATTTTTCTTTATGTTTTATTTCGTTTTAATTATTTCAGTGCTTTTTTTAATGTTTCTATGTATGAATACGTATTTAATAAAAATAGTTACGTGTTTTAAAATTTAACATTTAATTTAATTTTGATTTTGTCCAATTTTCTTCAGAATTTGTGTACAAAATCATTTTTTTTTATTGTTTCCAGTCCGCCAAAATTTGATTACTTCCATCCAGTTTTGTCCACTCGGACAAAATCAAACAACCATGCTGTTTTTTCAAGCAAGATAGTAAATTAAAAATCGCACAGTAAATATTTTTACAACAGGTTTGGATAGGTTTTTGTATAGAATATAGTTATGTTTTATAAAGTAAACTACTCAGCACATCCAATATTCGAATCTGTTTTAAAAATATTTGCTGTGCGATTTTTAATTTACTATCTTGCTTGATCAAACAGATCATAGGATTGTGGCAAGATATCTGGAGCAAGATGGCTGGAATTATACTCCAGCCATCTTGTTTTGGAGGCTTTAGCCTACTAGTTCCTTTAGTCATCTTGGGTTGTGCAAAGAGTTGTTTTAAAGTAATTTTACTGATTTTTACTTTGTTATAAAGTATTTTTTTTCTGCTTAGATCATCTTATATTTTCCCAAACATTAAATGTTCTTTATCTTCTTTTCCTGCATGTCCGTTCTTTGCAGTGTCCATAGTTTTCAACATTTAAGTTTTATATAAATAAAAACAATATTTTAAAACTTCTTTTTAATAATAATCTTAACCTAACTTACATTCCACCACAATATCAGACTCTGTGTCTACTTCATTCCAACTAGCTTAAATATTGCAATATTTACTTCATTCTAACTAGCTTGACACACTTTTTACTCATTGAGTAATACTCAAGGAGCCATTTACATATTAAATATTATATATTTATGAAATATTCAGTTTAGTCATATTTTAACACTACTAACATTGATTTCAGTATTATTATTCGAACTAATCCATCTGATTACAAGTTTTACTCAAGGCATTTAAAAATAAACAATGGATAAAATAAAAACAAACTCAAATTTCACATTTTTCTTCAAAAACTCGGATTTAATAACCTAAATGTGACATTTGACGTCTCTTTTTCATATTCTTCTTTCTCCTTTTTGACCTTTGACGCATGCACTCTGATTCTTTCTGCGTCTGCGTCAAGAGTGCCACACGCCGTATAGTTTTGTCTTTGTCTTCCCTATAGTAAAGAATGAGAACAAAGCATGTGTCTACCAGTTTGCTAGTCAATTGATCTGGTATTTTGACAAACGCATTTAAAAAGGCCGCCACTTCGAGCGCCGATAGGGAAAGGTTGAGAAGACTTGGCGCCTCGGCGATGAAGTCAGAAATTCTTTTTTTATTTAATTCCACGGCTTCCAGTGTATCAAATCGCAAGTCTGACACACCGTTTTAAAGGAAATTTATCGAACTTTGTTACTATGTGCTCCACAAAATTGACTTCAGGTCCCCATTGTTTGACCTCTTTACAATTAAGTATAAATTGTATAAAAACGTTTAAGTTGTCTGATATAAAGTCATATGTCTGAGATTTATAAACATGTCAACAACATTTTACTTACACTAAAAAAAATTACATAATAAAGAATTTACATATTATGTAAATTCAAACAGAATTCACAGAAAATTTTATTTTAGCTAATGATAGAGTATTTTTAGGTAAAATTGATCACCAGAGTTGATTCTTTCATTACGACAACAGGGTCGGACAATAAGATAATTTTAAGCTATTTCTAATTTTTGGTAAGTTCGTTTAATACATACCTATGCCAAATAAGATTAAACGTCAGTACTACCCAATTCGTTAAACAGGTCCACACTGGAAAAATTTTGCCAAAACGGAAATTCTATAATTTAGCCACCAATTAGTTATAGATTACTACAGGGTAAAATATGCTGCCTTCCTAAGCCGAAAGGTCCTATCTGTATATGTTAAACCTATGTAGATAGGACCCTTCAGCTTAGCACGGACCTTCCACTTGCACACACATTCCAAACATATTTCCCGTAGCCACACATCCGTGCATCAAACTATACTTTATAAATCAAAATCTCTAAAAAAAAAATACCGATTTGCAAATGCCATGGCCATCAAGAACTTACAGTTCAATTCAAAGAAAGGTATCGTTTTAAATATGAGTTTTGGGCTAAATAAGAAAAATTGCAAAATTATGAAAAGAAATGATAGAAAACCGTGTTGTTTGTTAATAAAGAACAAAATGAAAAAACAAATTAAAAACTCAGGAATTATTTGTTATCGTAAACCTGACAACATCACATTATTCTTGAGCTAAATGAGATATCATATTGAAAAAAGCAATATTTTTTGTTAATCTAAAAACCAACATAAATACATTTAGGTAGAATGTATAATAAAAACACAACACAATATTAATTAAATATATCTATTTTTAAATAAGTATATTTAATTAATATTAAAAGTTAAAAGCGTATGTGTAACTTTTTCATAATGTAGTTTTGAATCATATCATGGAAATAAAGTAATTTAACATGTTAAAAGCCACATTAAATTACTTGTCTTGGGTAAAACTGTCCCAAGGAACTACATGCTTTGGGTTATCGTAGAAACTGCTGGGTTTGCTTACAATGTTATAAATACCTCAAAAATAACTCCATAATCGAACTGAGACTTAAGAAACTAGTCACATAAGTCCAGCCTAAATACACATTGAATTACAGTATATTGAATCCGTAAAAACTAATAAAACACAACAAAATATTTAAATATTATAGTCCAGAGCAGTGAACACAACACAGGCCCACTGTAGTAGTTAACGTGCAAAGTTATTTTAATTTTGACGAGATGAAATTTGACACTTGAAGTTTAGTGCAATGTTGCCAAATCGTAAATATGTCAAAATTCTTAATTAAAATAATTAATTAAAGTATGTTCCGGGATGTAAAAAGGGCTGAAATTTTGGCTAAGTATTTATTTTATATCTATCTATAAGCTTGCAAAGTCTTATCTTTGCAGGCGATTTAGCCCAAAATGCGATACCCTCCTTTTACTAACTTTTGAAAGCTTCAACTTAAAAACATGAAATTTGGTGTGGGTGCGATTTGGAACAAGATCAATTAACGCATCTGTCCAAATGACAGTTCAAGGTCATATTTTGATAAGTTTAAGCACCTTGACCTAGAAACATGAAATTTGGTATGAAGGACCTTTGGAACAAGACCATGGTCAACCGTTCACGCTGTTAAACAAGATCAACCGTTCACGCTGTTAAAATGAATATGAAATTTGATTTGAGTGGTCTTTCTAGGTCAGGGCGATTAAGTGACCTCGAATCTTGTTGCAAAAACCAACTGTATCAAATTTCATGTTTCTCGGTAGCGGCGATTAAATACGATCTTGAACTTTCAATTTCATGTTTCTAGGTCGAGGCGTTTAAATATTAGCAAGATATGACCCTGGACTGAAATTTTGACAGATGCGTTGATTTGTCTTGTTCCAAATAACACCCATGCCGAATTTCATGTTTCTAGGTCGAAGTATTTAAAATATAAAAAACCTTGGACTGTCATTTTTTACAGCAGAGTCGACTGGTCTTCTTGTAAGGCTTTGGCCTAGGTCATTGATAGCAAACTTCATGATTCTAGTTCGAGGCTTTTAAAAGATGGCAAAATATGATCTTGAATTGTCATTTTTACAGGGGCTGATTGGTCTTGTTCCAAAGGCCTTCCATACCTAATATTATGTTTCTAGGTCAAGGTGCTTAACTGTTTATCGTATTAGGTAGTAGGGACGTTTATTCTTATTGGGCATAGGCATGTGTTAAACAAACTTACCAAAAATAAGAAATAATTTAAAATGATCTTATTGTTCGACCCTGTTGTCATAATAAAAGTATCAACTCTGTTGATCACAGCTGTATAAAGTCAAAAAAAGGCAGAACCTGACAGCGAATTATTTTTTTACTGTGGACAACGTAAAATTTCATGATAATTACTAGTATACTGTGAAAAGAAACTGAATTTCCGTAAATTTTTACCCAAATTCAGTGAATAGAGAGTTTAAGTAAATACGTAAACGTTAACTTTAACGTAAGAATTTAACGTATGGCGTCACAGGTCGCAGTGTTACCAACCAAACCTCCTAAAAGGTCCCATAAAGGAACAACTTGAAAATTTTAATAATTGTTTAATAAGTGTTTATGTTGGTGTATTTTTGTATAAGCATATGGGTTTCGACAGTAAACATACCTTAATAGGTGTAAATCATTTTGATTTAAATGAAACCTATTTCGAATCGAAGGTATTGAGGTTTTATTTATTTTAGCCAACGATAACAAAAACAAAAGAACAGAACCAAGATAAATTATGTAATTTTGCACAGAACTTAAAATTTTTGGTCAAGTCACAAATCTAACCAGAAAAATCAATTTCTTCTTCTTCTACTAAATCAGCTGAGTTATCGTTTGAAACTCAATTTACTTGAAAACACGTAGAGCTACCTATCTCCGTGAACGTATACATAAAAAAAGTAAAATGCGCATGAGGAGCTGTTAAACATAACGTTAACGTGAATAAGTTGAGCAGCACTTAAACTCTAAAACGAATCTCCCTAAACGTAAACCTAAATAAAGTAAAAACGCGAATGCATAGCTGTCATACTTAGCGTTAACGTTTATGTGTGTACTTAAACTTTCTAATATGTTCACGCTTTTTAACGGTAATTTTTATCGAAAAACATCCTTTTTGGGTGTATTTCTTTTTAAAATTGACATATCTTAATAGTTATATTAATATTGTAATTAACTATTTAGAATAAAACTTATTTCTGTGTAGATATTAAATTACGCAACTAGTAGGAATTTTATTAAAATATTTAGGTATAAACGCAGAATGAAAATAATTAAATAAAACCAACTTGTATAAAAAAACATGTATATATCAAAGTTGAGTGATTTTCTCGATTATTTTTAACGATAGAACATTTATAAACTTGACCGGCCGAAAACCGACGATAAGCCGTTTTTATTAACGTCGCTACCTATCCCTGGAAATTAATAATAACACAGAACGGCAAAACTTTTCTCTTTTTTGTCCCATGAACTAAAAACGAGCTTTTTTGTAACGTTTTATGCAGAGGTAATTTACTAATTAAAAAATATGCAGATTTGACAGAAATTTTCAAAATAACATAAAAACACAGGAGCAAAATTTTCACTCCTTTATTCTCATGGACTAAGAATGCATATTTTGTTTTTGATCGATTAGATAGAGAAAAAGAAATTAATTAAAACTAGAGAATTCAAAAAATTCTCGCGCTATTTAACGGTTAATTAAATAAATGGGTATGACTTCGTTTGCACAAATAATTCTAAACTGCAGTTCATGTAAAAGCCTCTTTCCAGCAATGTAAAAATTAAAAAAAATAATAAATTTTTATATCCCTTATTAAAAAATCAATCTTTTTACTGCACTCAAAAAAAAAATTATAACGATATCTAGAATACTTACATAAACACCTATTTTTGTTTTGTCCTCTGATATTGTTTTAGTTGTTTATACCGTTTTTTTCTGGCCATATCCATATTTTTAAAATATTTAAATATATTTATATATTATTATATCACGGAAAAACTAAAACTTTAGAAGTTAAAATGAGATTTCTACGGAAGGAGGAATGAGCGAAGCAGCAAGAGTAATAGGCTCTACGAAACCCCAAATATCAAAAAATGAGTTAGGGTTGAGACAAAAATATAACATATAATACAAATATCTTTAAAAAATCATAATGAAAATATAATGGCGTTTTACAAAAATAGGAAAACCTAATAGAAAGTAGTATTAATGACCCTTACGAAAATAGGAAAACGTTATAGAAAATAGTAAGTATTCTATTTTCCTGAGATAAAAAAAAAGTCGACTAGTGTATTCTTTTCCCCTGGCAAGCCCCTAAAACCGCCAGCTTAGTATTTATGACGGAACGATATCATGGCAATCTTTGATCGTATAAATCATATAGACCTCAGGGGTAACTTTTAATCGTTGTTTCGCCACTGTTTTTATAATTTTTTTAATAAAATTAATCTCAATAGGTCCATGAAATTTATTTTACTTTTTTATATTATTTATACATTTTGTATGTGTTTACTGGGCAGGTACCTAAACAGGGTTACCCATTTTAATGTATGGATCCAAATATCTCTTAAAATACTTCATCTATAAAAAAATGGTCCAGACATAAATTGTACAAAATCTCACGTCAAAAATGTTTTATAAAAAAGTTTTTTTTTACCTTAGAAAGGTCAACAATCAAGCTCAAATATCTAAAAAACGGCCAGATGCCCTTTTTTGAAATAATTGTGGTTTTCTGAGACTAGTAAACGTTCAAGATTCTTTTAAAAAGTCGATAAAATGTAAAAGTGTGATCCAAAAAAGGGCATCTGACAGTTTTTTATATATTTGAACTTGATTTTTGACCTTTCTAAAGTCACGAAAACAAATTTCTCATAGAAAATTTTGGACGTTAAATTTTGCGGTCTTTTCAAATCCGGTCGAAAATAGAGGTTTTCATTTGAAACAAACATCTTGACCTTCAAATGACCTTGAAAATTGACCACAAGGTCTAAATTAATAGTACCGTTAAATAACCCCCTATGTTCTGTACAATTTTTGTAAGCCATTTTTTTATAGATGAGTATTTTAAGAGATATTTGGATTCATAGATCAAAAAGTCCAAATGGGTCACCCTGTATAATTCAGTAAGAAATAATTAAAAGCGCGGGAAAAAAGGCCAATGATATTTTATTTTATTTTATTTGGTGTCCAAAATTTATAAAAGAGGAAAGGTACTTGATGATTTTAATAAAAGTTTTATAATAACTTTACCGAAAAATAAAACAAGAACTATTAAATGTGAAAATTTTAAAACAGCCTAATTTCAGACCTTGAGTTTACACAAAAGATGGAATAAAAAGGCTTAGATCGGATATTTTTTTCTACGGCTGAGCTTATTAAAACTATAGGTCTTTTATCTATTAAGAAACCTTTTATTTACCATGCTTTCTTTTGGATGTTTAAGCAAAATAATATTTAAAAAAGCAAAGCATAATCACTGCACCCGGTTGTTGAGAAGCAAAGTAGTTAACCTACCTCTTTGTCACTCTACCCACCTACAAAAAAGCTTATTTTATTATGGTCCTAAATGTAATCCCTGGAAGTATAAAGAATTTAAATGTAAAAAAGACAAAAGTATTAACTAAAGCAGTACGTTTTACTAACTAATACCGAACGGGTCTAGGGCGAAAGAAGCTTTCTTCAAGGACCAATTTGTGTTTAGAAAAAATAAGGCAATTTTGGCTCTTAGATTATATAATAATAGAAAAAAAAATAACTCAAAAGTAACCGGAAGAAACCTAGTTTTGTAGTTTTTACTGGTGACAGAAAGCGTTTGACATCGTGGACTGGCCTGGCCTTTAAAAAAACTGGAGTAAAATATAGAAAGAGGTGGGTTATTTATAATTTATACAAAGAACAAATAGCAGTAATAGGGGTTGATGATGATAGTAGCGAGGCAAAAATAAAGAGAGAAGGGATGCGTACTATCTCCATTCATTTTTAATATATAGAAGCAATAAACGAAAAAAAAAATGATTGCGGTATTAACATTCAAGTTTTTTGACGAAGATTGCTTCGTTTTGCAGATGACATTTCGTTGTTAGGAAATAGTTAAAAAAAAAGTAGAGGAGGCGTTGAATGAAATGGGCAGTATATTAAGAGACAAATACAAAATGAGAATAAATAGGGAAAAGATAAAAGCTTTAATTTGTAGGGTAACAGAATAAAGAACTAACAATCATAAAAAATTGGGGGTGAAAACATTAAATTATCAGATAAATTTGCATATTTGGGAAGCATTATTACCAAAAATTCTAAATGTGAAAGGAATATCAAGTAAAGAAAATAAACACAAGGGAAAGTAGCTTTTAATTAAAAAAAAATATTGTAATCATCAAACATAAATGCAAACAAGCTGTAAAGATATAATACAATATTTTATTCTAATAAAGTTTCAACTTAAAATTAATTTTTAAGTATAACTTCTTTATTCTTACTTTTTTTTAGTAAGGGTTTTTTTTCATGAAAAAATGACTTTGATATCACGTTTCCTTCTATTTTTTTTATTTTTTTTAAAAGTTAACCCCCTATAACTTTATTTGTTTTTGGGGGATTTGTCAAATTTGATACGAGATGGAGAGCTGCCTTAAACCAGCCTTAAGACTGATAACTTTATGATCATTATGGAATATTTAGTGCATAAAATTAGCATGCCTCTTTTTAAATTCAGTATTTTTAATAAACCGTTTTTATAAAACCGTTCGGGCACACTGAATGAGAAATAATCCTATCAAAAGTATTGGCAAAAAAAAGCTGTTGACTAAGATTTCAAGATGGTTAATTTTCTTGTGAACCGTGAAAAATGTTCGATGAGATGAATTTCCAAAGATTCACGTTTAAAAAATTAATTAAAATTTACGATATATTTTTGATACTTCAACAAAACTTATAAAATATATTAATTAATACTATTTTTAGTCTTTATTTATTGTAGAATGTCTTATACCTTGGATTATTTTTAATACACTGCACAGATAAAAAAGTATTTTTTTTACATATCCCCCACCTTCAGGGGTGGAGTTGGATGTTTTATTATTACCTCAATTATCACAATCAGTTTCAGTGACCTCGAAAACCCCCATATGCCAATTTTCACAAAACTATTTTAAGTATTTAAAAATTATAATTATTGATCCCCGCCCCGCGAAGGTGAAGTAACCCCATATTTATTATCAGAATACTTTCATCAACCTCAAAAACCCTAATATACCACCACGAAAATAAAATATTTCTCAATAATGGCTACAAAATCCGACACAAAATTAGTTTTTTTGCACTTCTGGTTTCATAGGAAATGAAGTAATTTTTTTAATGCCTTCCCTTGTATATTTTTGCATTTTTGGATCCAGAAAATAAATTTACAAAAAAAAACAAATCATTTAAAAGCTTTTTATTTTTTTTTAGTAGGGAAGAAAGGGGAAATAAGAAACACTCGGGCTTTTTAGAAATAGAGTATTTTAGAATTAGGACTTAACATGAAGGCAGAAACTTTTTTTTTTATTATGTATTGATATATAGTATTAAGTTTCTTGTATAAAATTCAAATAATACTATTATCTTCGGCTAAAGGATCTAGTTACCTGACTCCAAATTGCATTAAACCAATATTAGCCTCAAAAAATGCAAAAATGTAAATATTTTAAGTCGCTATTTACCTAACTCCACCATATGATTGTAAACAAACATTTTAATGAGAACTGTCACGTATGTCAAATTATTTTTTATAACAAGGGATCCCGTTTCAAATACTTGTTAATTTACTATAATAATAATAATTATTATAATAATTATTATTCACGTCGGTCGGGAAACAAGATTTAGTCTGACTTTTCAGTAAACTCTAATTTTCTTTCATAACTTGATTATATAAGACTAATTTTAAAAATATCTATCTATTGCTTCTATTTTTATAGGCCAAAATATCTATAGTATTTGCAGAAACATGTGTACCTAGTGGAAAACTTTAGTCTCACTTTCAGTAAACCCTAATTTTCTTTCATAACTTAATTATACAGGGTTGTTCAAAAATAGGGTCATTAAAAAAACCAGGAACTCCTGAAGATTCCACAAATCGATTTCAACAATTAAAAAAAAAATCAAAAATTTTATTTAAAAAAAGCTTTTTCGAGCTACTCGTGAGGTTGTGGTGTTATTTTACTGTACTAAATATTCGGATTTCAAAGCGCGGCAACCCCTAGTCTGGACCAATTTTGCTTAGGCAACCCTATAGTACAATGTTCGCAATAACATTATTTTTATTTTAATATATATTTCAATTAAAAAACAGGTTGGTTCAAATTGCTAATTTCAGTGCCCTGGTTTATAATTAATTAAGGATAGCCTGGACCTGATATAATTAGGCAACCCATGTGCGATTTGTTTGTATATTTATTATGTTTAATTAAAGATACTTTTCATTAGAAAAACAGATGGGTGAAGGTCGACCTTATGCCAGATCTTAGACTAACAAGGGCATGCCGAATTGCCAAATTGCAAATGTTTTATAGAATAATAATAATAATTAAAAAAAAAAAAAAAAAATAATAATAATAATAATAATAATAATAATAATAATAATAATAATTAAAACAATTATATTGATTTTATGTAACCACCTAAAGTTGGTGGTATTCTGGCGCATCTAACGAATTTGATTTATACCTATTTAAGCTAAGTTGATCTTAATACTTAAGTAGCTTTAGTTATATTGTGTAATTACATGAAAGAAAAAAGGCATTTAAAATTTATCCATTTAATTTAATTATATTTTTAATAGGCTAATAAACCACTTTTACGTAGGTACGGCCATTTCAATTAATTTAATTTAAATCAGATTACAAATACGTTTAATTATATCATGTTACGCCCAATTTTACATTTACTATAGGCT
Source organism: Brachypterus glaber (assembly GCA_958510825.1). NCBI lineage: Eukaryota > Metazoa > Arthropoda > Insecta > Coleoptera > Kateretidae > Brachypterus > Brachypterus glaber. Next base: position 13,175,264 of record OY294053.1, on the reverse strand, counting down.
GGAGGGATAAAATTAAATGTTGAATAGCATATATATATATATATATATATATATATATATATATATATATATATATATATATACCGGGTGTAACAAAAACAAGGTACACCCTCATTTTTTCTTTATTTTAAAAGCTAGATTCCAAATTTGGAACATCTATTATTTCCATAAAACATTAACTTTTAACATAAAAAGTAAATTTAAGTCACTTCCGGTTTAACCGGAAATTAAAAGAAAATTATTATTTTTAGCATGTGTCCATTAGAGTTAATTAAGAAGGATGTCATGGCCCACCTAGTTAAACAAATAAAATAAAATAAAATTTGACATTTGAAATTTCACAATGTTTTCAGAAAAGTGTGCATATTCCAAAAATGTAATGTTTTATATGTCAAAAGTTAAGATTCCATAAGTACATTATAAGAACCAAATTTCAAAATTTTATCAACAAATACAGCAGTTAAGATATGGTACATTAGGGCGGATCGAATTTTTTTTTTAGAAATTTGCGGAAATTTTTAATTATTTAATTACCATGGAAAATTTGGCTTTCCTAAAAGTCATCTTTAGCCTCCCCACTTAGCCTAAATGATTGAAAAACACGTTAATGTTAAATTACGTTATTATACGACTTTTTTTATTTTTTAATAACTGTTTGAAATATAGCATTTAAATTTGGTGTATACAGGGTGTCTCAACGAAGCCGACTCGGTAGATATATAGTGAAGTATCCACTTTAGAGAAAAACTTTAAAGGGAAAAGTTGTATGGTTTAAAAAAAGGCACATTCTAAAACTATTTTGAAATATAAAGGATGGTCCTCCTAGGGTGGGTAACATCTTGCTTAATTTTTTTAAATGGAATGGTATATTTTTTATTATGTCATCTTACTTGTCATAAAAATACTTTTATTTTAATATACATTATATACGTCTATTGTTTATAGTTTTTCAGATATTTTTTTTTTTGAGAAAAATGCATTTTTAGTGATGATATAAAACCTGCTTCAATTTCTTTACTTTTTGTCAAAAATTAATAAAATTTTGCAAGCTTATCTTAAAAGGGTGTATCTAAGTACCTTATGCACAAAAAATAAAATGTTTTATACAGGGCGTTCAAAATGAATATTTAAACTTTTGGATTTCATACACAAAAACTCAATATTTTTGAATGGAATGCCATATTTTTTATTTGCTCGTTAAATGTAGAAAAAAATATACATTTAATGAGTAAATAAAATAAAATAAAAAATATAGCATTCCATTAAAAATAATATTTTTTTTTAATGGAATATTATATTATTAAATGTAGAATTTTATTCCAAATTTAATGAGCAAATAAAAAATATAGCATTCCATTTAAAACAAAAAAAATATGTTTGAAAATCCAAAAGTTTGAATATTAATTTTGAACGCCCTGTATAAAACATTTTATTACATAAAGTAATTAGATACACCCTTTTAAGATAGGCTTGCAAAATTTTATTAATTTTTGACAAAAAGTAAAGAAATTGGAGCAGGTTTTATCTCATCACTAAAAATGCATTTTTATCAAAAAAAAAAAATTATATCTCAAAAACTATAAACAATAGACCCATATAATATGATATTAAAATAAAGGTATTTTTATGACAAGTAAGATGAAAAGTCACTGAAACTGAATCTGATAATAAAATTTTTCTAACTTCGCCCCGGCGGGGGTTAATATTTTTAAATGTTTTTAATATTTTCGTCAACATTGGTACATATGTGTTTTTGGGGTCGCAAAAACTGGATCTATAAATATGTTTTTTAACTTCACCCCCGCGGGGCCCGGGGGTGGGGGGTGAATATTTTTAAATGTTTACAGTATTTTCGTAGTTTTCGTGAACATTGGTATATGGGGGTTTTTAAGGTCGCTAAAACTGAATCTTAGAATAAAACAAAATTAACTCTACCCTCTGATAAATGGGGGGTAGTTTTCCTAAAAATTGGTATATAGGGGTTTTTGAAGTCGCTAAAACTGAATCTAAGAATTTAAAAAATTCCACCCCCTGAGAGGTTGGGGTAGTTTTCTTAAAAACTGGTATATTGGGGTTTTTGAGGTTGCTAAAAGTGAATCTCATAATAAAAAATCCATTTAAAAATGGGAAAGCTTATTTACTGGGCAGTGTATTTTTTATTAAAATCATCATATTAAAAAAAAATAAATATTTGTTTTTGTCCAATTTTGTGTTCGCTATTTTAAATTCTTTTTAAGGCCACATTAAAAAACACTATGCTATGTTTTGGCAAATTGTCCTAAAAATTAAAATTTACCACAATACGCCTTTTTTGGTCATTCGGAGGGGTATCTATATCTCGAGAACGATCTAGAAATACGATTGAAATTTGAGTTAAGTCAAATGTAATAATGTAATAAAATGCTTCGCTTTACAAACTAAAAAAAAAATATTTCCTGAAAAATTGGAAAGGAGTTAGATTTTTTTATGTTTCCACGAAAATATAAACATTTAATAATTAATAATAATTATAATTATCGTCCTCGGCACCGAGGGTGTGGATGTATAAATTTAGAACATTTGTATTATCAGATTCATTTTCAGCGGTATCAAAAACCCCTATATACCCATTTTTACGAAAATATTGTGAACATTTAAAAATTATTTCCCCAGCTTCCTGGATCCAGGGGGTCTACTTATATTTTTTTTATTATCAGATTCCGTTTCATTGACCACATAAACCAAAAAACAAAAACAATCATGAGCGAGAACTTTTGGTAACACAACTGTATGCCAAATTTTTAGTCTCTAATTTAAAGCTTTTATAAGTTATTGTGCTTACACGATTTCCCAGACAGACCGATTGCACGACCGATCAACCAACCAAGCTCTAGATGAAATATTATAAAACGCAAAAATAAGTAAAAACCAAGTTTTTCACGAATAAAAAGCTTTCCCAAAATATGTAAAATGGGAAAGCAATAATAATTCTTGCTGTATACTTAACACAAATCAGTGACAAGACATTGATAAAACTTTGCATAGGCAAAACCTGACTTAAACCAAACCTAAAAGTATTAAAATCTTTAAAATGACAAAAAAGCGCAAATAACTTTGTAACTCCAAACGAAATGAATTTCAACCACATAGAACTATATAATTCTTGCTATATACTACAAATTATTGAAGATACATCGATAAAACGTTGTATAAGCAAAATCTAAGTTCAACCAAATCTAAAAGTATTAAAATCTCAAAAATGACAAATAGGTCGAATAGAACCTTATAACTCTGACCTGACGAAATGGCTAAAAAAAAACTTGAGAAAAACATTCTGGTTAAGGGTACCAGACAATTTTATAATATATATCTTTCGCAACGTTAAGGGCATATCCACAGGCTCTCATAACAGCATAGTACATAACAATGCGATGCCGTGATTGATGTGCCGCTATGTATCTTGTAAGCCAATCACAGCATCTCATTCTTATGTTTTATGGTCTTATGCAAGCTTCTGGATAGGCCTTAAACCTCCAGACTCTCCACCCATGTAAATAAAAAAATTATATATGTAAAAATTTTAATGAAATTATATTTATGTATATCGGAAATCACGAAAAGAGTCCAAAGTTTGGATTTGTGGGCCTGTAAAAAATTAACTAGGGTAGATATTTAAAATCTGCAAGTAATGGCATGAATAATTTTTATTTAGCAATATTTCCATAATTTTGTTTTAATCCCGCTAATTTTTTTTGGGCACGTTGCATACAAAAAAAACATTGTGCGCTAAGATTTTGAGGGTCCATGATTTTTTAAATATCAGATTCGGTTTCAGCGTCAAAAAATACATAGAATACCATAGTCTTTATTAGAACTTCGGACGTTTTTTTTTGTAGGGCTGTGTTATTAATTTAATAATGTTTATTTGTTTGCCTAAAATCACGTCAGGCGTTTAGACATTGCCTGTCGTAAAAGAATCTATGAAAGAAAAATTAAGCAAAGAACAAAAATATATCATGATGTAAATAAAAAGGAAAATAAGCAACTGTTTTATTATGATTTTTTTTTTCAAATTTTATAATATATACAAGCGTATTATTATTATTGAGCTTAATTATTCGTGCCTTTGTAAATATTAATTATAAATAAATATTAATTGTAAGCTAAGTGCTAAGTTACTTAGCCTAAGTACTTTAGATAAAATGATTTAGAAAAATCATTTTAGTTTTGCCAAAATGTATACAAAAAACAGAACGAACACGTTTCCCTCCTATTTATTATATTTTACAATTTAAAACCTATAAATGCTAATTTCAATCTGTTTTCACTGGATTATTGTCCATGAAATTTCCTACAAATTTTCCGGTTAACAATAACCCCGCATGTGGAATGGCGTGGGCGTTATCGCGATCTAAAAATAGGGGAAAGGGGGTCAATTTGACTGATATATTATGCATGATGTTTGTCGCAGCTATTGGACGACTGTATTAATAATGTATGTATGCACTGCATGTATTACAAAGAACATCGTATCTAAACAAATATAAATTTATTTATACACGGTATATTTGAAATAGGTCAATAATTTTAAAGTGTGATTCTAGTTTACATCATAAAATTGACAAAAAGTTTCTAAAAACATATGTCTAAAAGTGCGTCGTAAGGGAGCTAGCACCTTGAAATTGGCTACACGGAAAGAAATTAGTGGGCTCTGCGCTATACATTATAAGATATTTGGTAACAGTGGCAAATTATAGTGATTTAAGCTATAGATTATAAGGGACACAATAACTAATAATGTTAAAAATAAATTGGAAACGATTATATATATTACAGACACGATTATATTTATTACAGGCACTATTATAAATTTACAGAAATTTTATTATATTATAAAAATTATTAGCACGGACAATAATTAAATGTATTTAAGCTATAAATGCCATACTATTTGTTATATTTTATTATTCACTAAACAATTAAAGTATTTCATATAAATTTTTACACTGACTGCCATAATTGTAAGAGAAAGCCTTGTATTTATATAATAAGCGATTATAATTTGCTTGGTATGTGTGTTATAGCGCTCCTAGCTATAATTTTTTTTTCCGTGTAAAAAAATCGGTTTTTATTTAATAACTCAGGAACCCTCTGCGATATAGCAACGAGGTTTTGCAAGTAAACATCTTAATAAGGCTCATCTTCATATGTTATTGTCATGTACTTATTTTAACCAGGGGCGTGCAAAAAGGGGGCCTTTCAGCTTTTCGCCCCAAACTTTTTTCGGTGTAACTTTTTTGTAAGTTTATTATTGGAACGGTTTAAATACCTAATAAAGTATAGTTTTTAAAAACTATAATAATAATGTTTAAGTATATTCTTAAGGAAAACAAAATTTTTGCTTTTAATATGCAAACAAATATGTTGATCCATCTGTGAGTCTATATGATAACTCAAATACTTCAAATTTGAGCCATATCATTTGTGTCATATATGATATATGAAGAGCATTATTTCAAAAGTTAACAAATCCAATATACGTGTTAAGGATTTTGTTTTACTTTTGAAATAATTGTCCTCATATGATACATCATATTATAATAGTTAACAGTAAACTGTTACTATAAAAGCACCAATAAAATTAAGACTATGTTAACTTATACTTTATCAATGCAAGAGCCTATCCACAGGCTCTAATGCGAGCCCAACAACGTTATAAGCCTTCGCACAAGATACATGACGGCACATCAAGTCAATCTCGGCATCATATGTTATGTAATATAACACATAATATTTTGTTAGTTAGCGAGCCTCCGGATAAGCCTTTAATCAGTTACTATTTGACAACCAAAGTATTAGCCACACAATGCCAGTTCATTTTCAACAGGCAGTTTTCTTTTGCAAAAGAAAACTGACTACTATGTCCCATTGCCTTTAGTTAAAATTAATTGCTTACTTTTATCGAAAATATTAGGTTGATGTTTTTTAACATGGATATATGGATTAATATAGAAGGCAAATATTAAAGGTATACAAAACATGGCAAATATATTGTCAGGTTGCAGAGAAAAACGAAATTAAAATTATAAGCGAATAATTAATTAAATCAAGTCTGTGTTATTGTAAGGTCCCTATATCACAATAAATTTATCTATACGGGGTTCTATCATATGTCACAGGTATATTAAAATTGTATGTAAACAGACCCTGTAATTTGTCCCGGGGTATCCCTGAGGACAAAACAGCCTCCCTTGACACGTTCCTTCATCGATATAGGATTAAAATGAGGAGGCCGAAAGCCAAAGGGTCTAAGCGACACACATCATCTCAAGGGATACGCAAAAAGGTTTTTCCCATTTTCCCACAAAAATTTTGAATTAAATAAATCGACTATATTTTTGCTTAAATTACTTAAAACTTTATCTGAAACAAGCCATATAGACTGCAAAAAAATAAATTGTATTTAAGTGTCTTTTATTTGTAAAGAGAAATTTAAATATTTTTTTACTAAATTCAGGGGTGTCCCAAAATTCACGCAAGATTTGAATTTTGCACCATTTGTGTGGTAAAGTATTGCCTACGAAAAAAAAAAGACAGCATGACAGCTGGCAGTTCAGGGTTATTAAAAATGGAGGGCTACACGAAAGAACAAAGCGTTTTCCTTGTTAAGCAATATTTTAAAAATAATGAAGGTTTGGCAGCTACAGTTCGCAATTTTCGTACAAAATATGGTCATCAACTGTGAAGAGATTAATTGAATAATTTAGAGATACTGGATCTTAAACACTGGCCGTCCTTCAACAAGTCGTTCAACACAAAACATCGAAGCAGTTCGTGCTAGTGTTGCTGAGAGTCCAGGAACATCAATTCGGCACCGTAGTCAAGAATTGCACATTTCGGAAAGCTCTCTACGCTGCAGCGTATTCTCACGAAAGATTTGCATCTTCATGCTTACAACGTTCCTAAAAAGTCCCTAAGGGACGGGGGTAATTTTCGTGAAAACTGGTATATTTAGGTTTTTTAGGTTGATGAAAGTGAATCAGATAATAAAAAAATCTTACTCCACTCCCTGAGGGGCGGGGGTTAGTTTTCTTGAAAATAAATATATTTTTGAGGTCGATAAAACTGAATTTTAAAATAAAAAATTTCTAAATCGAACCACTGAGGGGCGTGGTATAGTTTTCGTGCAAAATGGCATTTTGAGGTTTTTAAGGTTGCTAAAAGTGTATCTGATAATAAAAAATCCAATTCACGCGCGGAGGTGAAAAATGGGAAACTCTTTACTGGACAGTGTATTTAGTTTCTTTTTATTTAAAATTTATATTTTAAACGTTATTACTTTTGTATTTTTACAGGGTGAGGTGAGGTCGTGCATTTCTTTAAAACGGCGTCAAAAAGATCAACGCACAGTGTCATATTTCTCAAATACATATGACTTGCCGTTATTTTATGTTTTTTTATTTAAATTTTTTTTTTTTTCATAATTTTTGTTCATAATTGGGTCAAAAAATATTGCACGGGTCAGCCACGTTCCTAATGATTTGTTTTATATGTATATTTTTCTCTGTTTTAATTGACTTACCATACATACTTTATGCATCATTGATGGCGAAATAAATATTTATTTATTTATATTTACCTATTATATTTAGGAATTAACTAGTAAATAACTATATTACTGTTTCTATACGCTCTTCTATTTTGAAAAAAAAGGAAAAGAGTTTTAACTTAAATCTTACCTAAAAGTTTAGTTTTCTCACAGCAGTTGGCGTTAATTTACTTCAAATTAGAGTCACTCTACACTATAAGAACATGTCTAGCAATTATTGTAGGGGATTTTTTGCCAGCCATTGTTATAGTAAATTTAAAGCCCAACTGTATTTTTAAATAGCGATTGTAAAAATACCTTAATTTTTAAAGTAAATTTAAAGAGTTTGACTGTATTACCGTCGTGATTTTACAGCTTTTTTAGAGTTGTTCTGTGTTTTTAATGTTACTGTAAATTCGACCCATTGTAACAAGCACTTCCTGTATTTTACAAGGGATTTTACAACCTAACCAGTGGTTTAAATTTACAAATAACATGAAAAATTAAGCATTATTACAGTTTTTTGTTAATTTACTTATATGAGATAGTATAATTCAGTATTTCCTCACAAGGATAACTGCTTTAAATTTACTATCACTTTTTACAGTGTATCTAGCGGCAGCTTTAGCCGTTGTACGATGGTGACGCTGCTAGATAGAGTGACTTTAATATTCATAACTTATGTCATTCACAATTTTTTATACAGAAGTTATGTAACAGAACCTATTTTTTTTATTATAATGTTAATATTTTTATACTCAGTCAATATTTTGAATCATTGGAAAATTAATATATTATAATCTCCAAATGTTAAAAAATATGGTCTTACTGGTTTTAAGTTAAAAATAATATTTTAATAATTTTAATACTTAGTATCTGTTCGTACAATTTTTACTTGGATACTCTATATTTATCACTCTCTTAAAAATAGCAGTGGGGGGGGGGGAAGAATTAAAATTTCGTCGTATTCTTGTTTAACAATCCGGTTATATTTTCATACCTGTATTTATAAAGCGATATAATAATTACACACTGATAAAACAGTTTATTTGTGTCAACTAAATATTTGGTTGGATATGGCCAATTAAATTATTTGGTTGTGACAAATAAATGTTATTTCTGTCAAATAAACTATTTTGTTCCCATTAATAAATCATTGAAATTAAAATATTTGTTTACATAAACTAAATATTTGACTTTTATATAAAATATATATGAAATTTATTACTCACAACCAAATAATGTAATTGGCCATATCCAAATAAATCCTTTTTACCAGTGCACAGTCACACAAAAAAAAAAAGGTCATATTCTGGTGACGAGACAAACATTTCTATACGTTTTTGGAGTCGCTGAATCCGAATCTGGGGTTGGTTTGACTCGTTCAGGTCGCATTTCGTTCCTAAACTCAAAAAGGTGATGAAATGTGTTTCAACTTCCATCACTTTTTTGAGGTTAGCAGCGAAATGCGACCTGACCCCGAATTCGGATTCAGGGACCCCAAAAACGAATAGAAATGCTTGTCTCGACCCTAGAATATGACCTTTTTTTATTTTGTGTGGCTGTTATTATAATATGCTATACCGCCTGCCACTTTTGCAAAGTTGTGAAAATCATTTTATAAAAGATATTATTTCATAATCTACTTTAATTAAAAAAAAAGCAGTTAAACTAGACTAACGTCTACGTTAACTCGGTCTTTCGCGCTGTTGCTAAATTGTGCAGTTTAATATAACTTTGGTTTTTTGTTGTTTTGGTGTTTTTTTTGCTTTGGTTTTTGGTTGTTTTGGTGTTTTTTACAAAAAAGAAACACCAAAACAACCAAAAACCAAAGATATTGATATTGAGAAAATTTCACAATTTGGCAACAGCGTGAAAGACTGAGTTGAATTTGGGTCGTAGAGGCTAGTTTAAACTAGTACGTAAATTTCAAAAAATTTACCAATGTCATTCGAAATTTATAAACAAATACAATTTATTTTATAAAAATATATTTAGTAACGTTTAAAGTGATCCATTTAAACTTAAATATTAGAACAAGAAAAGCTGCCTATTTAAAAATGGTAGGGAAGCTCAAGATAAGAAAATTTATATATAAAACTACCATGATGATCTTTTGCTTGAAAACGTGTTACTTCCAAACTAAGCAATACAAAGACATGAATAAAAAATCAGAAGCTTCTTCTTCTTTCCAAGTTAAAGTACATTATATATGCGTTGTAATCTCAGAGCAACTTCCCAAAATAAAATGCATTTAGTTACATTAGAGTAATTAGTTCTTAGGCTTCTGGACATCAAACTTTTCTGAGTTTAGTTTAATAAGTACAGTTATACAGTACAGTTATATGTAATTATTCTCGTAATAAAATATTGTTCTGATTGAAATTTTATTTAAAATTAATAAAAAATAACGTTGACAACGGTAGACGTCAAAAGCAAGCTGTCGCCGGATGGAGTGACCGATAATACCAACTTAAAACATGACATATAGTTCTCCGCATGAAAGAAAGTCTCAGACGAAAGGTCGAGGAATCATTCATGCTCTCTTCTCTCCGTCAAGAGCGTTATAAGGCGTGCGTACCTAGTAGGTACTAGTAGGTCCAACTACAACGGGCCTTCCACTTGCACACACATTCCAAACATATTTCCCGTAGCCACAGATCCGTGCGTCAAACTATAGTAGGTGACTTTTCGGAGTAACGAACGCCACCCATAAAAAACATACTAGTTTAGCTGTCAAAGAGTTTATCATCTCTTTGTGGCGACAGAACTATCACAATATATCTAGGGTTTCTATAAAAAATAAGTACAATGTAAATTATACGTAGTCAATAAGTACTATGTCTATTTTTACTAATAAGTATTTATTAAAATAATACAAAGCATGATTTGAAAGTATAGTTGTATTAGAAATACTCTTTTAATTTAATTGCAAGTAGGTACGATACAGGTAATCAAAAATTTTCATTGTGCGAGACGGGATATTCATTTTAACACGATAAAAGTTTTTTTCTCGCATTTTCAAAAAATTTGTCTCTTATAGTGTATTATGCCACCGATGTTTAAAAAAAATAAATTTTCAAACGTTCTTGCACGTTTACCCTATCAGTCAATACAATTAGGTTAATATATATTTTCTACACGACTACTAGATGTAAAAAATACCCCTATTTCGATTCTCTTATAAGTTATAGCCTTCTTTATGGCATGTCAAGTAGATGTAGGCTATTCCCCCGAGTTTTAAATATTTTATTCTGTATTTCGTTTTTTGACCCTAGATGTCACGTGACGTAATAGTTTTTGCCTAAATTTAATTTTACCGAAATTCCAGACTTGGAAATTGAGAAGGGAGAAAAAGAATTCGAGAAGTATGTCAAGTTTATTTATTTTTTTACTTTACTTTTTAAGATTATACAACTGTTGCTTTAGAAAAACATTTATGACGTTTAATGCGAAGGTACAAGATACTAGTTGTTTGCGCTCCTAGTAGAGGTAAGTGAATTTTTTTGTGTGGGGTCGTATTTTGTAGACCGAAGCGGACCTGAGGTCCATAAACATGACCGAAGACAGAAAAAACTAGCGCATTACGGTTTTCTCACTAGCAAGAAGTTAAAATCTTATTTTATTAATAAAATTTTTGAAATTTATATGTGTCACAATTCAAGAAATCAGTTTTTTATGGAATCACTCTATAAAATTAAAAATAGTAGTCTTGTGTCTAGATGTCTCCCTGCGGTAAGTGTAGGACACTTAGTGTCCTTGTGCCGTAAATCGTTTCTTTCTGCCTTTGGTTACGATTTTGTTTGTATTGATTTAATCCATAACTGTCGACCTTTTGACTAAGTAATGCTAACTTACCTAGTTGGTAGTGAGAAAAAATTATTCAGAACAAAAAAAAATAGGAATCAATTTCAGAGCATGAAATTCATTCTTTCCTCGAAAAAATGTATACAGAATTAATATATTTTCAAGTATGGCCATCTACAAGTTCTTTTTAGACGGAAATACTCAAAACTATATTTGTTCGGTACTCAATTAAGGAATATCACGTATAGAAAGTATAACAAAAAAATCTCCATCCCACAAAAATAATTTATTGGGTGGTTCATACACATTTTTTTTTAATATCAACCATTTGAAAGATCATGACGAAACATCAAAAACAATTAGAATTATTTGTATTATCATAAATATATTAATATTGTTTATTCTAAATTTAAGCGCATTATTTTTATCGCCGTGTAAGAAATATATCGTGCGTCATGACCAAAAGTACTTCTTTGCTGAAAGATCCACTCATCAAGCAGACATTTTGGCCTTGTAAGGCTTACATTATAATTATTTATTCATACACTTATTATTTTGGTTTGGGAGGTGCTCAACAATTATCTGATAAGCTAGCTCAACGAATGTAACGGTGACGTAATTATTGTAACATATTTGATTCATTTTGTGATATAGGTACAGTCTTACTCTAAATACCTCGTGTATTATAAGTTGCTGCCACGCTTAATATTCGAAGATTACTATCTATGTTAAAAATGTAATATTACCTATTGACGCCTCGTTTGCAGGTAAAAAATGCACGTTAAATATAAACCGTTTTATGAGAGAATACGAATCTGACGTCACGGTGTGTAAACTAAATAGCACTGAATAGGGTAACTACGTTGGGTGATGTAAATTGTCTTGTATAAAAGACGTCCTGTGGCGGATGATTTCCGTTTTTAGAAGGGGCATTTCGAGATCTCTGTGTATTTGGTGTTCCTCGTGAACCGGGGGGCATCGAGGCATATTCTGAGTGCCTTATTTTAGAAGGCCTGAAGTTTAGCTGAGAGCTTTTTGTTAAGGGTGATTTTGTTCCAAGCTGTGGCTTTGTAGAGGAGTACCGGCTTTAGGGTTTGGTTGTAAAGAAGAAGTTTGTTTTTGATAGATAGGGGGCTCTTTTTACCTATTAGGGGATAGAGTTTGGAGAGGCGGCAGTTGGTTGTTTGGAGGGTGTTTTTTACATGCTGATCCCACCAATTTTGGATTTTGTAATGAAGAGGTATTTGGCATGGTTTTCCCAGTTAATGGCTTGGCCATTTATCTGAATGGGTTGAGGTGGACCTCTAATCCTAGAGATTAGAATGCCTTTTGTTTTGTTGGCGTTTACTTTGATTTTCCATTTATAGAACCTTTTGATTAGGGCATCCATTTGGCGCTGGAGGGCGATGATAATGTCGTTTTCGACTTGGGTCGTGACTGTGATTTATTTCTCTTTCATGCATGAGTTGTTCATAGTTCTCATCGTCAGAGTCAGGCTCGGAGTCGGTCTCTGGTTCGGATCGGGGATTGGGGGTTTGGTTTGAATTGTTCTCCCATTGCGTCAGCAAATGCTTCGGCTTTTTCGGGGGTGGAGTAAACGACTCCTTAAGAGATTTTATTTTTCCCTCCCAGCGGGAATTTGCTAGTGTTTAGTCGGTCTTTGACTTCCTGGGTAAGTCTGTTTGCTTTGCGTTTTATGTGAGGGTCTTGAAGAGTGCGGGCTCGACGAAGAACTCGATTTTTCTCTCTGATTAGGTCTTTTAGATCTCGGGAAAGGTCTTGTGGGTTTTGAATTTCTATTTTTTTGATTAGTTTGGCTCTATCCATTGCGGATTTTATGGTGTTGGTGAGTTCGGTTACTGCGTTATCTAATTCTTGGACGGTGCTTATGGAATTGATTTTGGTATTACTTACTAGGAGTTCGGGTATATAGGGGAAGTTGTGGACTATGTTTTTGGTGTGATTTGCCGTTGGTCTGCCTCCTGCCGTAATAATAACTGGAAGGTGGTCGGAGCTTAGTTCGTGACTTAATTCTATGTTAATATTTAGTGTCGTGTTTTTATACAAAACGATGTCAAGGATGTCGGGAAGGCCGTGGCCATAGTGGGTTGGGGGATCAGGTGCGGTAACCATTATATAGTAACGTTGTAATATATCGTAAACCCTACGGCCGTTGGCCGTAGTTGCTCTAGAGTGTCAAAGGGCGTGTTTGCAATTCAAGTCTCCGGCTAGGATTGTTGGATGATTGTCATTGAAGTAGCCTTCGAAGTCGGCAGGCCTGACCTCCCTAGTGGGGGGTTTGTAAAAACGATTCTGAATTTGGAATTGTCGTGCATGTTGACGAATATGGAGGTAGTTTCCAGTTACAGCGTGGCCTTTGAAAGGGACGGGTGTAGCCTTCTTGGCACCTGAATTCAGTGCATCGAATTCGCCATATTTTATGATGTGCCTTGTGTATTTTTGTTTTGTCATCTTTTATGATATGCCTAGAGTATTTTTATATTAATGTTTTATGTACAAGTTAAAGTGAACCATAGATATGGTTATTAATCATGTGAACTGTTGAAGTTTAAGCTGATGTTAATGGTAGTTTGAAGATATTTTTTTTTTTGTGTTTTTAATGAAATTTTTTATACTAGCGTGGAAGGTTCTACAACAGTAATTTGTCAGTGATAGTGGTCTTACAGAAGACCAGGCCAAAAGAAAGCTATGGTATGGTAAGAACCAGGCGAACCATCTGCAGAAACTAACAAGAGAGCAGCAAGCTGGCTAATTGACAAAGGCCAAAAATAAAGAGAGAGAGATAGGTAGTTTCGACTTGATCGCTTTGTGCGGGGAGCGCGTGTAGAAGATCGTGAGATAAGTGTTTTTTGATATAGATTGCTGCGCCTCCTTTACGGTCCTGGAGTCAATCGTTTGGATAGCAGGAATAGTTGGGTATGGTACCCCTATGATGTGGTTTAAGACCAGTCTTTTGGATGAGGGCTATGTCTATTTGGTTTTCGTGTAGAAATTCTATGAGTTCGGGTTTTTTTGAGTTGAGGCAATCAGCGTTCCAGGGACGATTTTAAGGGCTCCGGGTTTTACTTGTCTATACATTTTGGGGGCCTAGATTGGGTAGTTAAAGGGTGCCAAAGGCCTGCATGAAGCTGGCGAATTCTTGCATGAATGTGTGGATTTTCGAAATTATTGATTGGTCAAAAATATTGGGGGGGTTTGTGCTGGGGCCTGGGGCTGCCTTGGGTTGTTGGGGGGTGGCTTTGTCTGCCTTTTGGGCGTAGGAGATGCCAGGGGTGAATTTTTGTGTTGGGGGAATGACCCTTGTACGAGTTGGAAGGTTATTGGATGGGTGCTTGGGGCATTTGTGGTAGTTGGTTCTGTGAGGGCCCAGGCAGTTTTCGCATTTAGCGTCTGTGTTTCTCATATTTGGTAGTGTGGTGGCCTTGTGTGCGCATTTTACGCATTTGGCTGGGGCATTGCAGTTTGTCTGAGGGTGGCCAAAGAGCTGGCATTTATGACACTGTATTTTGGTTTATAGGTCTGGCTTTCGACCTTTACGAGTCTAGTCTCTTTGAAAATGGGGTGTTATCCTGTCACCTTGGGAAGATTGACTAGGATCAATGGCATGGAGGTCTTTGGTGCGCGTTATTCTGGCGACTGGCGTGGGGAGGTAGCCTCGCTCGATAAGGGGAGCGCGTGTAGAAGATCGTGAGATAAATGTTTTTTGATATAGATTGCTGTGCCTCCTTTGCGGTCCTGGAGTCTATCGTTTCAATAGCAGGAATAGTTGGGTATGGTACCTCTATGATGTGGTTTAAGACCAGTCTCTTGGATGAGGGCTATGTCTATTTGGTTTTCGTGTAGAAATTCTATGAGTTCGGGTTTTTTTGAGTTGAGGCAATCAGCGTTCCAGGTGACGATTTTAAGGGCTCTGGGTTTTACTTGTCTATACATTTTGGATGATGCCACGATAAAATAGCTGTGTTATTCTTTGGTTGAATAATGAGACTAACCAAGGTGTAGACCTGTGCAACCACACACTATTCTAATGAGAAATAGTGGTGGTATGTCACAATCCTAAACAGGAGTCTTATCGTGGTACTGCACACTGACTAGTGATTTCAGGGGAGTTACGAGACTACTTCGGGGGGTGGGGTAGTTTTGGGGTCTCTTTTTATGCAATAAATAAGTGAAATTGCTCTGGATGATTGCAACGTATTTTATCTGATTAGTTTGATCACCGAATAGGGAAATAATGGCTGTTGAAATAAAAATGTTCTTAAATTTTACTTAATATATATATATAATGATTGTAATTGAAATTAATTTACATAGAATACCCACAATTTATGTTTATAATAGTGGTTTTTTAATGAATACCCACAATTGAAATTTAAATTGGGGTTATTTAACAAATACCCATTATTATGATTAATGAATACAATAAAAATATTACCCACGATTTACATTTAAAAAAGGGTTACTGAATGAATACCTAAATTTACAGATGAAACAGGGTTATTTAATAAACACCCATAATTAATATTAAAATTTACTTAGGAAAAATGAGTTTAAATTCAAAACTTAGCCATTAAAAAATGTTATGGAAAGAAATCACCTTATTTTGGTATCCTGGTCCAGAACCGTCGAGGAATCTTAATCTGCTCGTTCCATCGGATATTCACACAAATTTCATCGATGATGAGTATAATAAAGGTGTATATCAATCCAAATCAACACGTGGCCATATTCTTTTTCAGTGTATCATGTAAGACGTACTTGTATGTTCAAAAATTCCACATATTGAAGCAAATTACACTAAATCATGTATGCATAGGATGCGGCCTAAATAATGAGAAAACAGTTCTATATATTTTATCTCCAAAATAATTAAAATTAACATACCAGTTTAAATAATACCAGCCGCTTTCTTAAAAACACAAGTTATGTAGGTCAGGGTAGCAACGGAAAAGGCGCTTAGTTTCGTCTCCCGCTGTTAAGTCGGTCATGGCGCTAGTAGTGATCAACTTCTGCGCAAGTCGATTATATTTTACTTTACAACAAATAATTTAATATTTAATTGCAACAATAGCTCAATAAACAATCAACAAAACCAAAATAGTAGCCAAAAGTTCAATAATAATTAATTATGTGGTTAAAATTAAGGTAGGCGATACGGTACCTTAGACACCAATTTGACTAGTTGGGTCCAAAATTGTTAAAAAAAAGTAATCTATTTTTCTAATAAATCAGTTCTAGGATCAAGTAATCCTTATTCAATTGAACTTGTAATACATTTTACAAAAACATTGTTATTAATAAAATAAGAAGTATCACATTTAAATTATAGGGTTGGTAACACTGACCACAAATGTCATTCTGACAGAGGAAAATTATTCGAATTGTTTACAACCAGTCAATAATAGTTGTTAAAAGTTAAACAATTACAAGCTAACTAGTGAAAATAGTAAGAATTAGTATTTATTCTACTAAAATCTAAATTTATATCCTTTTAATGTGAGGTTATGTTTACAAATATCAACAAATATGCCTATAGCATCAAAAAGTTATGGACAACGATTTCATGGACGTTATTCACTAAAAATACAAGAAAATACATAATGTGTGACTTATTGACCTTTAAAAAATCAAAGTAAGTACTACCACAAAGTCTTAATAGACCAAAAACATAGTAAATAGGCTTTCGTAGGAAAACAATGTCACAAATCCACTTGACCGTGACAATGAATGTGTGAATTTTCGAAATTATTGCCTTGGGTTGTTGGGGGGTGGCTTTGGCTGCCTTTTGGGAGTAGGAGACGCCAGGGGTGAATTTTTGTGTTGGGGGAATGACCCTTGTACGAGTTGGAAGGTTATTGGAAGGGTGCTTGGGGCATTTGTGGTAGTTGGTTGTGTGAGGGCCCAGGCAGTTTTCGCATTTAGCGTCTGTGTTTCTCATATTTGGTAGTGTGGTGGCCTTGTGCGCGATCGGTGGCATCGGAGAATGATGGGTCCTGAATGGAATTTTTGGCTGGTTGGTTATTTATTAGGGTTCCTATTTGGGTAGAGAGGCTTGCAATTTTCTCCCGGAGGCCGTTGATCGTGGCGGTTTTTAATTGGATATTTAAGTAATCTATCTTTATTTTTTATTTAGGCCGCTTACAGGGCGCAATATTTTATTTTGCATTTTAAATGTTTGCATGTATTTGGGGAAAAGGCAATATACTGTGAATGGTATATAATGGAATACGTAGCATTATATATCTCCACGGCTTAATTAAGAAAAAAAATAAGTTGCCCTATAAAGGGCACCCATGAATATCATTCATCCTATTATTCCTATTTATAATAATATTATTATTTATTATTATAATAATATTATGTATTTAACAATATTCAAATAATTTATATTATAAATATTTTATATCCAATTATAACAGCTGTATAAATTAGTTTGCTTTAATACCATTTTACTAGATATTTTAAAATAACAAATGCTCTATTTATTCATCTAAAGTAGCAACTTCTTATTTTAGTATTTCAGAAAAATTATAAACCAATCCAATCCAATTTTAATAAAGACTATATAATTAGAAAACATACAAAAAAAGTTCTATTTACTTTAAGAATGGTGCGCACAGCACAGCGAAAATACTACGCACGACATGTAACACTGAATTCGGGTTTTCCTGACCACCCCCGCAGTACGGAACTAATATTTTTAAAACGGATAGTACTAAAAAAACACAACCAGTAATATATGGTCTACACATTTTAAAAAAATGGCGAATGTGGGGGTGACAGGTATTTAGAGTAAGACTGTACTACATATGTATTAGGTAGGTATATATACCGGGTGTCCCAGCTCTACACTGAAAAAAAGGATCCTTTGCAGTAAAAGCATATGAATTTGCACCAAATGCTTCGCACTCTTGAATACGTCCAAAAGCGCCTTCTCTTCATATGAAAACATAATTCATTTGCTAAAAGACCTTTCTAATTCTTTAATTCAAATTTATTTGGCCTTCTATGAAATGCATGAAAGAAACTAAAATTTTAAGTGGTCTTCAAGTTAAAGTCAAAATTATCTTTTCGAATGAAGTGAAGCATTTGATAAAAGAGTTTTTCTTTTATCATAAGAAATTTGTGTCTTGTGTCAAGACAACACAGTCATTGGCACAAAAGTATTTTTCTTGATGCAAAATATCTGCTTATTGTGTCAAAACTCTACGACATTTTAATAAAAATATTTCTCTTGGTGCAAAAGCATGAAGGAATTCATGCAAGAGTAACGTCCTTTCACTGAAGAGCCTTCGGTTTTGACTGAATAAGATGTAGAGGAGGAGCTGAAGGTATTTGAGTTTGCAAATTATGAGGAGCGAGATCTGTTAAATATTTTGTATACCTGAGGCCCCAAGGAACACAAAAATACATGCCTGCCGGCAGCTGTGTTGCATTCCCCCTTCCCCCCCTGCTGTCTCATACTCTATTGTATAGGTTTTTTCAACAGAATATTGGGCAGAGGGGAGGGGAAAAGGGGGGGGGGGATGCAACACAGCTGCCGGCAGGCAACATGTATTTTTGGGTTCCTTAGGGCCTCAGGTATACATTTAACAGATTTCGCTCCTCATATTTTACAAACTCAAATACCTTCAGCTCCTCCCCTACGTCTTATTTTAGTCAAAATCAAAGACTCTTCAGTAAAAGGAAGTTACTCTTGCATGAATTGCTTCATGTTTTTGCACCAGGGGAAATAATTTTATTAAAATGTCGTAGAGTTTTGACACAATAAGCAGGTTTAAAAAAAAACTAATTATTATATCAACCTTTCAGTTTATTTCTATTATAATCAAACTAGCATACTTACAGAATCACTATAACACATCGAAACAGCATCGTTTTATCTGCAAAATTTGACAAATCGAATGCATTTAAATAAACAAAAAAATAAAAAAAATAACTAAAATATATATCAAATTTTTTTCAGAGAACGATCTTGCTCCAATTTGGCCTAAATCGGTTTAATTCCAAAATTGGGACAGCCATATGGGAACCGCCATCTTGAATTTTGTAAATCTAACCTTGGATTTGTGATCAGCGACCTCGAAAACCCCCACAAACCAAATGTTGCATTGTTTTTTTTTATTTCTCCTCTTGGATCCGCAAAAAGTCTCAGGGGGTTTACTATAAAAGAAGTTATACTTGTTGGAAGAACGACGGTCTTGACGCAAAATCTTCGTATTTTATCAAGAAATCAAGCGGGCTTGGCCCAAAATATCAAGTTCTTGACATAAAATCTTTGTCTTTTATCACAAAATCAAGCGGGCTTGGCACCAAATATCAAGTTAAACAAGTACATCAATGCCATTCCTGTTTGGATTTTCAGAAATTAAAATTAGATTAAAAATCAATGCAGGTGCAGGTACCTTACTAATACAGGTAAGTAGTAGTAGTAAGGGTGGGGAGGCTACAAGCCAGGCAACTAGGCCATTATGGCCATTTTTGCCAGCCCCGAGCTGTCCCAGCCACACATCTACCCTACTCCCTGCCTAAACCTGCCGGACCTCCTTATAAAGGTCGCGATATCTGTCCAGGCAAGGGTACGCAACTCCTCTCTTCGGAGAGTTGCCACTCCGAAGATCTCCTGTCGTATTCTGCCGAACCGATCGCATTGTCCTAGGAAATGGAAGGACGATTCTTCGTCTATCCCGCAACCCGAACAGACGGGGTCGTTACCAACCTTCATCTTGAACAGGTGCCTTCCTAGTCCACAGTGACCCGTGAGGATCCCTGTGAGTTGGCTGATCGTGGCTCGGCTTCTTCCTAGTAGCCACGCGGTTTTTGACTTGCTTGGACCGGAAAGGAAGTCCTTTGCCTGTCTGCAGTTCGTGACCGTTGACCAGCTTTCCCTTAGTTTTTCTCCAGCCCACATGTTGAGGGCTGATGTGACTTGTTTCCTTGTAATACCAAGCATGGGTTCGGGTCCCATGCACGGAGTTTCGGCTCCGAGCCTGGCAAGTTCGTCTGCCTTCTCGTTGTCTGGTATCCCGCTGTGTCCAGGGACCCATACAAGGTGGACTCTTTTGTTCCTCGCTAGCTCCTCCAGGGCTTCTATGCATTCCTGCACAAGACTGGATCTTGTGCCGGGTGCACTGAGAGCCACTAATACAGGTAAAGGAAGGTACATTAATAATCTGGAAAACATATAATACATATTATGTCAAGGGGTTAAAATATTTATTAATAAATATTCCTGTTCAGTAATTTAGAATTAGATAAACATTTAACTACTTTTGTATCCATAAGTATATAAAATATTGCAACTTACCTTCAAAAATTGGCCATAGGTGTTCTAAACGCCACTTTTTTTAATAATTCTTTTACGCCTGTAAGCACACGTACAAAACACTCAACGGCTGAGTAACAACTAGTGCGCACAATACAGAATTGCCAATACTTGTTTCCTCGAAAATAATTTTGATTATCTATCTGGTAGTAAACAATGATTACTAATCATAGTAGAGTAGGGTTCTTGGGACAATGTTATATAAGCTATTGTCACAAAAAAAAAAAAAAGTTCTTGGAGAAATATTTAAAGTTATTTAATTTTTAACAATCTTTAAACAAGATAAATGTTTTTTTTGCCTCAAATGCGGCCGATCCAAGAGAATTTTTAAAATATTTCAAAAGCGACACTTTCCTTGGGACAAAATAAATACTATTGTTAGAAGATACACATCTTTTGAGCTAAAAGAATAACTGCCAAGAGTGATGACTACCTTGAGACAAAGACGTCATTTTTTTCAGTGTATTTACCCAGCTATTTTCTCGAAAACTAAAAGAGATAATCAAGTTCTGCGAAAACCATCTTAATCAATTTAAAATATCTTTTAGCATATATTTGATACTTTTAGCTCTTAAAATATGGGCAGGGGCATGGTTTTTTTTAATGGAAAGGGCGGTCGTGTGATAATCATTTTAAACAAAAATAAAATTCTCTATTGCGCTGTATATTTTGTAATTTTTTAAACAATTTTTTTAAGGTTTTGATTGTTTAATTTTTTGTGCTAAAAAATTGTGCGATTTTAAAGTTTATTTTTGTAAATTTTTATTTATGTCAATTAAAATTAGTTTAAAAGTATAATTTACGCTTTTTTATCAGTAGTGACTTTTAAAAAATTGTTTCATTTTTTTAGAGTAATTTTGACAAAAATACCCATTTTAAACCCAAAAGAAGAAGAAATGTTTAAAAAAATATGGAGTTAAATGGAGAATTTAATAAGCTTTAAAATGATGTATCACACAACCCCCCTTTCCATTTAAAAAAATGTGCCCTAATATATGTACTGATTATAAATGCATTACAGCATATTAAAAATATCTTGGTATAAAATTATCTTGAATCAACTTAAAATGCAAATTTGAGCAGCGAACATGTAAATTTATTATTCGAGAGTTCTAATTTCATAATATTAATAATTTACGTTAGTATAATGCTAATACATAAATTTATAACTTTATTTCCAGTTATACAGTATGTCCCTATTTATCATAGTGGGATGCTATTTATTAATAGATATTTGCAAAGTCTTTTCTCGGCAGACAAAGACAAGAATTTGAATTGGCTTGTCCTTAAAATATATCTCATATTTCAAGGACAAGCCAATTCAAATCAGAGAAGCTTTTTCAGTTAGCTGCAATATACATCTGTGTCTGCATAAAACTTTAAATCATAGAATGCTTAAAGGGGTGTAAAAATGGTAATTTTAAAACGTTTGATTTCTAATATTTCGTAGACCACAAATCGTAGTTAACTGGTTAAAATGAAACGCAAAAATAATTAACACAACCATTGCATGTTAAACTTTAGATATAGAGAAGCGTAAATTTACACATTAACTTATTAATTGCTATAATTAATTATTTTTACCGTTTAATTTATAACAAACATATACTTCTCAAATTTAAGCAAGATAGTAGGCTAGATTATGACTATCCAAATGTTTTACTAACCATACCAGCACAAACAAAACAACATTGCATGTCAAAATTAAAAATATTTCTTTGTGTGTGGCTTATATTTAGATTTTTTGGGACAATCTGTAAAAACTAGTGAAAATTTTATTACCACTGCATTTTCTTCTGTGACTTTTAATTGCCCTGGAAAGACGACTGAATTATATTTTCTGATGTATTTCACCATAGTCAGAAATTTAATGGTTTTCTTTATTATTTCTTTAGAGTTTCATAAAGAAAATCCATACAGTTTAATTGCCTATATTCAAGGACTTTTTATTGTATACACAATACAATAGTTTCAATGTTTTTGAAAACATATTTCTAAAAAGTAGACAGAATTTCCTTTCTTTGTTCATTGCTAGCTTAGGTTTATGGAAAAGGGGTATATCCCTCGGGCCTGTACATTTAAAGATGAATTTAGGTAAACCGCAAAAGAAAAAAAATCCCTTGGATCAGCAGACAGGAGGTAAAAATCAAAACCACAACAAGAGGTAAAGCAAAAAACAAAGTGTTTTTAGAAGTAACTCTTTCTAAAGCAGACCCGTTTATGAATTCCTTCTTTGATGTTGGAGAATTTCTTGCCTTTTCTCCCCTGGTCCTGTGCTTCCTAATTTTTACCTTTTGTTGAATGTTTTCGGCATTCTGTTTTTGCAGAGTGGCTTTTATATCTTTTGTTTGTAACAGCACTGACTACAATAACCTATACACATTAATTTCTTTACATATCTATATCGATATCCACGTTCTAAAATGTTGCATCTCAAAACTAGGCCAATTCAATAATTTGTCAATTCAACTTTCAACTTTCAATTCAACTAGTTTTGAAATACTACAGTTTAGAACTTTTTAAGGTATCGATAAAATTTAAAGGCGACGAAACCTAAATTTTATCAAAATTAACTTATAAATTATATAACTATACAGAGCGTGTCAAAAGTCCGCCCATCAATGCTCTTTTAAAAAATATAAAAATGTTAGATTCCATCACCAGTGCCAAAAACGGGTTATGGTACCGGGTCTCCTTTGCGGTCATTACAAAAAAAGCCGGTTTCATGTGTAAGAATTCTGACATTACTGCCTTGGGATTATAAAGCCTTAGGCCCAGTGAAGGATCTGTTTTTATCTGTGACAACCTGAAAAAATATTACTTGTTATGATGGTGGAATCCATTTATAAAAGTTTATTAATTAAACCACACCTTCAATAAAATATTGTTCTAACTTCAATGTTCATATTTAAAATATAATTTTAAATCGACACGGAAAAGTCTCTATTACATTTTGTTTACATTTTGTTTAACCTCGTACTATTCTACTTAATTAAGCATCCCCTAAGTCCAGGACTTGTGTGGGCTGGTAGTAGAGGGAACCACCGGCTTGAATTGACTTTTGAACCAATTTATAGGGAGTGTCCGCTTTACTTACGCCTTCGCCAAATTTCAATTATTAATTAACTGAAAAAGGCAAACCGGCGCACCGGTGAGAATCGAACTCACGCTATTTTGGGAAGTAAACTCGTCAAGTAAGACGCGGTACACAAATTAATTTCCATTTTAAAACTTTAAATAAAAATGTCAATCACTATTTTAATATTTAAATTTTCCAAAAATTCCAAAAAGTCCAAAAATACAGTATTAATAATAGTCTGACTTACATACTTATACAAACACTTATTTTACATTCAGCAAACTTAGTCAGAGAATTGAGTGTCGTGAACCAACTCGCGTTTCTAATTGTTAAAAACTTGGGTTTTTATACTCTAAAAAGCTAAAACATTAAATTTAATTGCCACTAATATTTCAATTTATAATAATTAATGTCATCATTTATTGCCCTCTCTGTTCTCTAACTAGGTCACCTAATGCATACATTGTATCGCCGAAAGATAGTTAATTATTACTGCTTAAAAATATGCTGACCATAGGTTTTTTTTACAAAATTTCACCCCAGCGCTCTTAAAATAGACCAAATATTTTTGGAACAAAATACAACGCTTAATCCACTTAGAAAATAAACATTTCTTAACTAAAATGGACTCCACCATCATAACATACTTATAGTCAAAAATTTATCAAAATCAGTGGACTGAAAAGTTCCTCACACCGCGGTGCATCGGTCTGGAAACAATTTTTAGCTCAACTTTCATATAACTCAAGTTTTTTTTATAATTTAATTATTTGAGCTTTGGCATCTTTTTAAGACCAAATTTAAAAAAATCTATCGATGCGTTTTCGAGAAAAACGATTTTCATTTGTTTTAACAAAAAAAATATGACATATTTAAAAATTATTTTAGATATTCAGTTTTTACGTCAAAAAGTGAGAAGTAGATAATGGGTAGATAATGGGTACCTCATAATTTATATGTAAAACTGTAACTTATATCAAAAAATGATAATGTTTATTGGTTGCATACTACAGTAAAAAATTCAAATCAATAAGTTATACCGTTCCTGAGTTGTGAAGTGAATAATATTCTAAAAATGCTCCTTAAACGTGTTCTAGCTCCCCTAAGAAACCATTTAACACAAACGTTCACAGAAACTTTTTGTCTTGAGACAAAAGTGAGACTTTTTGATGTAAAATCTGAATATCTAAAAAATTTTAAAATTTTTAAAGTATTTAATTTTTTTTGTTAAAACAAATAAAAATCGGTTTTCTCAAAACCAATCGATAGATTTTTTTTTAAATTTGGCCTTAAAAAGATGCCAAAGCTCTAAATAATTAAATTATGAATAAAAACTTGGGTTATATAAAACTTGAGCTAAAAATTGTTACCAGACCGGTGTGTCCTGTATTCCACGGATTCAGACTTATTATTTTACAGTTGTCCAGAAAGAAAGTATCTTTAGGCCTTGGCAAACAAGTATGTTTTTATTTAGTCTTTATTTTTTTCAGTGTGTTTCATTAGGATCCCATTGAGTGAGCATTGAACGTTGGTTAGTTAATAAAATAAATTTTCAATTTAGCAATTTGAATTGAATTTAACTCGGTAGGTGGGCTAAAATAGGGTTGAATTAGGGGACCCCACGTAAACTCCTAAATTTGGGGTTGAAACAGACACAAAGCGCACAGATTTATTTGGTTTTCTTTAAGAGAATTACCGGTCAATTTTCGATTAGACTAAATAAGATTAATTATTTCTTTCGTACAGTGTGTACAACCCACAAAACATGCTTTGGCAACTATAAATCGATGAAACCTTGCACGCTTATACTGCCAATTTAATTACGTAAATAAATGTATTTTGCTTTCCCATTTTGAAAATTTTCAAAATTTCGGGAAAGCTATTGCAAAAATTTTCATTTTTTTTACGTATTTTTATGTTTTATGACGTTTTATGTCGATATAAATCAATTCCGGGCAAAAAAAAATCGCTCGGTCAGTCGATCGGCCTGTCCGGGAAATCTTGTTTGCACGATAACTTAAGAACGCTTTAAGCTAGAGACTTTTTTTGGCATACAGGTATGTTACCAAAATTTTTCGCTCGGGATTGTTTTTGGTAAACATTAAGGGGAAATGGGGAAAAATACTTTTTTTTTACAAAAATTTGAAAATTGCTATATAGGGGTTTTTAAGGTTGCTAAAATTGAATCTGATAATAAAAATGTTCTAATTCCACCCCCGCGGGGGTAAATATTTTTAACTGTTTTGGGTTCGACATAACTGAATCTGATAATAAAATTGGTCGAACAAACTAATTTACCAATGAATTTTTCTAATTTCACCCCCTGAGGGGTGGGGGGTAGTTTTCGTGACAATTATAGGGATTTTTGAGGCTGCTGAAAGATCTGATAATAAAAAAATTCTAACTCCACCCCCTAAGGGGCGGGGGTAGTTTTCGTGATAATAAAAAATCCATATCACGCGCGGAGGTGAAAATGGGAAAGCTATTTTACTGGGCAGTGTATTTTTAGTGAAAAGATTGTTGTTTGTATCCCTAAATGTATAAAAAAATAACTGAAAATATTAAGATTCCACTGCACTTACTTTCTCGTGAAAATGTACTGATAAGTTTTAAGCCTAAAGGCAAAAAAAATATTTTACGTTCTTTTCTGATTTTTCCTATGAAAACCAGTTATAATAATACATAAAAATACATCTTAAAGTAGAAAAATTCATATCGAATAATTATATATAGATATTATTCAAATTTTTACACATTACATAAATTGGCGACTTATATTGCAAGTTGGTATTTGTCCGGGGAATAAAAAATGGTGCGTTTGGTACCAGAAAGTAAATTTGTGATAAAAGATCGCTAGATTCAATCCTATTATGCATTAAATTATATAAATTATAAAGAAACATTACTGAAGAAAATTTCCTGCGAATACTTTAAAGCTTAAAATGACGTTGATATGTTTAAAATCAAAATTAACGTACCAAAACATTGGACAAAATCGTCAAAACCATTTTTAATAAAATCGAATTTTTCACGAGATGGAGATAGAGAAAAACTAAAAAAAACCGTAATAGTCGGAGAGCTGGTGACCATTTTGATTTCATTATTTGCTCCCGCCTATATTTTATATACGTCTTAAAGTACATTTAAATTAAGCTATTTTCAAATTGCTAGACTCCGGATTCGGTTCCTTTGGGTGCTAGAAGCTCCGAAAGCTATGGCAATGAGCTACAAAAAATCAATTTTTAATTGCCGGGTCATATACATTTCATTCAATATATTCAGATTAAGCTATTTTCATAGTTATATACAATAATTCTGGAGCCAATGGATAAGAACAGTCTTTAAAAAGTACCTTTGCATTATGTGATACTTAATTTTTTAAAGAAATGAGAATTTATAAAATGACATTTTGAATAAATGAAAATTATTCAGACTTTTTAGTGTTGACTATGACAGATAAAGTTTTTAAAGTCCTTTTTTAACCCTTAGTCTACTAAATAATTATGTAAAACTGTGAAAATATACTAATCTAAATGTAATAAATGTACTGTAGATTGGGCTAATTGTGACATCAGGGTAATTGTGATAATTCTTCTAAACTAGTTAAGATTCAATCTGACCCAGGGATTAGTTATTTAATACTATCAAAAACTTAATGACAGGGTCGAATTAATTCTTAACTAGTTTAGAAGAATTATCACACGACATGTCACAATTAGCCCAACATACAGTAATTTGTTTGAATCGGTAAGTTAAAATTAAAATATTTTTCGGGGACCCCATTTTCGAGGATTCTAGCATCCAAAGGAACCCGATTCTGGACCGATTTGCAAACAGCTTAATTTGAATGTACTTTAAGACATAATATGTCTTAAAGTATATTATATAAAATACAGCTGGCAGCAAATAATGAAAAAAATGGTCACCAGCTCTTAGGCTTTAAGCAATATCCTAAAAACTTTTACATTAAAGTTAGGTTTTCGTAATGATTAAAACTGAAAAAGTACATCAAAATCCGGAATTTTGTTTTTGTCATAACCTAACTTTCTGCTCTTCCAAGGTCGCTCATAAATAAAAACGAGACAACAGCCTACAACTACAAAATAAAACAAATTTCTTTTTTCTACAAGCACGCCGAAAGTATTTTTTTCGCACGAATTTGCGCTTGGCAAGTTGTAATTTTCCGCACTAGTGTAAAGAAGTGTACTTTTCCGCACGCCCGTGGAAAGAAAATGCGTGAAGAAAAGTGCAACTCTCTACATGCAAATGAATGTTTATTTTTTGTACATGTTTCCGCACGCTTTTAGACAAAAAATTGTTCCTAACACTTGCGGAAGGTAGCTTTTCTGCACGTAAGTGCTTTCTGAAAGATGCACAGTCACGTGCGGAAAAGTAAAAAATACCTGTTAGAAAATTAAATATTAATAAAAAATGTATGTTTGAAATTCTACTATAAATAACTAGTTATTACTCATTTAATTTAGTTACATATGTAAATATTGTTTTAGTATATACATCTACAAAGAAGAGATTTATTTATTTTTCGTTGAGAGAGTTGCAGGCCAATTACTCTAAATGAGATTAATTATTTGTTCCGTACAGCGTATACAACCCACAAAGCATGCTTTGGCAGCAATAAATCGATTAAGGCTGGTTTATATACTAGTAATTTAGTTAGTGTACTTTGGAAAAATCGTACCTAATCGTACATGTAATACAGAAGCAAAACTAAAACAACCTTTTTCAAAAAACATATCAAGAAGCAAGAAAAAAATACCTTAGCCCGTCGCATTGGATAGTGTAAGTTCAATTATCACTCGGGCCAATTTGAAGAAGGCGACAGGTAAAACAGAGATACCCCCATATAACTGGTTCGCAACAATAGCTAAAAATTGGGTTTTTCGACTTCCAAACAAAGAATTCATTATTTAGGAAAATCATGTGAAAATGTAAAAAAGTCGGTGCAGATTTAACAATTCTTAAACTTTTAAAAATACTAAAAATTATTAATTAATTTTTTGCTGTTAAATTGGCACCAAGTTTTATTTTTTTTTTAGAGACACAGACAGAAGTCGATTATTTTCTGTTTTATTTTTTAGAGACAACGAAGTCGGTTTTATTTTTTGTTTGTTGTTTTTTTAAATTTTAAAATACAGCTATATAGATTTGTAACGTTATCTGAGGTTATCTCGTTAAGCTGATGACGTCACAAACGTCAAGATAAATTTTTGAATTTAGTTTAATCTAGCACTTATTATGTATATTAATATACCTAATCATATTTAATTCTTAATTAGATTTAGGTATGAAATATTGTTGTAAAAGAGAAATTCTAAAAACAAAAATACTACAAAGATTCTCACTAGAATTTTCTACAGTAGAAAATTTCCGATATAAATTTAATATGAATGGACGGAAATAAACACATGATCAGAAATACTGTTAAATGATTGATTGATAAAAACGTTAAAAACAATAGCTATGATAAAACCAGTAACTAAGAAAATTCTTAATTTTTGGTTGATTATAGTATGAATTATATTCTCAACTAATTTATTTAGATATTTTTTAAAATTAATGCCCCTAGAGAGCACCTAGTATAAGCTTTAAAGCTTATTAGGCTCTCCATGATTCTGTAATAAATCAGTACCTAAATAAATTAATTAATAAATAAATAAAAATAGTGAGTTAAATAAATAATAATTATTATTAATTATATACTGGGTGTTTCACGGTAGATAGATCAGGCGATTTGTAGCGTTATTAACAAAGATATCATAAAGGAATATTTACCAGTCAATTATAGACCTAGTTATCTTTAATTTGGCCGAAAAAAAAGATTCCTACTCTTTTTGGTTTTTAAGCTAGAGCTCCACACGTGCATTTTTTAGCACAACAACATGTGTAAATACCAAAATTTAATAAAATAGCAATTTTTCTTTATCGTTTAATAGTTTTTTTACTTAAAATAATAATTTACTGGTTACATTTTTAATTTTAAGAAATCCTAAAAACTAGGAATTTTATTATGGAATGACAAAAGTAACTTAAAAAATGTAGGCTGCCGTGAAATTAAAATTTTTTTAATAATAACGTCCATAAAAAGAAATATCAAACGTAAATAATGAAAATTTAACAAAGCCAGATTTGTATTAAATAATATATAATAATTTATAATAAAAACTATCTGGTAAAAAGAACTAATTATAAAAAATATGCATAGGTACTTTTTAAACGCTTGTTATTTATTGTATTTCTCGCTTAATTTTAGTTAAAATATAAAAATGTAAATTTCTACAGAATTTATCCTAAATAACTTCATTTGCAGCTTTAAAATTATTTCATGCTCCTATAAAAGAATTTGATCAATATCTTGATTATTTTTCATGAAATATAAAGTCAAAAAATCCAGATAATATAACTTGATAAATTGAAAATTTCCTTCAAAATTTTAACTTATGAACTTCGTTATTAAAACTAATAAGGTTTGAAGATAAATGTACTTTTTGTCAGTAATTGAAAAAATTAACATTCAAGCTATAAACACCAATTTGTTTTGACATTTTAACAAATTAAACTCAAAAAACGATAGAAGGAAATATTGCACATAATTTGTATCCCTTAAAAATATAGATAAGTCAGTAAAAAAGGAAAACATTAAGTCAGTACCCTTTTTATTATGGCAAAAACGCTTTGTCTGCATTTTTCAAGTTAAAGAAGGTCCTAAAT
>OY294053.1:13108007-13144536 GCA_958510825.1 Brachypterus glaber | reverse complement strand
TGGCACCCTTCCAATACGCTCTCTCTTATCATGCTGGGGAAATAGTGTTTCCACTATGTTCTTCATTTCCTCAGGCTCTTTGGCTGCTATCGGTCCTACCTTTCCCATTCTGCGCATAACAATCTGGAAGCCTTTTCCCCAAGTGTCTCCATTTATTTCATTGCACAGGGTCCTCCAACAGTCTGCTTTGCTCTTTCTAATAGCCCCATTCAAGTATTTCTTTGCCGCTTTGTATTCTTCATCCTCTGGTACTCTTTCTCTCGCTCTTCTACGAGCTCTGAGGGATGCACGCCTTTTTACAAAGCAGACCCCTCTTAGTTCAGCAATTTCTTCGTTCCACCAGTAGACAGCCTTTTTACGTGGATTGTACGCGCGTAGATACTTCACATCCTCGTTCGATCAATTTCATTGTTGTGTCTATAAGCTCTTCTACTTTTTCCCTTGAAGTATCCTGCATTAGGTTTTCTTCAAGCAGGTGTCCTCCTTTTTCAGCAATGTTCGTCAGAAATGCATTTTGGTTTAGCTTAGAGGCATTCCAGGTTTTTTGAATTTGTCTATTTGTGTGGTACCTATCGTTTGTGCTTTCAATGTGAAATGTTATATATCGGTGCTCGGTTGCTGTGTAGTTCTCCAATACTTGCCAATCTTTTACTTGGGCTGCTATTCTAAGGGTAGCTAGAGTAATATCTGGTATCGTTTCCCTGTATCCTGGCCTTCTAAATGTTGTGGTCGTCCCGTTGTTCATAATAATTATATCTAGTCTGGCTGCCATTTCCGTAATGATGTTTCCACGTGTGTCTGACCATGTCATACCCCATTCCTGTGACTTACCATTAAAATCGCCTGCCATTATTATTTCTACTCCGAAGGATCGAGCTGTATCTTCTAAACACTCCATCTTTCCTATGAATACCGGTAAGCGATCATTCGGAGATACAAATGTGACTTCCCTAGTACGAATCCACACAAATCCCTCTCCACTTCCATGTTCATTTATTTGAAATTTTCTGCTATTTCTTACCCAAATTGCTGCCATGCCAGTCCGGTCAGAGAACCAATTAGAATGTGGACGCTGGTATTGATAGGGTTCACTAATAATGAGCAGATCCGCTTCTCTTTCAGTTGCAAGTTGGTACATTAAATTTTGTGCCAGCTTGCAGCGACCCAAATTTATTTGTAGTATGTGCGCCATTTTTATGTCTGTTTTGCTGGTCTCCAGTTACAACTTCTTCCTCCAGCCTGGTGTCCTTGGGTATTGCACAAAGGACAGAAGGGTTGGTCGTTGCAGTTCTTGGCTATGTGTCCTGGCTTTGCACATTTAAGGCATAAATCCTTTCTATCTGGTCCTTTGCATGTGGATCCCTTATGGCCTGGTTCCCAGCATTTAAAACATTTGTCTTGTTTGACTCTTTCCCTGATTAAACAATTTATCCAGCCTATTTTAATTCTACCTATATTTAGCAGCTTTTGTGATAAATACTTATCTGCAATCAGTGTGGCGTTTTGTGTACCAGCATAAGCAGGTCTTAGCGATGTTATTCTGTAGCTTCCTGTAGTATCGCCCAGAGTCTCATTTATTGCCTCTCTTATGTCTTGTTCTGTGGTGGCTTCGTCCATTCCCCTTATATGGAGAACTTCCTGACTTGTCTTCTTTATTGCCTGTGCTTCCAAGGATTGACTGTTAATTGCTATTTTTAATTGTTCTGCGGTACCGTTTATAACTTCCAATAGTAAGTCACTATTTTGAGTCTTTCTCATTTTTGATACTTCTATGTTTTCCAGTTTTACATCCTTTTTTAGACCCCTTACCAAGTCTGCGTAAGACTTACCATTTGCTTTAACTATAACTACTTCTCCTGTTGATCTTCTTGCCTTTTCCACTAAACGATTAGTTTTAATATTTTCCTTAATTCGCTCTTTTGGTGCAAATATTTCAACTACTACATCCGAGTCCTGGTATATTGCTTGTACCATCTGTCTTAATTCCTTGTTAGTCATGGCCCTTATTTGATGTATTGCAATTTTTTTAATTCGCTCCTTGTCACCTTCGTTTTTGAGTCTTTGAATTTGTGTCCATAAGTCATCCACGCTTTCTTTTAGTTCAATTTTAACTATTTTCCTTGTTCTAGTTATTTTTCCATCATCTGTTAATATATTTGTAGTATTTTCTATGATTTCGAATTGACTTCTGTGTTCTACAAGTTCTGGATAGCGCCCCTTATACATTCGCTGGATGCTTTTTTCCATCTTAATGTCTTCTGGTTCAACGAATACAACTTTCATAGTGCCATCATCTGTTTCCATAGGATTTCCAAATACAATTTTTGTGTTGCTAAAAATTTGCTCTGGCCAGTGAAGATCTTGTGCTATTTTTAGGTCGTTATACGTTTTGATCTTTGCAACCTCCTCTGTCTTAATTTTATTTTCTTGTTCGTCATGGTCTGTATCTGTTTGCGTAGCGGTCGTTGTCATTTTCTTTTTGATAGAGTTCGTTTCGGTCAATTCTGTCTGAGTGCCTACTTCTGTACTTTTTGGTTTGTCCCTAATCAAGGTGTCTACGACTGTCGTGTCAAAATTTTCCATTATGTCGTTAATCCAATTTTCGACCCACTCGGCATTTAACCTGTCCGCTTGGTTTTTGACTCTGAGTATCCCATCTTTAATCTCCTTTTTCGTGTTAACAGGAATAATCTGGTCTAATTTTAACGTGCTTTCCACTAGACTTTTGATAAGTCGCTTAAGCCGTTCTCCCTGTTTTCTACATTTACTGTTTATTTCACTGTCTTGTAAAGGGCTTGCTTGGCGTTTTCTTTTTGATGGATGCTCTTCCGTCTGCATGTCGCCTAACGACTGACTTCTTTCCAAATTTAATGAGGTCTGAGAACTTGCTAAATTTGGAGGGGTTCTTTGTAGTGAATCTCTTCTCACTGTTGGATTCGGATCGTTCTCCCAGAGATACTTTGTCTTTCCTTCCACATCTTCTGTTAATTTTTTTTTCACTGGATTCTCAAGCTGTTGTGGTTCTTTTTGTAGTAGTAGTAGTAGTAGTAGTAGTAGTAGTAGTAGTAGTAGTAGTAGTAGTAGTAGTAGTAGTAGTAGTAGTAGTAGTAGTAGTAGTAGTAGTAGTAGTAGTAGTAGTAGTAGTAGTAGTAGTAGTAGTAGTAGTAGTAGTAGTAGTAGTAGTAGTAGTAGTAGTAGTAGTAGTAGTAGTAGTAGTAGTAGTAGTAGTAGTAGTAGTAGTAGTAGTAGTAGTAGTAGTAGTAGTAGTAGTAGTAGTAGTAGTAGTAGTAGTAGTAGTAGTAGTAGTAGTAGTAGTAGTAGTAGTAGTAGTAGTAGTAGTAGTAGTAGTAGTAGTAGTAGTAGTAGTAGTAGTAGTAGTAGTAGTAGTAGTAGTAGTAGTAGTAGTAGTAGTAGTAGTAGTAGTAGTAGTAGTAGTAGTAGTAGTAGTAGTAGTAGTAGTAGTAGTAGTAGTAGTAGTAGTAGTAGTAGTAGTAGTAGTAGTAGTAGTAGTAGTAGTAGTAGTAGTAGTAGTAGTAGTAGTAGTAGTAGTAGTAGTAGTAGTAGTAGTAGTAGTAGTAGTAGTAGTAGTAGTAGTAGTAGTAGTAGTAGTAGTAGTAGTAGTAGTAGTAGTAGTAGTAGTAGTAGTAGTAGTAGTAGTAGTAGTAGTAGTAGTAGTAGTAGTAGTAGTAGTAGTAGTAGTAGTAGTAGTAGTAGTAGTAGTAGTAGTAGTAGTAGTAGTAGTAGTAGTAGTAGTAGTAGTAGTAGTAGTAGTAGTAGTAGTAGTAGTAGTAGTAGTAGTAGTAGTAGTAGTAGTAGTAGTAGTAGTAGTAGTAGTAGTAGTAGTAGTAGTAGTAGTAGTAGTAGTAGTAGTAGTAGTAGTAGTAGTAGTAGTAGTAGTAGTAGTAGTAGTAGTAGTAGTAGTAGTAGTAGTAGTAGTAGTAGTAGTAGTAGTAGTAGTAGTAGTAGTAGTAGTAGTAGTAGTAGTAGTAGTAGTAGTAGTAGTAGTAGTAGTAGTAGTAGTAGTAGTAGTAGTAGTAGTAGTAGTAGTAGTAGTAGTAGTAGTAGTAGTAGTAGTAGTAGTAGTAGTAGTAGTAGTAGTAGTAGTAGTAGTAGTAGTAGTAGTAGTAGTAGTAGTAGTAGTAGTAGTAGTAGTAGTAGTAGTAGTAGTAGTAGTAGTAGTAGTAGTAGTAGTAGTAGTAGTAGTAGTAGTAGTAGTAGTAGTAGTAGTAGTAGTAGTAGTAGTAGTAGTAGTAGTAGTAGTAGTAGTAGTAGTAGTAGTAGTAGTAGTAGTAGTAGTAGTAGTAGTAGTAGTAGTAGTAGTAGTAGTAGTAGTAGTAGTAGTAGTAGTAGTAGTAGTAGTAGTAGTAGTAGTAGTAGTAGTAGTAGTAGTAGTAGTAGTAGTAGTAGTAGTAGTAGTAGTAGTAGTAGTAGTAGTAGTAGTAGTAGTAGTAGTAGTAGTAGTAGTAGTAGTAGTAGTAGTAGTAGTAGTAGTAGTAGTAGTAGTAGTAGTAGTAGTAGTAGTAGTAGTAGTAGTAGTAGTAGTAGTAGTAGTAGTAGTAGTAGTAGTAGTAGTAGTAGTAGTAGTAGTAGTAGTAGTAGTAGTAGTAGTAGTAGTAGTAGTAGTAGTAGTAGTAGTAGTAGTAGTAGTAGTAGTAGTAGTAGTAGTAGTAGTAGTAGTAGTAGTAGTAGTAGTAGTAGTAGTAGTAGTAGTAGTAGTAGTAGTAGTAGTAGTAGTAGTAGTAGTAGTAGTAGTAGTAGTAGTAGTAGTAGTAGTAGTAGTAGTAGTAGTAGTAGTAGTAGTAGTAGTAGTAGTAGTAGTAGTAGTAGTAGTAGTAGTAGTAGTAGTAGTAGTAGTAGTAGTAGTAGTAGTAGTAGTAGTAGTAGTAGTAGTAGTAGTAGTAGTAGTAGTAGTAGTAGTAGTAGTAGTAGTAGTAGTAGTAGTAGTAGTAGTAGTAGTAGTAGTAGTAGTAGTAGTAGTAGTAGTAGTAGTAGTAGTAGTAGTAGTAGTAGTAGTAGTAGTAGTAGTAGTAGTAGTAGTAGTAGTAGTAGTAGTAGTAGTAGTAGTAGTAGTAGTAGTAGTAGTAGTAGTAGTAGTAGTAGTAGTAGTAGTAGTAGTAGTAGTAGTAGTAGTAGTAGTAGTAGTAGTAGTAGTAGTAGTAGTAGTAGTAGTAGTAGTAGTAGTAGTAGTAGTAGTAGTAGTAGTAGTAGTAGTAGTAGTAGTAGTAGTAGTAGTAGTAGTAGTAGTAGTAGTAGTAGTAGTAGTAGTAGTAGTAGTAGTAGTAGTAGTAGTAGTAGTAGTAGTAGTAGTAGTAGTAGTAGTAGTAGTAGTAGTAGTAGTAGTAGTAGTAGTAGTAGTAGTAGTAGTAGTAGTAGTAGTAGTAGTAGTAGTAGTAGTAGTAGTAGTAGTAGTAGTAGTAGTAGTAGTAGTAGTAGTAGTAGTAGTAGTAGTAGTAGTAGTAGTAGTAGTAGTAGTAGTAGTAGTAGTAGTAGTAGTAGTAGTAGTAGTAGTAGTAGTAGTAGTAGTAGTAGTAGTAGTAGTAGTAGTAGTAGTAGTAGTAGTAGTAGTAGTAGTAGTAGTAGTAGTAGTAGTAGTAGTAGTAGTAGTAGTAGTAGTAGTAGTAGTAGTAGTAGTAGTAGTAGTAGTAGTAGTAGTAGTAGTAGTAGTAGTAGTAGTAGTAGTAGTAGTAGTAGTAGTAGTAGTAGTAGTAGTAGTAGTAGTAGTAGTAGTAGTAGTAGTAGTAGTAGTAGTAGTAGTAGTAGTAGTAGTAGTAGTAGTAGTAGTAGTAGTAGTAGTAGTAGTAGTAGTAGTAGTAGTAGTAGTAGTAGTAGTAGTAGTAGTAGTAGTAGTAGTAGTAGTAGTAGTAGTAGTAGTAGTAGTAGTAGTAGTAGTAGTAGTAGTAGTAGTAGTAGTAGTAGTAGTAGTAGTAGTAGTAGTAGTAGTAGTAGTAGTAGTAGTAGTAGTAGTAGTAGTAGTAGTAGTAGTAGTAGTAGTAGTAGTAGTAGTAGTAGTAGTAGTAGTAGTAGTAGTAGTAGTAGTAGTAGTAGTAGTAGTAGTAGTAGTAGTAGTAGTAGTAGTAGTAGTAGTAGTAGTAGTAGTAGTAGTAGTAGTAGTAGTAGTAGTAGTAGTAGTAGTAGTAGTAGTAGTAGTAGTAGTAGTAGTAGTAGTAGTAGTAGTAGTAGTAGTAGTAGTAGTAGTAGTAGTAGTAGTAGTAGTAGTAGTAGTAGTAGTAGTAGTAGTAGTAGTAGTAGTAGTAGTAGTAGTAGTAGTAGTAGTAGTAGTAGTAGTAGTAGTAGTAGTAGTAGTAGTAGTAGTAGTAGTAGTAGTAGTAGTAGTAGTAGTAGTAGTAGTAGTAGTAGTAGTAGTAGTAGTAGTAGTAGTAGTAGTAGTAGTAGTAGTAGTAGTAGTAGTAGTAGTAGTAGTAGTAGTAGTAGTAGTAGTAGTAGTAGTAGTAGTAGTAGTAGTAGTAGTAGTAGTAGTAGTAGTAGTAGTAGTAGTAGTAGTAGTAGTAGTAGTAGTAGTAGTAGTAGTAGTAGTAGTAGTAGTAGTAGTAGTAGTAGTAGTAGTAGTAGTAGTAGTAGTAGTAGTAGTAGTAGTAGTAGTAGTAGTAGTAGTAGTAGTAGTAGTAGTAGTAGTAGTAGTAGTAGTAGTAGTAGTAGTAGTAGTAGTAGTAGTAGTAGTAGTAGTAGTAGTAGTAGTAGTAGTAGTAGTAGTAGTAGTAGTAGTAGTAGTAGTAGTAGTAGTAGTAGTAGTAGTAGTAGTAGTAGTAGTAGTAGTAGTAGTAGTAGTAGTAGTAGTAGTAGTAGTAGTAGTAGTAGTAGTAGTAGTAGTAGTAGTAGTAGTAGTAGTAGTAGTAGTAGTAGTAGTAGTAGTAGTAGTAGTAGTAGTAGTAGTAGTAGTAGTAGTAGTAGTAGTAGTAGTAGTAGTAGTAGTAGTAGTAGTAGTAGTAGTAGTAGTAGTAGTAGTAGTAGTAGTAGTAGTAGTAGTAGTAGTAGTAGTAGTAGTAGTAGTAGTAGTAGTAGTAGTAGTAGTAGTAGTAGTAGTAGTAGTAGTAGTAGTAGTAGTAGTAGTAGTAGTAGTAGTAGTAGTAGTAGTAGTAGTAGTAGTAGTAGTAGTAGTAGTAGTAGTAGTAGTAGTAGTAGTAGTAGTAGTAGTAGTAGTAGTAGTAGTAGTAGTAGTAGTAGTAGTAGTAGTAGTAGTAGTAGTAGTAGTAGTAGTAGTAGTAGTAGTAGTAGTAGTAGTAGTAGTAGTAGTAGTAGTAGTAGTAGTAGTAGTAGTAGTAGTAGTAGTAGTAGTAGTAGTAGTAGTAGTAGTAGTAGTAGTAGTAGTAGTAGTAGTAGTAGTAGTAGTAGTAGTAGTAGTAGTAGTAGTAGTAGTAGTAGTAGTAGTAGTAGTAGTAGTAGTAGTAGTAGTAGTAGTAGTAGTAGTAGTAGTAGTAGTAGTAGTAGTAGTAGTAGTAGTAGTAGTAGTAGTAGTAGTAGTAGTAGTAGTAGTAGTAGTAGTAGTAGTAGTAGTAGTAGTAGTAGTAGTAGTAGTAGTAGTAGTAGTAGTAGTAGTAGTAGTAGTAGTAGTAGTAGTAGTAGTAGTAGTAGTAGTAGTAGTAGTAGTAGTAGTAGTAGTAGTAGTAGTAGTAGTAGTAGTAGTAGTAGTAGTAGTAGTAGTAGTAGTAGTAGTAGTAGTAGTAGTAGTAGTAGTAGTAGTAGTAGTAGTAGTAGTAGTAGTAGTAGTAGTAGTAGTAGTAGTAGTAGTAGTAGTAGTAGTAGTAGTAGTAGTAGTAGTAGTAGTAGTAGTAGTAGTAGTAGTAGTAGTAGTAGTAGTAGTAGTAGTAGTAGTAGTAGTAGTAGTAGTAGTAGTAGTAGTAGTAGTAGTAGTAGTAGTAGTAGTAGTAGTAGTAGTAGTAGTAGTAGTAGTAGTAGTAGTAGTAGTAGTAGTAGTAGTAGTAGTAGTAGTAGTAGTAGTAGTAGTAGTAGTAGTAGTAGTAGTAGTAGTAGTAGTAGTAGTAGTAGTAGTAGTAGTAGTAGTAGTAGTAGTAGTAGTAGTAGTAGTAGTAGTAGTAGTAGTAGTAGTAGTAGTAGTAGTAGTAGTAGTAGTAGTAGTAGTAGTAGTAGTAGTAGTAGTAGTAGTAGTAGTAGTAGTAGTAGTAGTAGTAGTAGTAGTAGTAGTAGTAGTAGTAGTAGTAGTAGTAGTAGTAGTAGTAGTAGTAGTAGTAGTAGTAGTAGTAGTAGTAGTAGTAGTAGTAGTAGTAGTAGTAGTAGTAGTAGTAGTAGTAGTAGTAGTAGTAGTAGTAGTAGTAGTAGTAGTAGTAGTAGTAGTAGTAGTAGTAGTAGTAGTAGTAGTAGTAGTAGTAGTAGTAGTAGTAGTAGTAGTAGTAGTAGTAGTAGTAGTAGTAGTAGTAGTAGTAGTAGTAGTAGTAGTAGTAGTAGTAGTAGTAGTAGTAGTAGTAGTAGTAGTAGTAGTAGTAGTAGTAGTAGTAGTAGTAGTAGTAGTAGTAGTAGTAGTAGTAGTAGTAGTAGTAGTAGTAGTAGTAGTAGTAGTAGTAGTAGTAGTAGTAGTAGTAGTAGTAGTAGTAGTAGTAGTAGTAGTAGTAGTAGTAGTAGTAGTAGTAGTAGTAGTAGTAGTAGTAGTAGTAGTAGTAGTAGTAGTAGTAGTAGTAGTAGTAGTAGTAGTAGTAGTAGTAGTAGTAGTAGTAGTAGTAGTAGTAGTAGTAGTAGTAGTAGTAGTAGTAGTAGTAGTAGTAGTAGTAGTAGTAGTAGTAGTAGTAGTAGTAGTAGTAGTAGTAGTAGTAGTAGTAGTAGTAGTAGTAGTAGTAGTAGTAGTAGTAGTAGTAGTAGTAGTAGTAGTAGTAGTAGTAGTAGTAGTAGTAGTAGTAGTAGTAGTAGTAGTAGTAGTAGTAGTAGTAGTAGTAGTAGTAGTAGTAGTAGTAGTAGTAGTAGTAGTAGTAGTAGTAGTAGTAGTAGTAGTAGTAGTAGTAGTAGTAGTAGTAGTAGTAGTAGTAGTAGTAGTAGTAGTAGTAGTAGTAGTAGTAGTAGTAGTAGTAGTAGTAGTAGTAGTAGTAGTAGTAGTAGTAGTAGTAGTAGTAGTAGTAGTAGTAGTAGTAGTAGTAGTAGTAGTAGTAGTAGTAGTAGTAGTAGTAGTAGTAGTAGTAGTAGTAGTAGTAGTAGTAGTAGTAGTAGTAGTAGTAGTAGTAGTAGTAGTAGTAGTAGTAGTAGTAGTAGTAGTAGTAGTAGTAGTAGTAGTAGTAGTAGTAGTAGTAGTAGTAGTAGTAGTAGTAGTAGTAGTAGTAGTAGTAGTAGTAGTAGTAGTAGTAGTAGTAGTAGTAGTAGTAGTAGTAGTAGTAGTAGTAGTAGTAGTAGTAGTAGTAGTAGTAGTAGTAGTAGTAGTAGTAGTAGTAGTAGTAGTAGTAGTAGTAGTAGTAGTAGTAGTAGTAGTAGTAGTAGTAGTAGTAGTAGTAGTAGTAGTAGTAGTAGTAGTAGTAGTAGTAGTAGTAGTAGTAGTAGTAGTAGTAGTAGTAGTAGTAGTAGTAGTAGTAGTAGTAGTAGTAGTAGTAGTAGTAGTAGTAGTAGTAGTAGTAGTAGTAGTAGTAGTAGTAGTAGTAGTAGTAGTAGTAGTAGTAGTAGTAGTAGTAGTAGTAGTAGTAGTAGTAGTAGTAGTAGTAGTAGTAGTAGTAGTAGTAGTAGTAGTAGTAGTAGTAGTAGTAGTAGTAGTAGTAGTAGTAGTAGTAGTAGTAGTAGTAGTAGTAGTAGTAGTAGTAGTAGTAGTAGTAGTAGTAGTAGTAGTAGTAGTAGTAGTAGTAGTAGTAGTAGTAGTAGTAGTAGTAGTAGTAGTAGTAGTAGTAGTAGTAGTAGTAGTAGTAGTAGTAGTAGTAGTAGTAGTAGTAGTAGTAGTAGTAGTAGTAGTAGTAGTAGTAGTAGTAGTAGTAGTAGTAGTAGTAGTAGTAGTAGTAGTAGTAGTAGTAGTAGTAGTAGTAGTAGTAGTAGTAGTAGTAGTAGTAGTAGTAGTAGTAGTAGTAGTAGTAGTAGTAGTAGTAGTAGTAGTAGTAGTAGTAGTAGTAGTAGTAGTAGTAGTAGTAGTAGTAGTAGTAGTAGTAGTAGTAGTAGTAGTAGTAGTAGTAGTAGTAGTAGTAGTAGTAGTAGTAGTAGTAGTAGTAGTAGTAGTAGTAGTAGTAGTAGTAGTAGTAGTAGTAGTAGTAGTAGTAGTAGTAGTAGTAGTAGTAGTAGTAGTAGTAGTAGTAGTAGTAGTAGTAGTAGTAGTAGTAGTAGTAGTAGTAGTAGTAGTAGTAGTAGTAGTAGTAGTAGTAGTAGTAGTAGTAGTAGTAGTAGTAGTAGTAGTAGTAGTAGTAGTAGTAGTAGTAGTAGTAGTAGTAGTAGTAGTAGTAGTAGTAGTAGTAGTAGTAGTAGTAGTAGTAGTAGTAGTAGTAGTAGTAGTAGTAGTAGTAGTAGTAGTAGTAGTAGTAGTAGTAGTAGTAGTAGTAGTAGTAGTAGTAGTAGTAGTAGTAGTAGTAGTAGTAGTAGTAGTAGTAGTAGTAGTAGTAGTAGTAGTAGTAGTAGTAGTAGTAGTAGTAGTAGTAGTAGTAGTAGTAGTAGTAGTAGTAGTAGTAGTAGTAGTAGTAGTAGTAGTAGTAGTAGTAGTAGTAGTAGTAGTAGTAGTAGTAGTAGTAGTAGTAGTAGTAGTAGTAGTAGTAGTAGTAGTAGTAGTAGTAGTAGTAGTAGTAGTAGTAGTAGTAGTAGTAGTAGTAGTAGTAGTAGTAGTAGTAGTAGTAGTAGTAGTAGTAGTAGTAGTAGTAGTAGTAGTAGTAGTAGTAGTAGTAGTAGTAGTAGTAGTAGTAGTAGTAGTAGTAGTAGTAGTAGTAGTAGTAGTAGTAGTAGTAGTAGTAGTAGTAGTAGTAGTAGTAGTAGTAGTAGTAGTAGTAGTAGTAGTAGTAGTAGTAGTAGTAGTAGTAGTAGTAGTAGTAGTAGTAGTAGTAGTAGTAGTAGTAGTAGTAGTAGTAGTAGTAGTAGTAGTAGTAGTAGTAGTAGTAGTAGTAGTAGTAGTAGTAGTAGTAGTAGTAGT
Source organism: Brachypterus glaber (assembly GCA_958510825.1). NCBI lineage: Eukaryota > Metazoa > Arthropoda > Insecta > Coleoptera > Kateretidae > Brachypterus > Brachypterus glaber. The sequence goes on along the minus strand of OY294053.1, from coordinate 13,133,489 downwards.
AGTAGTAGTAGTAGTAGTAGTAGTAGTAGTAGTAGTAGTAGTAGTAGTAGTAGTAGTAGTAGTAGTAGTAGTAGTAGTAGTAGTAGTAGTAGTAGTAGTAGTAGTAGTAGTAGTAGTAGTAGTAGTAGTAGTAGTAGTAGTAGTAGTAGTAGTAGTAGTAGTAGTAGTAGTAGTAGTAGTAGTAGTAGTAGTAGTAGTAGTAGTAGTAGTAGTAGTAGTAGTAGTAGTAGTAGTAGTAGTAGTAGTAGTAGTAGTAGTAGTAGTAGTAGTAGTAGTAGTAGTAGTAGTAGTAGTAGTAGTAGTAGTAGTAGTAGTAGTAGTAGTAGTAGTAGTAGTAGTAGTAGTAGTAGTAGTAGTAGTAGTAGTAGTAGTAGTAGTAGTAGTAGTAGTAGTAGTAGTAGTAGTAGTAGTAGTAGTAGTAGTAGTAGTAGTAGTAGTAGTAGTAGTAGTAGTAGTAGTAGTAGTAGTAGTAGTAGTAGTAGTAGTAGTAGTAGTAGTAGTAGTAGTAGTAGTAGTAGTAGTAGTAGTAGTAGTAGTAGTAGTAGTAGTAGTAGTAGTAGTAGTAGTAGTAGTAGTAGTAGTAGTAGTAGTAGTAGTAGTAGTAGTAGTAGTAGTAGTAGTAGTAGTAGTAGTAGTAGTAGTAGTAGTAGTAGTAGTAGTAGTAGTAGTAGTAGTAGTAGTAGTAGTAGTAGTAGTAGTAGTAGTAGTAGTAGTAGTAGTAGTAGTAGTAGTAGTAGTAGTAGTAGTAGTAGTAGTAGTAGTAGTAGTAGTAGTAGTAGTAGTAGTAGTAGTAGTAGTAGTAGTAGTAGTAGTAGTAGTAGTAGTAGTAGTAGTAGTAGTAGTAGTAGTAGTAGTAGTAGTAGTAGTAGTAGTAGTAGTAGTAGTAGTAGTAGTAGTAGTAGTAGTAGTAGTAGTAGTAGTAGTAGTAGTAGTAGTAGTAGTAGTAGTAGTAGTAGTAGTAGTAGTAGTAGTAGTAGTAGTAGTAGTAGTAGTAGTAGTAGTAGTAGTAGTAGTAGTAGTAGTAGTAGTAGTAGTAGTAGTAGTAGTAGTAGTAGTAGTAGTAGTAGTAGTAGTAGTAGTAGTAGTAGTAGTAGTAGTAGTAGTAGTAGTAGTAGTAGTAGTAGTAGTAGTAGTAGTAGTAGTAGTAGTAGTAGTAGTAGTAGTAGTAGTAGTAGTAGTAGTAGTAGTAGTAGTAGTAGTAGTAGTAGTAGTAGTAGTAGTAGTAGTAGTAGTAGTAGTAGTAGTAGTAGTAGTAGTAGTAGTAGTAGTAGTAGTAGTAGTAGTAGTAGTAGTAGTAGTAGTAGTAGTAGTAGTAGTAGTAGTAGTAGTAGTAGTAGTAGTAGTAGTAGTAGTAGTAGTAGTAGTAGTAGTAGTAGTAGTAGTAGTAGTAGTAGTAGTAGTAGTAGTAGTAGTAGTAGTAGTAGTAGTAGTAGTAGTAGTAGTAGTAGTAGTAGTAGTAGTAGTAGTAGTAGTAGTAGTAGTAGTAGTAGTAGTAGTAGTAGTAGTAGTAGTAGTAGTAGTAGTAGTAGTAGTAGTAGTAGTAGTAGTAGTAGTAGTAGTAGTAGTAGTAGTAGTAGTAGTAGTAGTAGTAGTAGTAGTAGTAGTAGTAGTAGTAGTAGTAGTAGTAGTAGTAGTAGTAGTAGTAGTAGTAGTAGTAGTAGTAGTAGTAGTAGTAGTAGTAGTAGTAGTAGTAGTAGTAGTAGTAGTAGTAGTAGTAGTAGTAGTAGTAGTAGTAGTAGTAGTAGTAGTAGTAGTAGTAGTAGTAGTAGTAGTAGTAGTAGTAGTAGTAGTAGTAGTAGTAGTAGTAGTAGTAGTAGTAGTAGTAGTAGTAGTAGTAGTAGTAGTAGTAGTAGTAGTAGTAGTAGTAGTAGTAGTAGTAGTAGTAGTAGTAGTAGTAGTAGTAGTAGTAGTAGTAGTAGTAGTAGTAGTAGTAGTAGTAGTAGTAGTAGTAGTAGTAGTAGTAGTAGTAGTAGTAGTAGTAGTAGTAGTATAGTAGTAGTAGTAGTAGTAGTAGTAGTAGTAGTAGTAGTAGTAGTAGTAGTAGTAGTAGTAGTAGTAGTAGTAGTAGTAGTAGTAGTAGTAGTAGTAGTAGTAGTAGTAGTAGTAGTAGTAGTAGTAGTAGTAGTAGTAGTAGTAGTAGTAGTAGTAGTAGTAGTAGTAGTAGTAGTAGTAGTAGTAGTAGTAGTAGTAGTAGTAGTAGTAGTAGTAGTAGTAGTAGTAGTAGTAGTAGTAGTAGTAGTAGTAGTAGTAGTAGTAGTAGTAGTAGTAGTAGTAGTAGTAGTAGTAGTAGTAGTAGTAGTAGTAGTAGTAGTAGTAGTAGTAGTAGTAGTAGTAGTAGTAGTAGTAGTAGTAGTAGTAGTAGTAGTAGTAGTAGTAGTAGTAGTAGTAGTAGTAGTAGTAGTAGTAGTAGTAGTAGTAGTAGTAGTAGTAGTAGTAGTAGTAGTAGTAGTAGTAGTAGTAGTAGTAGTAGTAGTAGTAGTAGTAGTAGTAGTAGTAGTAGTAGTAGTAGTAGTAGTAGTAGTAGTAGTAGTAGTAGTAGTAGTAGTAGTAGTAGTAGTAGTAGTAGTAGTAGTAGTAGTAGTAGTAGTAGTAGTAGTAGTAGTAGTAGTAGTAGTAGTAGTAGTAGTAGTAGTAGTAGTAGTAGTAGTAGTAGTAGTAGTAGTAGTAGTAGTAGTAGTAGTAGTAGTAGTAGTAGTAGTAGTAGTAGTAGTAGTAGTAGTAGTAGTAGTAGTAGTAGTAGTAGTAGTAGTAGTAGTAGTAGTAGTAGTAGTAGTAGTAGTAGTAGTAGTAGTAGTAGTAGTAGTAGTAGTAGTAGTAGTAGTAGTAGTAGTAGTAGTAGTAGTAGTAGTAGTAGTAGTAGTAGTAGTAGTAGTAGTAGTAGTAGTAGTAGTAGTAGTAGTAGTAGTAGTAGTAGTAGTAGTAGTAGTAGTAGTAGTAGTAGTAGTAGTAGTAGTAGTAGTAGTAGTAGTAGTAGTAGTAGTAGTAGTAGTAGTAGTAGTAGTAGTAGTAGTAGTAGTAGTAGTAGTAGTAGTAGTAGTAGTAGTAGTAGTAGTAGTAGTAGTAGTAGTAGTAGTAGTAGTAGTAGTAGTAGTAGTAGTAGTAGTAGTAGTAGTAGTAGTAGTAGTAGTAGTAGTAGTAGTAGTAGTAGTAGTAGTAGTAGTAGTAGTAGTAGTAGTAGTAGTAGTAGTAGTAGTAGTAGTAGTAGTAGTAGTAGTAGTAGTAGTAGTAGTAGTAGTAGTAGTAGTAGTAGTAGTAGTAGTAGTAGTAGTAGTAGTAGTAGTAGTAGTAGTAGTAGTAGTAGTAGTAGTAGTAGTAGTAGTAGTAGTAGTAGTAGTAGTAGTAGTAGTAGTAGTAGTAGTAGTAGTAGTAGTAGTAGTAGTAGTAGTAGTAGTAGTAGTAGTAGTAGTAGTAGTAGTAGTAGTAGTAGTAGTAGTAGTAGTAGTAGTAGTAGTAGTAGTAGTAGTAGTAGTAGTAGTAGTAGTAGTAGTAGTAGTAGTAGTAGTAGTAGTAGTAGTAGTAGTAGTAGTAGTAGTAGTAGTAGTAGTAGTAGTAGTAGTAGTAGTAGTAGTAGTAGTAGTAGTAGTAGTAGTAGTAGTAGTAGTAGTAGTAGTAGTAGTAGTAGTAGTAGTAGTAGTAGTAGTAGTAGTAGTAGTAGTAGTAGTAGTAGTAGTAGTAGTAGTAGTAGTAGTAGTAGTAGTAGTAGTAGTAGTAGTAGTAGTAGTAGTAGTAGTAGTAGTAGTAGTAGTAGTAGTAGTAGTAGTAGTAGTAGTAGTAGTAGTAGTAGTAGTAGTAGTAGTAGTAGTAGTAGTAGTAGTAGTAGTAGTAGTAGTAGTAGTAGTAGTAGTAGTAGTAGTAGTAGTAGTAGTAGTAGTAGTAGTAGTAGTAGTAGTAGTAGTAGTAGTAGTAGTAGTAGTAGTAGTAGTAGTAGTAGTAGTAGTAGTAGTAGTAGTAGTAGTAGTAGTAGTAGTAGTAGTAGTAGTAGTAGTAGTAGTAGTAGTAGTAGTAGTAGTAGTAGTAGTAGTAGTAGTAGTAGTAGTAGTAGTAGTAGTAGTAGTAGTAGTAGTAGTAGTAGTAGTAGTAGTAGTAGTAGTAGTAGTAGTAGTAGTAGTAGTAGTAGTAGTAGTAGTAGTAGTAGTAGTAGTAGTAGTAGTAGTAGTAGTAGTAGTAGTAGTAGTAGTAGTAGTAGTAGTAGTAGTAGTAGTAGTAGTAGTAGTAGTAGTAGTAGTAGTAGTAGTAGTAGTAGTAGTAGTAGTAGTAGTAGTAGTAGTAGTAGTAGTAGTAGTAGTAGTAGTAGTAGTAGTAGTAGTAGTAGTAGTAGTAGTAGTAGTAGTAGTAGTAGTAGTAGTAGTAGTAGTAGTAGTAGTAGTAGTAGTAGTAGTAGTAGTAGTAGTAGTAGTAGTAGTAGTAGTAGTAGTAGTAGTAGTAGTAGTAGTAGTAGTAGTAGTAGTAGTAGTAGTAGTAGTAGTAGTAGTAGTAGTAGTAGTAGTAGTAGTAGTAGTAGTAGTAGTAGTAGTAGTAGTAGTAGTAGTAGTAGTAGTAGTAGTAGTAGTAGTAGTAGTAGTAGTAGTAGTAGTAGTAGTAGTAGTAGTAGTAGTAGTAGTAGTAGTAGTAGTAGTAGTAGTAGTAGTAGTAGTAGTAGTAGTAGTAGTAGTAGTAGTAGTAGTAGTAGTAGTAGTAGTAGTAGTAGTAGTAGTAGTAGTAGTAGTAGTAGTAGTAGTAGTAGTAGTAGTAGTAGTAGTAGTAGTAGTAGTAGTAGTAGTAGTAGTAGTAGTAGTAGTAGTAGTAGTAGTAGTAGTAGTAGTAGTAGTAGTAGTAGTAGTAGTAGTAGTAGTAGTAGTAGTAGTAGTAGTAGTAGTAGTAGTAGTAGTAGTAGTAGTAGTAGTAGTAGTAGTAGTAGTAGTAGTAGTAGTAGTAGTAGTAGTAGTAGTAGTAGTAGTAGTAGTAGTAGTAGTAGTAGTAGTAGTAGTAGTAGTAGTAGTAGTAGTAGTAGTAGTAGTAGTAGTAGTAGTAGTAGTAGTAGTAGTAGTAGTAGTAGTAGTAGTAGTAGTAGTAGTAGTAGTAGTAGTAGTAGTAGTAGTAGTAGTAGTAGTAGTAGTAGTAGTAGTAGTAGTAGTAGTAGTAGTAGTAGTAGTAGTAGTAGTAGTAGTAGTAGTAGTAGTAGTAGTAGTAGTAGTAGTAGTAGTAGTAGTAGTAGTAGTAGTAGTAGTAGTAGTAGTAGTAGTAGTAGTAGTAGTAGTAGTAGTAGTAGTAGTAGTAGTAGTAGTAGTAGTAGTAGTAGTAGTAGTAGTAGTAGTAGTAGTAGTAGTAGTAGTAGTAGTAGTAGTAGTAGTAGTAGTAGTAGTAGTAGTAGTAGTAGTAGTAGTAGTAGTAGTAGTAGTAGTAGTAGTAGTAGTAGTAGTAGTAGTAGTAGTAGTAGTAGTAGTAGTAGTAGTAGTAGTAGTAGTAGTAGTAGTAGTAGTAGTAGTAGTAGTAGTAGTAGTAGTAGTAGTAGTAGTAGTAGTAGTAGTAGTAGTAGTAGTAGTAGTAGTAGTAGTAGTAGTAGTAGTAGTAGTAGTAGTAGTAGTAGTAGTAGTAGTAGTAGTAGTAGTAGTAGTAGTAGTAGTAGTAGTAGTAGTAGTAGTAGTAGTAGTAGTAGTAGTAGTAGTAGTAGTAGTAGTAGTAGTAGTAGTAGTAGTAGTAGTAGTAGTAGTAGTAGTAGTAGTAGTAGTAGTAGTAGTAGTAGTAGTAGTAGTAGTAGTAGTAGTAGTAGTAGTAGTAGTAGTAGTAGTAGTAGTAGTAGTAGTAGTAGTAGTAGTAGTAGTAGTAGTAGTAGTAGTAGTAGTAGTAGTAGTAGTAGTAGTAGTAGTAGTAGTAGTAGTAGTAGTAGTAGTAGTAGTAGTAGTAGTAGTAGTAGTAGTAGTAGTAGTAGTAGTAGTAGTAGTAGTAGTAGTAGTAGTAGTAGTAGTAGTAGTAGTAGTAGTAGTAGTAGTAGTAGTAGTAGTAGTAGTAGTAGTAGTAGTAGTAGTAGTAGTAGTAGTAGTAGTAGTAGTAGTAGTAGTAGTAGTAGTAGTAGTAGTAGTAGTAGTAGTAGTAGTAGTAGTAGTAGTAGTAGTAGTAGTAGTAGTAGTAGTAGTAGTAGTAGTAGTAGTAGTAGTAGTAGTAGTAGTAGTAGTAGTAGTAGTAGTAGTAGTAGTAGTAGTAGTAGTAGTAGTAGTAGTAGTAGTAGTAGTAGTAGTAGTAGTAGTAGTAGTAGTAGTAGTAGTAGTAGTAGTAGTAGTAGTAGTAGTAGTAGTAGTAGTAGTAGTAGTAGTAGTAGTAGTAGTAGTAGTAGTAGTAGTAGTAGTAGTAGTAGTAGTAGTAGTAGTAGTAGTAGTAGTAGTAGTAGTAGTAGTAGTAGTAGTAGTAGTAGTAGTAGTAGTAGTAGTAGTAGTAGTAGTAGTAGTAGTAGTAGTAGTAGTAGTAGTAGTAGTAGTAGTAGTAGTAGTAGTAGTAGTAGTAGTAGTAGTAGTAGTAGTAGTAGTAGTAGTAGTAGTAGTAGTAGTAGTAGTAGTAGTAGTAGTAGTAGTAGTAGTAGTAGTAGTAGTAGTAGTAGTAGTAGTAGTAGTAGTAGTAGTAGTAGTAGTAGTAGTAGTAGTAGTAGTAGTAGTAGTAGTAGTAGTAGTAGTAGTAGTAGTAGTAGTAGTAGTAGTAGTAGTAGTAGTAGTAGTAGTAGTAGTAGTAGTAGTAGTAGTAGTAGTAGTAGTAGTAGTAGTAGTAGTAGTAGTAGTAGTAGTAGTAGTAGTAGTAGTAGTAGTAGTAGTAGTAGTAGTAGTAGTAGTAGTAGTAGTAGTAGTAGTAGTAGTAGTAGTAGTAGTAGTAGTAGTAGTAGTAGTAGTAGTAGTAGTAGTAGTAGTAGTAGTAGTAGTAGTAGTAGTAGTAGTAGTAGTAGTAGTAGTAGTAGTAGTAGTAGTAGTAGTAGTAGTAGTAGTAGTAGTAGTAGTAGTAGTAGTAGTAGTAGTAGTAGTAGTAGTAGTAGTAGTAGTAGTAGTAGTAGTAGTAGTAGTAGTAGTAGTAGTAGTAGTAGTAGTAGTAGTAGTAGTAGTAGTAGTAGTAGTAGTAGTAGTAGTAGTAGTAGTAGTAGTAGTAGTAGTAGTAGTAGTAGTAGTAGTAGTAGTAGTAGTAGTAGTAGTAGTAGTAGTAGTAGTAGTAGTAGTAGTAGTAGTAGTAGTAGTAGTAGTAGTAGTAGTAGTAGTAGTAGTAGTAGTAGTAAGGGTGGGGAGGCTACAAGCCAGGCAACTAGGCCATTATGGCCCTTTTTGCCAGCCCCGAGCTTATAAAGGTCGCGATATCTGTCCAGGCAAGGGTACGCAGCTCAAAAAACGGTTCCTAAGGGAGCTACACCCCTTTAAAAGGGGCTCCAAAAATGTGGTTTTTATTTAATATCTCAGGAACCCTTCTGGTTATAGCAGCGAGGATTTGCATGTGATCTAGCCTTATTAAGGCCATGTTACCATCTTATAATAATTTAATTATATTAATCAGGGGCGTGCAAAACGGGGGGCCTTATCACTTTTTTGCCCATTTTTTTTCTGCATAATTTTGCTGTAGTTTGTTTTTAGACTACTCGGGTAGTTTCGTTTGGACTTTTATAATAAGAAAAAAAATCGCGTTATGACTGCTGTAATTTTACCTTTCATTGCATTTTTCTCGAAAACAGTTAATCCTACGCTATTAACACAAGAGTACATTTTTATGCATTTTTACATAAGAACTCATATTCTTAAAACAAATCCATAGTAAAAATATGCAGAAAAAAGTTTGTAGCAAAGAAATATTAGTATTTATTTACACTCGTTTAGGGATAATGCCTCCCATTTCGCACGCCTTTGGTTAAAATAACTAAATGAATACCGCATTTTCTGACCCCCTTTTGAAGGGGCGTAGCTCCCTTGGAAGCCGCTTTTTGACATACTTTTATGGGATTTTTTTTTATATTTTTTACCACTTATTTTTTTTTGGATATTTAATAATAATCATGTATATTGTAAAAATTAAAAAAAGGGCATCCCTCCCCTAAGGGGAAAGTTAGGGTAATAATTTTATTATATTTTGTTCGAATATAAGTAACTATACCAAATTTTAGCTTTCTGTCCTGCAATATTTGCACTTAACAAATAAACTGACTAACAAACTAACAAAGTAACAAATTAACAAACTAACAATTGAAGTTAAATAAAGACTAGTAAGACGTAATATATTATTTTAAAGTAAAAAATACCTTTAAAAACATTTACGGCTCTTGCGCGACCTCCTAACATTTTCCGATTCGCCCAAAATTTTGCATATATAATACACATGTATAGGGCTTCGATTTCAGACTAGGGACCGATAACATTTTTACACCTTGTAGACACGAGGTTCGAAAATAAATGAAAAAACCCACTAAAATTATGTAATTTTTGAAGTTTTAGGTTCTAGTGCCAACTCTAAACGACTTGTGATCCACCTTTAATTTTACATAAATAATAGTCACATAATGGTCAACCATTTTAGGTCATAACAGTTTAACATTTCAAAACATACTGATTTATAAGTGTAAAATTAAAGAAGCTCATAAAATGGGTAAATTTTAAATCTTTAGGACCACTGTGGTGCGCTGTCTTAACGTATTTCGATCGACTTCAAATTTTGGATAATTCATATTGCCCTAAAGGACAACAAATTTTCGTATTGGCAGCATTCGTATATTCAACTTGAATTTTTGCGACCACCCTACTGTTTAGGTTTGTATACTAGATTTGGCAAAGAATGCAAGGCTCCCACCGAAAAATTTCAGATTTTTTTTATGATTTTATGACAATTTTAGGCATTTTATGACAAATTTTATTACAAAATATTTGGACAAAAAAGCGCAAATCTTCCATTTTAAATCCTTATTCTACAGCACTCTATCTCTAGCCAGGACCGGACCGAGTCAGTCGAAGCCCCGGGGAAAGAATTTTAAAGTTTTACAAACTTGAAAAGTGACGTCAAAAAAAATGGTCGTCAGCCCGCCATCAACTAAGTTAGCGACATTTTTTAAGAATTTTGTTAATTGACGTTAATTTAATACTGTAAAAAAATTTAAAAGCCTCGTTAAAAGCCCTAGTGCCAAGGCGAAAATTTTTACGAATTAGAAGGTCCACTTAGAAAGGACCCGCATATTTGCTCATCAAATAAAGTATAAACTAAAATAAACTGTCGACGTCGGAACTCCTCGAACCCGGGTCCCGGGGAAGCTTCCCTCTAAATTCGGCCCCGCCTCTAACATCCCTTTCTTTAGATTTAACCATTTTAAAAATAGTTTATTTGCCCATTTGCATCCCGATTTTTACCAAGAAGAATTCCAATCGAGAACTTCTGGAAGGAAGAGTATATACCAAATTTACCTCAAAGCATTTTTGAGTTATCGTGACCACAAGAATTACAGGACAGACCAGCCCGAGGGGTGGTGGTTTTGGACCAGAAACGGTTTCAGTGACCTGGGAAGCCGCTATATGCCAATTTTTAAGATATGGGCGATAGGCCGGTCCTTTCACGTATTTTTTATTTTCTTGCTGGAGAATAAAATGTTATACTTAATAGATAACTTGGTAAAATTTATTTAAAAAAAAACAAATTAATTTACGGAAATTTACGTTTCAACTCATTTCATTTAAGGGGTCTTTCTACCTTCTACATCCAAACCAAACTAATCGTCAGAAAAAAGAAAAAAAAAACTTCTCTCCCAGGTCGCTCTAAAGTATAAAGTATGAGTATTTTTATGACTTTTATGACAGTAACAATAACATTTTATGACATTATATGATTTTATGACAAGTGGGAGGCCTGAGAATGTGAAATTTATTTTAAAAGCAAGGGCAATTAAATGCATAATTGATGTCATCAAACTATTCACAAAAAATATTCAGTGTATTTCTGGAATAAAATATAATATTCTTATGAATTTATCAGTATTTTTATTGAAAATTGAACCCTAAAATTATTATCCATTAATGATTAAATAAAAAGTGTAAGAAAAACTGGAAGCAGTTTTGCAACAAAGATTCTGTCTATCGCATTCAATGTATACTTTTCAAGGAAATTTTCTCCGGATCGATACTTTTTATGTAGCGTCTATTAAAACTACTCGAGGAAAAAATTTAATAAAACTTCACCAAACAACTCTCATTTTTTCCCTTTTTCGATTCGCAAATGTCATTGGCTCATCAAAAATCGCTTTTCACGAAAAAATCGCATTTTTACTGTTCGCTTAGCGAGTGTTCAATAAAAGAGGTAAGTAAATATTTTATTCATAATAATTCTAGTCCAAAACCTGAGTATTAACGCTTGAAAATTAGGCAGTTAAAAGTTTTTCATTGAACATTTATTTGCTACACTGGGAATTTGTTACTATACCGCGTGTTTGAGATTATAACGAAAGGAGAAAACAAAGATAAAACGATCAGTTCAAGGCTGACGTGATTGTAGTGCACTATAAAAACAGATCAAGCAGTTTTCCCGCAATTATTGTAGGCGATTAATTGCTAGCAATTTTTATAGTAAATTTAAAGTCTAACTGTATTTTTAAATAGGGATTGTAAAAACACCTTAATTTTGCTTTCCCATTTTGAAAATTTTTGAAATTTCGGAAAGCCTTGTATTCGTGCAAAAATTTTCAAAAATGTTTTTTGTGTATTTTTGCGTTTTATGACGTTTTATGTCGATATAAATCAATTTCGAGCAAAAAAAAAATTGTCGGTCGATCGGTCGTTCGATCGGTCGGTCGATCGGTCTGTCCGGGAAATCTTGTGGGCACGATAACTTAAGAACGCTTTAAGCTAGAGACTTGAAATTTGGCATACAGGTATGTTACCAAAAGTTCTCGCTCGGGATTTTTTTTGGTAAACATTTGGGTGCGGCAAATGGGGAAAAATACATTTTTTTTAGAAAAATTTGAAAATTGCTTTATATGGGTTTTCAAGCTTGCTGAAATTGAATCTGATAAAAACACTTTTCTAATTCCACCCCCGAGGGGGTGAGGGGGTAAATATTTTTCAATATTATTAATATTTTCTTCAAAATTAGGAGTTTTTGGGGTCGACGAATGTGAATTTGATAATATTGTTTTTTCTAATTACACCCCCTGAGGAGTGGGGGTAATTTTCGTAAAAACTGGTGTATTGGGGTTTTTGAGGTTGCTGAAAGTGAATCTGATAATAAATCCACCCCCTGAGGAGTGGGGGGTAGTTTTCGTGAAAATTGTTATATTGGGGTTTTTAATGTTGTTGAAAGTGAATCTGATCATAAAAAAAATCTAACTTTACCTCTAAAGGGGCAGAGGGTAGTTTTCATTAAAATTGGTATATTAAGGTTTTTATGGTTGCTGAAATTGAATCTGATAATAAAAAATCCATTTTACGGGCGAAGGTGAAAAATGGGAAAGCTCTTTTACTGGCAGTGTATTTAATCATGGTGACTGTAAACTGTAATAAATACTACAGTCAAACTACTATAATAATTTCTGTAATTTTAATGTTACTTCCTGTATTTTTCAAGAGATATTACAACCTAACCTGTGGTTTAACTTAAAATTTACAAATAACATAAAAAATTAGGCATTATTTTTTGTAAATTTGTTTATACGAGATAGTATAATTCAGTATTTCCTCACAAGGATAACTGCTTTAAATTAACTATCACTTTTTACAGCGTGGGGGATGGAGGGGGTTTTAGGGGTTCACCCCCCCCCAGGAGGGTTTTAAACTACAATTTTTAAAAAAATTCGAACTTCCTGATTAGGAAAAATTTGATTTGAGCGAGGCTTTCTTATAATTGAAGAGTGTAACTTCTAATTAGTCTAAATGCCATTGACACTTATATCCTTTGTAACTACAACTTATAGTGCCAACTATAATTGAAGAGTATAAAAGGGTTTAAGTGCCAATGGTACATAGACTAATTAGAAGTCACCCCCCCTCTTAACTTTTGAACGAGTTGAGATATCGACTTCAAATTTGGAACTCTTAAATAAGACAACTTAAACTATCTTTTATATTTGATTCTTTCAGCTCTTAAAACGTGGGCAGGGGGCATGGGGGGAATTTTTTTTAATGGAAAGGGAATGGTGTAATACATCATTTTAAAGCTTATGAAATTCTACATTTAACTATATATTTTTTAATTATTTAAACGTTTTTTTTTTTGGGTTTAAAATAGGGTTGAAAATGAATATTTTTGTCAAAATTTCTCTAAAAAAAATCAAACAATTTTTGAAAAATGACTAATTCCGTGATGAAAAAACGTAAATTATACTTTTAAACTAATTTTTATTGGCATAAATAAAAATTTACAAAAAAAAACTAAAAAACTCGCATTTTTAGCACAAAAAATTGAAAAATCAAAACCTTAAAAAAATGTTTAAAAAATAAAAATATATACAGTCCAATAGAGAATTTTATTTGCTTTAAAATGATGTATCACACGACCCCCTGACCACATTTTAAGAGCTGAAAGTATCAAATATATGCTAAAAGATAGTTTATGTTGTGTTATTTAAGAGTTCTAAATTTGAAGTCGTTCAAAAGTTAAGAGGGGGGTTACTTTTGGACAGCTCTGTATAATATATATTATGTACATCTATTTTTTGATAGTTTCTTTGTATAGCTCCTCTTTTTTTTATGAAATTTGATAATAACCCTCACTCCCCACGAGCAAATCTTGTCCACGGGCCTGGGGGACGGCAGGTCCGATGCGCTGTTTCATTTAAAAAGATCACGTCAGTCTTGATCTTTATTTTCTCCGTTCTCAATCACGCGGTATATGGTATACGCGTATACGGTATACACGCATTATACTGAACGTTTTTGTAAGTTTTTGTATTTGGAACCACTAGGAACTTTAGTTATTGAATATAAGTTGTTAAATTAACAATAACAGAATTACATTGTTTTACTGCTACAACGCAGGGGCAGATCCACGAGGGGGGGGGGAATATAAATAAAGGAAAGTTAAAGCCTCCTACCCAGAAAAAGCAGTAAGGGGCGCCAAAACGAGCTTTTTTTAAGGTATATATTGCGTGTTCAAGTAGACCATAGACCTTTAAATTCGTAAAAATTTGGCCTGCGGCGTTATAGGTTTCTTACATTTTTGTGAAATTTGTAATAGTAAAACTGCTTAAAAATTAAAATAGATTAACAAGTTTGAAAAAAAATTTCGCTTGTTTTTTTTATTATTTAAGATTTTAAAATTTAAGCGTGAAATTCGTAAAAAAAATCGCCTGCGGCGCTAGAGCTTTCTTGATTTTTTTGTGAAATTTAGAATAATAAGACTAATTAAAACTTTAAATAGACCATCAAGTTTGTAAAAATGTTTGCCTGTGGCACTAGGACTTCTTACATATTTTTTTATTTTAAAACTGTAGAACTAAAGCGTAAAAATTTTCGCCTGCAGCGCTAGAGCTTTTTTACATTTTTTTGAAATGTTTAGTAATAAAACTGTTTGTAAATTTTAAAAAATTTCGCCTGTGCAACCAGAGTTTACTTATGTTTTTGTAGAACTTGAGTGAAATTCGTAAAAATATTCGCCTGCGGCGCTAGACTTTCTTGTGTTTTTGTGAAATTTTAAACTGAATTAATTTTAATTTAAAAGACTGGTTTAAAATAATTTAATTATTAAAATAGACCATCGAATTTGTAAAAATCTTCGCCTGCGGCGCTAGGACTTTCTTACGTTTCTTAATTTAAGAATATAAAATTTCAGTTTTAGATTTGAGTTGTAGACTGAACATTGGCTATCACAAAGTGTTTTTTTTATTGTTATATAACAAATATTTGACATAGAAAACAAAAAAAAAAGTGGGACATACATGACCCAGTAGGCATCTTAGTCGGGTTATATATGTCCCATTGGGTATAGTATAACATAATTGTTATTTTAAAATAAAAAAATTCTTAGGAAAAAAAATACAAAACTATAATAAAAAATAACTACTTATATCTATTCTAGGATGTATAATTTATTCGATAAAATAAAGCATCTTAGTCGGGTTATATATGTCCCATTGGGTATAGTATAACATAATTGTTATTTTAAAATAAAAAAATTCTTAGGAAAAAAAATACAAAACTATAATAAAAAATAACTACTTATATCTATTCTAGGATGTATAATTTATTCGATAAAATAAAGATACGCGGCGCCTAAACTTCATCAGTATATTTAAAAAGACTAAATAATAAACTTACCATAGCAATAACTTGAAATTTGCTGTTTTTTATTGCATTAACGTAAATTTAACACTTTAAGGGCCACTTGCACCAACTCTTAAACTGGGATTATCTCAACTAAACTGGGTTTAAGTTAAAAATGCTACGTTCTGATTGGTCGACCGTCAACTTAATCTAAGTTTAAAGTTAAACCATTGTTGGTGCAAATGGCCCTAAAATACTGATCAAATGTTGCACGGACCGTATTTACGCGTGTAAGATATCAAGGGCTCAAACTTGGTATCCGTTGGGGGTAGGTTCCAAATAAAAGGTGGATTGATGAACCAGGCACTTTATTCTTAGGTTAATAATGAATGGAATAGTCTCGAACAGTAATAGTATGTAGAATGAGGCTGTTAGGTATCGGGCAGACATGTGACCAAGTGAAAAACGTAATATAAACTGTTAAAAAGAATAACAAAATTAGGGTTTAGAAATTAATTAAATAGTGAAGTAGCTTACCTGCACCAGGTCAGCAATTAAAGCTAATATGCATTAAACCCATGAGGATGCTGTTTATAAAATCAGATTAGCACTTGACTGATCGACTGCTGAGAACAAAATGGCAGAATGTCATTTCTCAACTGAGCAAGTCACCTGGGAAGTTACTAAGTATTAATTTGAGTTGGTACTGAACATACCTTCAAAGTACCTTCAAGGTCACATGCTGCCAAATATCTGACAGACATAAACAAATTGTAATTTTGATGAAAATGAAATAAGGTAACAAATATGCTAAATATAAATACTTACTACAACTGCCCCCCCTAACTCGGTAAAATGAAAATATTTGCGAAAAAAAAATTTTTTGTCTTTAACTGTTAAAGTTTAACGAGGTATAGTTTTGCGTGCAGTAAAAAAAATCTGGAAAATATAGGGTAGGTAGGGTTAGTTATGAGGTGTATAGTTTTAAATAGGATTCATGAAACATGCCTCTTTCTAAATTTTCATCATTTAGGTCTGATAAAATATAAGTAACTGGTTCAATTTTTTTTTAATTTTATAGGGCCCCTCAAACAATAACATCCACTTTTTTGTCTGTCCGTCCACCGCCGAGGAAACAGGATTTGCCTTTAAAAGTACAACATCACCGACTTTATAGTTGGCCTTAGATAAAGTTTTTTTTTTAGACGTCATGCGACGTTTTGCGTTAGAAATAATGCTTTCTCTAGCGAAAAATAGACGGACATGCGAGTCCAAAATTTTCGGGTTTTCGGGAAAATTTATGACTTCTTTCAATAGGTTTTTCGGGGGTTTCCCCGTTTGAAGTTCAACTGGTGCATATCCTGTGGATAAAGGTGTGACGTTGTTTAGTAAATTTGCAAAATTTTGAACTTCTAGGGCCCATTTTTTATGGTTGTTATGGCAAAAGGTTCGAAACAGCCTGAAGAGTTCTTTCATTACCCTTTCTGAAGGGTTGCTCGCTGGGTGTCGCACTGAAGATTTCAAAATTTTGATTCCCAAGGGTTCTAGCGTATTTGACCAGGCGTCTGCTGTAAATTGGCTACCGTGATCAGTGAGAATGCGTGTTGGCACCGAGTGTTTAACGAAATAGTCATTTTTTAATTTTTTTAATACAGCTTCGCATGTTGCCTTTTTTAATGGATACAGTGTGACGTACTTGGTAAACACATCTATTACCACACATATATATTCCACTGAACTTCGACTTTGAGGAAGTGGTCCATACAAATCCAGTGCCACCAGATCACCCGGTGCTTCCGGCACAATGGCGTTCAGTGGTTGGTTTGGTAGAGGGCCAGATTTTGCCAACTGACAGATTTCACAGGCTTTAATGACTCTTTTAATGTCTTTGGCCATATTTTGCCACCAGACTTCCCTTTGCATGGAAGTATAGGTTTTGTATACCCCGAAATGTCCTAAACTTTCATGGAATGCTTTTATAAAATCTGTTTTTCTGTTTCTTGGTACACATACCAAACATGGCTCACTTCCTGCTTGGCGAAAAAAAAGAATATTATTATGTATGATGAACCTAGGGTGCAAATCCGGTGATTTCACGACGTTTTCTCGAATTTTACATAACTTAGGGTCCTCCTGTTGCTCCTCAGCCAAGGTAACCAAACTTCTACAGAAATTATTTTCTAGTTTTATTGACTGATTTAGGATTTTAAAACACCGATCTGAAGGAACAGGTAATCTAGTGGTGGGGTGTGGACATGGCAGATCGTAAAATCGTATTCTTGCAGTGGGAGGCACCAGCGTGTTAATCTTGGAGTGAGTAATCTACAAGTATTTAAATATGTTATACTTTTATTATCTGTCAAACAGTAGAAATGTTTTCCGATGAGGAAAATTCTCCATTTTTCGAGAGCCCACACCAATCCTAGAGCTTCTCTCTCAGCTGCACAGTAAGCCCTTTCACTAGCAGCAGAACCCTGCTGGCATAAGCTATGATCCTTTTTTCTTCATTTATCTTTTGAAACAGGCAACCACCGAGCCCAACATCCGATGCATCTATTTGTACCCAATATGGCTGTGACATATCTGGGTGATTTAGAAGAACCTCCTGAAAGATCAGATCCTTGATTTTGTTGAATGAAGCTGCAACTTCTGGAGACCAACTAAATTTTTTGTTTTTCCTCAAAAGAGCAAACAGTGGTTCAGCTATGGTAGCATAATTTTCACACATGCTGCGGTCATAATTTGTGAGACCGAGCCATGCTGTTATAGCTGTTACCCTAGATGGATCACTCTTTATTCCCTTTTCTGAAAGCGTGTACCCCAGAAATGTTATTTCTTTTCTAAAAAAATTACATTTATTTAGCCTTAAAGTGAGACCCGCTTCTGAAAATCTGGTAAGTACCTTATCTAGGTGTTCTAAATGGTCGTCCAGGTTCTCACTAAGTACCAGAACATCATCCACATATATTCTTACAAATTCCTCAAAACTAGGACCCAGGATTATTGACATCGCTCTGGTGAAGCTGGCCACAGCTGTTTTTAATCCGAAAGGTAAGACTGTAAATCTATATGCTTGTCCCTTGTAAACAAATCCAGTGTATTTTCTGTCTTTGAAACGAAGCTTTATTTGCCAATACCCATTTGTCATGTCTAGGGAACTAATGATGCATATCCCAGGGGGCAGAGTCTTCAATAACTCTTGAATTTGCTTCGGAAGTTCATGGTCTGGTTCCATTTGGCTGTTTAGCTGCCGTGCATCCAGGCACACACGTACTTTACCATTTTTTTTCACTGTGACTACCAACGGGCTATTAAATGGGCAAGAGGGAGCTCTTTCGATTTTTCCCATGTCCAACAGACGTTGAATTTCCGTATCTACTGCTGGTCTATGAGCTATAGGTATTGGATAACTTTTCTTGTTAATTGGTGTATTGTCAATCAAAGTTATTGTATGTGTATATTCATGAGTTAGTCCAGGTCTGTCTGAAAAAACATGTTTATGTTTGTTTAGGATTATTTTAAACTTACCTTTATATTCCTCGGTGAGGTTGGTGCTTTCAACCACAGCATTAATTTCTTCGTCACTGACAATGTATTCATCTTCCTCGACTGTAACTTGGCTTTTTGATGTTGCATTAATTCTTTTTATGTGAGAAATTTCTGGTGGTTGTAATCCGTGTACCGCTTTTACTTCTGGTATTTTTAAAATTTCACTGTTGTATTTTATAAAAACGCACTCATGTTGTAAATTTACGCTAGCACTTACGGATCTCAAAAAATCACAACCCAGTATCACTGGGTACACTAAATCAGGTATAAAAAGAAATTCGAACTCGAATGGGTGATTTTCCAGCTCAAAAGACACTAATGCTTGGTGTGACACTTTTTTATGTTTACTTTTAAACGCACCAGATACCTGTATCCCGGTTATTTTAAACATGGGCATAGTTTCCGAGACACTGTTTTCGATCACTGTAGGGAAAGCACTAATTTCCGACCCGGTATCCACTAAACATGGATAATTTACCCCGTTTATTTTTATTTTAATAACCGGCGTTCTACCGAGATCTGTCAAATCGGCCTCGTGGTCAAAATCACAATTTTGAAGGTCAAATCTGGGATTGTTTAAAAATGGGTTGTCCTGTGTTTTTAAAATGTTTCTCAGCGGGTTAGGACAGACTGCCTGCTGAGGATGAATTAGTTTTCCGGATTTTCATTCGGATTAGCCACTAATTCAATCGTGGATATATTTTTTTTCGGGAAATAATTTTGATTTGATGGCCTGTTAGCCCCATTATTTATTTTTCCGCCGATCGGTTGCGAAGAAGAAGAAGAGAAATTATTTCGGTTGTTGTCAAAATTATCGGCTAATCTCAACCGATCTAAAATGTCTGCAATATTTCTACTACCTATCAATGCACAACTAATGTTAGTTGGAAAATGCCTACTAAGGATTAGGACCAACTCCTGCTCCGTGTAAGGCGGATTTAAAAATTTCGCCTTCGCCACTTGCCCTAGAAAATAGTTCACATAACCCGTAGATCTATTGTACCTCCCAGAGTCAAGTTCCAACTTCACCTTTGTTTGATCTGCATAACCCCAAAATTGTGATAAAAAATTGTCTCTGAAAGTATTAAAATTTACGAATGAACTGAGTAAAGCCTCTCCCCAATACTTTGAATTTCCTTTTAACAGGTCACCTAATACTGGCAAGAAAATATTGAAAGGGATATTATATGTTTGTAACGTGTTTTCGATTCTACTTATAAAATCGCATGGATGTATTGTGTTTGTTGTTTCGTCGAAAACAGGTAACAACTTTTTAATGTTAGCTAATACTTCAATATTCGGGCAATTTATATTTTGAGGTGCAATGTTTGGTACCATTTGTGGGTTAGGATTAGGATTTAGGTTGGAATTTAGATTTTGGGTGTTTATGGCTGCAAAACGATACCCCTGGTTGTTATTATTGTCGAAATTTGGGTAAAAACTAGTATCGTAAGTTGGAGGTGGCAGTTGCATCACAGGATTGCTATAAATATGACTAAAACTAGGATTGTTTAATATATTTGATGCTGCTGCTTGCCTTCTTTTAGGGATAGCTCCGGAAGATCTATTATCAGTGGCAGTGTAATAAATACCTGGGTCTTGCTGTACTGTGTTGGTACATGTGTCACCTGGCTGTGTGCGGCTTGGTCGGGACCTCTGCGGTGTCAATACTGGTGGTGGACGGTCCAGGAGGGAAGGCAAAGGTGCAATGGAGGTGGTAGCAGGCGGTCCGCCTACAGCAAGTGTCTCCATGCCTCCTTCGATGCTAAAATCTGTGGTGTTGAGAGCTGGTTCGTCCCTACGTTGAACTCTTGTATGACTCCTGGTGAGACGAGGAGAATGGTCTACAGGCATTGTTGGTGGCGTGACTTCAGTGCTTGGTTCTACCCTTTCTTTGTCCCACACCTTGAAGGTTTCACGTTGGGTTGCCAGTTGTAAGATATCAAGGGCTCAAACTTGGTATCCGTTGGGGGTAGGTTCCAAATAAAAGGTGGATTGATGAACCAGGCACTTTATTCTTAGGTTAATAATGAATGGAATAGTCTCGAACAGTAATAGTATGTAGAATGGGGCTGTTAGGTATCGGGCAGACATGTGACCAAGTGAAAAACGTAATATAAACTGTTAAAAAGAATAACAAAATTAGGGTTTAGAAATTAATTAAATAGTGAAGTAGCTTACCTGCACCAGGTCAGCAATTAAAGCTAATATGCATTAAACCCATGAGGATGCTGTTTATAAAATCAGATTAGCACTTGACTGATCGACTGCTGAGAACAAAATGGCAGAATGTCATTTCTCAACTGAGCAAGTCACCTGGGAAGTTACTAAGTATTAATTTGAGTTGGTACTGAACATACCTTCAAAGTACCTTCAAGGTCACATGCTGCCAAATATCTGACAGACATAAACAAATTGTAATTTTGATGAAAATGAAATAAGGTAACAAATATGCTAAATATAAATACTTACTACACGCGTTGTCACTGTTTATAAAATTTGTAAGAAATGCGCTCCAAGTAATTAAATCGTTAAATAATTTAACAATGTAAAATGGGACATGCAGTGCACAAGAGGTAACTTGAAACAGGGTGGGACATATATGTCCCACTGGGTCTCAAAGGGTTGAAGTGTTTATACAGGTTTATTCAAAACAAAATACATATAGGTCCATGTTAGAGTTTCATTTTCCCAACTAAAACAAAAAATATACGCAGTCGTTTAGGAGCCGATTTAAAAAAAAAAACCCTTAACCTCTTCAGGGACATAGGCACATCAGTACGTGTACGTTTAAAAAAAAATCCGCAAAATGAAAATGACCGAATTCCTTGTTGCTCAATGGCTATAGCTGTTGCCATTTGCTTTGTTTTCAACCACAAGCAACATCCAATGGACAAGATTCACACATCTTCAGTTGTTTGCCTGTTTTGACAATAAAAAAATATTTTTAACTTTTGATATTAAATTAATTTAACAAAAAACTCGTCCCTGAAGAGGTTAAAATAATCACGCCACCGCGGTGGCACCGGCTAGAAATTAATAAACAACGATGTTGCCAAATTGATTAATTTCGTTTATGAAGATTTATTTCTAATTCGAAAACTGAAGAAACATTCTGGCAGAAATTCTGCTGCAGAATAATTTTGCTATTAATATTGGATCATTATTTAATTGTAACAAAAAAAAGGGCTACTTTCTCATGATTTTAGTCTTTTGTACAAAAAATTAAATGAAATGATTACTCTAAAATAACATACTTTTTTCAAAATTGTTTTTATGTACTCACCATATCAATATTTGGTTAAAACAACGATACATTTATTTATCCATGATTGTACATTTTATCCAAAAAACTACTAAATTTTTAAGACATTAGCTATTTTAACTAAAAAACTTTTAGTCCTCACATCACCTTTTATTACAATTGTACTTAAGTATCGTTAATAACACCCGATTACGTTACATTTTTACAAACAAAAACCTTTATTTTGTTAAAATTTAGCGTGTTATTTTCATTTAAATGACAATCGTAACTCATATCAGTAGAAATTCGAATACATATCACGCAGGCGCGAGCTGTTGAAGCTGTTCTGAACAAAGTTAGCTGTAAACAGTTCCATGGCCGCGAAATTGTTTTAATAAATTATTTATAAATTAGGTGTATAAACATTTTACCAACGCTTGTGCATTTGTTTTATGTTATAGTGTGTTTTTGCAATTAATATTTTTTTATTAAAGTGGCGTTGAAACAATAAGGTATTTTGTGTAATTTTCGGGTTAAAAGATTATGATTATTTGTTTTTATTTGTTCAACGGTATGTTGTGAATTGAATCTTAAAGTGAAACATAGAAAAAATGGATTCCTTGAACCAAGGACACGTGTTGGAATAAAAATCCGCGCTCTTTATTGAAGGACATTGACTTTGGTTCAAGAAAATGCCAGCCTTGAAACAAGAGAATATGGCTTTGAACATATCCAAAGACACGTGTCCTTGGTTCAAGGAATCCGTTTTTTCTATGAAGTGATTTTTTTTTGTATTTGTTATAATAAAACAATGATTGAGTATTAAACCAGCTCTTAAATCAGTAAAAAGTAAACTGTTTTTCAACCCTGATAATTTCAACAACCTGGTAAGCGACTCGCTATAAGCGAGATAAAAAACCTGGAAAGCGAGATAGAAAAGCAAGGTAACACCACAACCTTACGAGTAGCTCGGATAAGGTTTTTTTTTAAATAACATTTTTGATTTTTTTTAATTCTTGAAATCGATTTCTGGAACCTACATGAGTTCCTGTTTTTTTTATGACCCTATTTCTGAATAACCCTGTATAATGCCATGGGCGGATTTAGGGGGGACATGGGGGCCATGCCACCCCCCAGCGAGATATATTAGCATAGAAATACCTTCAAAATTATATTTTTGGTGAAGGCGAGATTTTTATGTTTATGGATGCCCCCCCCACCCTTAAAATTAAATAAATCCGCCCCTGTGGCTCTGGAAAAAATAGCGCTGATCAAAATAGCGTGTCCCAAAATAGCGCGTACACAAGAGCGCTAGGACAAAACAGAGCTGGTAAAATAAGCGCTAGGACAAAACAGCGCTGGTTAAATGAGCTCTAGAATAAAATGATGCATCATAAAATAAAGCTTGGATAAAATATATCAAATAATTTAATTGAGAACAAAACAATAAAATAAAAAAAATACAAAGAAAATATGTTAACGCAAACCATTTTTCCATAAAAAAAAACACCAAATCAGCAAAAAACCAAACCAACCAACGTTAACGCAAACCAACGCTCCATACTAAAAAAAAAGCAGCAGGCGAAAAACCAACGTTAACGCAAACCAACGTTTTCTATTAAAAAAAAAACACCAAACCAGCAAAAAAACCAAACCAACCAACGTTAACGTAACAAAGTTACCCATAAAAAAACACCAAACCAGCACAAAACCAAACCAACCAACGTTAATGTAAACCAACGCCCCCAATAATTTTTGTGGACCTGATGCGCACCGTAACCCTAAATTCATTCAGAAAGCGCTCTTTTGAGATACGCTATTTTGTCCAAGCGCGCTTTTGAGACGCGCTATTTTGTCCAAGCGCTCTTTTGGGTCGCGATATTTCGTCCAAGCGCTCTTTTGGGTCGCTCTATTTTGTCCAAGCGCTCTTTTGGGTCGCGCTATTTTGTCCAAACGCTCTTTTGGGTCGCGCTGTTTTGCCAGCGCTCATTTGACCAGCGCTCTTTTGAAAAGGAGCGCAGGCTATCAAAAGCAAATACAAAGTTTGTTGACACATTAGACTCCAGCGCGTGACCGACACCCAGCTAAAGTTTGCATTAGCGTGTGATCGGCAGTGAACGTGTTAAATATCTACAAATAGATACACTAAGGAAATCTTTACTTAGTTTACGTTGCTTGGCGAACAATGTAAACTTACTGGTTTCCATATTTGCCAAAATTGTTAAAACACTGTAACAATTGTACGTAATAATAATTTGTTGTTTTCTGTGTGTGACCATTTTTAATTATTAAACATTTGAACTGAATATTTTAATTTTTCTAAAAAGCTGTTCATTGCCAATTTAAACTGATATCGGTCTGATCTGTAAACAACCTCAACTCATATACCCGAGTTTTTTTTCATAACCTAATTATTTAGAGCTTTGGCATAATTTTGACACCAAATTAAAAAAAAATCTATTGATTACAAACTTTTTCTGTAAGATTTTGTAATATAGTGAACATTTACTCCCAAAAAAGTCTCGTGACCATATGTTGACATATGGTCACGTGACGTGTCCTTCCTACTTTGCCATTCATAATCATAGAGTAGAAGAGAGCGCACGATAGTAACGTGACTTGCTTGCGAGAAAATGTTCACTATAGTTATCTACTTTTATCTTTAATAATTCAAGAAAAAAAATACTCAGTACTAGCACATAGGTATTAAGAAAATTTACACCTTAGAACAATAATTATTATTAATAATATAAAGAAAATTTTCGATTTTCCGTTAAAATACGGTTAATCAAAAACTTGTTTCACACGAAAGTACAATTACATGGGAAATACATACATGTATATTATATGGACAATGTTCTACAAACAAAAGATAGCGCAGGGTGAAAATTACTAAATGTGTTTACTTTAAACTCAATAGTGCATTGCCAGCAGTCTTTTCCAGGCCTTTCCTTTCGTTGTTTGAATATACTTTTCAACATGGAAATTAGCATTACATGGCTATTGCTTTTTCGTTAAAATACAAGGTGTTTTACGGTAGACAAATCACTTTACTTGTAGCGTTATTAACAAATATATTAAAATGAAACTTTTACATATAAACCTAATTACCTTCAATTTAACATATACAAAAGTTCTTTACTCTTTTTAAAAAATAACATTTTCTTTATCGTTTATAGTTTTTTTCTACTAAAAAATAATTAAATTTTTATTTTTAAAAAAATGAGAATTTCATTAACGGCTGAAGTCGCGACTCCATTAAAGTGAAAAAGGTAGGATGCAATGAAAATATTTTTTTTCAAATGTGTCGTTTATGACATTGAATGTAAATTCTGATAAAACTTTCCTATTTGACAATTGAAGGGCACAGGAGAAAAACCGGCTAAGTCAGTCAAATGTGATTTTTGAGTTAATGCGCACAGATTGTAGCCCGTCAAAAGCCCGTCAAAGGATCTTTCGTTTCAGTGTGCGAGACAGGTGGAAACAGTTAAGTCTGCTGCATTAAGCGATTGAAAATAATTTGTGCTATGAAAAAAAGAGGATAAGATAAGATAAGGATAAGGGTCTTTTCATCGTTTTCTCAAAAAGTTATTGTACAGGAAATATTTCATTATTTTACAGATTAGTCAAC
This sequence comes from Brachypterus glaber, assembly GCA_958510825.1. Taxonomy (NCBI): domain Eukaryota; kingdom Metazoa; phylum Arthropoda; class Insecta; order Coleoptera; family Kateretidae; genus Brachypterus; species Brachypterus glaber. The sequence goes on along the minus strand of OY294053.1, from coordinate 13,108,897 downwards.
TTCCAGTAATACAGTAATACATCACGTGTTTTCCCAAAAAAGTCAATATAAAAAAAAATACCTTCAGATCATAAGTAACAAAAGGTGTCTTAGCCGGTTTTATCCCTGTAACCTTCAATTTATTACCTACATTACCTACATTACGCGAATACGGTCGATTAAAAAGAATAATACTAAAAATAAAATTATGTTGAATAATAAAACCGATTTTATATCGATTTATTTATTTTTTTAATTATAATGTATATTTAATATTTAATAAAAAGATAGTGCACAGTGATACCAGAGAAAAAAAAGTGACAAAATTCTGTTTTTTTTTTTTTTTTCATAGGGCCATATTTTGCACCGCTGCACTGTGGGATGAGAAAAAAAAGATGGACAAAAATAGGCTATAAAGTAGTCCAACGTAATCGATTTTAAGGAAAGGGCTAAAACACTTAATATTTGTCATATATATAAAAGTTAAAAATACAGTCTTATCCATTTTAATTAAAATATTCATTTCAAGGTCTTCAGAATTCCGTGAATTGAATTTTATTGTCCAGGTATAGGAAATATATTATATTAGCCTAGTAATTTCTTAAATTAAAATATATAAAGTTGGTTTTAAGTATGCAAAAAGGTAATTGAAACTTAAAAGATTAAATAAAATTGTAAAATCTTAAAGTTAAAAAATTGTCCTCATTTGCCAGACTCAATATCTTATGCATTTTTGTCTTTAGTTATAGTAGTAATATAAAAAAAGTTGCCAAGTTTTGCCATTTTCAAAAAAAAAATCTAAAATTTATGTTCAAAATAAAACGCTATAAAAATCATTGCCAAATTGCCAAATTTTATTAAATAAATAATTAATCATCAGAACTGTCATCAAAATCATCATTTTTATCATC
>OY294053.1:13062277-13107807 GCA_958510825.1 Brachypterus glaber | reverse complement strand
GATTCGGCCTTCAAAGCATTAAAGTCCCCTGGCAAGAAAATAAATATTTTTATTTTTATATTAAATTTATTTATATTGGAATTTATTTACTTAAAACCTAACGGGAATATAATGTACCTTCGAATATACCTTAGAATGGGCTTACCTACTGTTAGTTTAATGTTAGTTTTAAACATTGAAAACTGACGTCGCACCCACAATTAAATATGGCGATTATATAAAATCCTACTATTTAGTCTATTTAAAAACCCTATAGTTTTTTTACCATAAAGTAATTTTTATGAGTAACCACGTAATTACTTTATTAATAGATAATAATAATTATTCTCTGTTTTACAATCATTTTGTAGATAGGCTTAAAAGTTCCCTTACTTATTAGTCATTCATATATATATATATATATATATAATGTTCCAAAACAGTGCACTGCAGTGGCCGGAACCTATATTATAATGTTGAAATAATAGTTACTATATATATATGGTATTTAGTAACTTCTTATTGTGACTAAACTGTCGGAGCTTTAAGGTTGGAACTGTAATGTAACTTGGTAGTAATTGTATTGGTTAAGGTAAGGTAAGTAATAAAAGTAATGCTTTTGGTAGTAATTACTATTATGTAACTGTTAAAAATAGATTTTATAGTATTTAATACATAAAGTAGTATATTAAGTCAAATTTACATAATTTCGACCCATGATTGGTAACAGTTTCAGTTATTTAGGTAGCGACTACAAAAAATGCTAGCTAAAAATGCTCAGGGTTCATATTGTTCTTAGGTACCTGCCACCACATAGGTGGCTCGATTAACTTTTTAGGAAGTGCTTTTTTGGTAATACTCTTTACTTCCTGCAATGTACATACGGTCCCCATAACCCAGTTATAAATCTGTTTTAGGGATAGCTAGTGGCCAATTATCCTCCGTGAATCCATAATCAAACTTACTTCCTTCCCAGGGCAATCCAAATATATAGTAATTGTTAATTACTAGAATTGGTTTGTTTCCCTTGGTTTCTTTATCCTATCAATAATTTAATTCTTTGCAAAATAATTTTAAAATGACCGTAATTTACATTTGTCAAGCTTAAGATAAAATTCCCTTTTAAGTTACCAAATCGCACCATCTAGTGTGAAAAATTTCATTACTCGTTCGTAACAAATGGCTGCCATTCATATTTGCCAATCATCCAGAGAGAATTCCTGCGCCCCCCCCCCCCCGACTTTATTTGATTAATTGTTATAAACTTAAAAAGTAATTATTTTTTGTATAAAACAGTCCAATGATACTTTGTTTTAGTTCGTCATTAGTACCCAGCCCGTATTATTCGACGTATAATACACTGGTAAATTTACATCCAAGGGTGGTTTGATAATGAAAATCGAAAATTATAATTCCTGGCTTCCCTTTTGAGAAAATTAAGAGAATACTTATGTATATATCTGCGAGTCGGGGCCCTCTTAATTTATCTATTCGAGCCGGATTTGCCAAATTAGTACAATCGAATGAACATAATTAGACGATTATTAGTTTAATAAACTAGTTATTTTACGTTTTACATATTTGGACTTTTTTCCAAAACAAATTATTTACTTCGTTTTATATAATCTAAAAGAGAAAGAAAACTCAGTCATGATATAAATATCGTCTATTTCACGTAACGACGTAACTGCACTGTAAAAACTAAAATGCTGGTTTGGACTTTTTCAAAAAAGAAATATCCAGTTAATAAAAATCACAGAAAAGTTAAAATTTTGGAGAAGGCGCAGAGTTCACACTGTAAAAAGTAAATAGAATATTCAGTTACAAATGAATAGGAAATCGGAAGTTATTATCCTATACACTGCCGTGCTAGTCCAAACCAAAGTCAATGTCCTTGAATAAAGAGCGCGGATTTTTATTCCAAAACCCGTGCTCTTCATTCAAGGACATTGACTTTGGTTCAAGAAAATGCCAGCCTTAAAACAAGAGAATATGGCTTTGAAAATATACAAAGACACGTGTCCTTGGATATGGCCAATTAAATTATTTGGTTGTGAGTAACAGATTTTATTTGAGTCAAATAAATATGAACTATGTAAACAAATATTGTATTTTCAAAAAGATTTATTAATATATAAAAAGATTCTCGTTTTGAAGAAAAGTTTCAAAGTAAATTATATTTCAATTCAATATTTCAATATCTCCAACGTTTCGGTCCTTATTGTAGAATCTTCTTCAGGGAATACACATTACAATAATAAAAATATAAATACATAAAAACTGGATAAAATATGATTATAAATTAATGAAACATTTCATATTGAGAAAACTTCAAGTCTAAAGGTATTAGGTAGGTGTAAATCTTAGAGTTACTGTATGAATTTGACAATATATTTTTTCAGTCACACAGGTGTAATAGGGTGCTGGTCCCAATTATAGCCAAAAATATTAATTATCTAAGGCATTAATTTAGAACCACACACTATTATTTGGAGGCGTATCAAATACAAATAGCTGTATAGTTGCTATTTGGGTAGCGTGCCACCAGTAATAATATTACATAATATTATCACAATATCATATATCATATGATAACAAATGTTAATATAATAATCTAATTACTATTTAATACTTATCTGACTTTCTTAGATGTTTCTTCGATGTCTTCATATATCACTAACTTTATATAGAAATGTGAAAGGTAAAAAAACTTCAAATATATTTTAAATTAATTAAAATATATCTTGCCAATAAAACAAAGGGATTAAACAACAATTAAAAGAATTTAATAAAAAAAAAATGAAAAGTTTAAAACAAATAAAACAACAAAATATTTTAATTTGAAATGAAAAAATTATGATTAAATAGCATCTTTACCCTTCAGATATTTCTATACTCGCGACTCTAAATTTTACTTTAAATTTTCACATATTACGTTAATTCTACAACTTCTCTAAGACCCAACTTTACTAGACGACTACATATTTCCGAATCCCATTTTTGACCATAACTAAAAACAGGCAAAGATTTCCCTTCTCAGAGATGCCGATATACCAGTCATAAAACTATTAACCTAAATATCTGAGGAGTTTTCTGCCAAAAAATTATATTATTATAAAAATAATATTAATTGAAAAATTACTTTAAATCACTGAAAATGAATTTAAATTTAATTAAGAGAAATGATTAAAAAAACTACTTCTACTTATTGATTGATATTGATTTTCATGACATTGCTTCGAAGTAGAAAAAACCATTTTTACAAACAATCCCTAACTATTGCCAGTATCTAAAACAACATCATTAAAGATATTCCCATATTTATTAATTAAGAAAACCGAATAAACCAATTAATTAGTCTAATAAAAATGTACACCCTTTTTATGTAAACTCCTCAATCACACAAAATGCAAGCTTCCCAAATACTAATAATATTAGCATCTGTAAAAACAAACAGCAAACCACCCGTTAAGAACAATGCTATGTCACGTTCAATAACCAAACAAATAAAAATATAAATACTCAATATATACAGGGTGACCACTCTGTTACAATACTCCCCCCTTTTAAAAAATCAGATTAATTTGAACAAAACTTTAAATTAATTGATTTAGATACTATTTATACAAAACAAAATGGCAATATAAATCTTCTGAAATGGACATCATCTTCTTCTTCTTTCTTCTATAATCTTCACTCCTAACTCTGGCACTCAGACAAACCAACGCTAATTCTTCTTGAGACCTACTCAATCAGTCTCTTATAATAAAAACCCATATTCAAATTAATGAACTACTTTAGAACCTACTCAATTCAATCCCAAGTAGCACAAAAATCTAAAGTGATTAATATTATTCTTCTCTATTAGCATTACCATCATATATGGAATGAATATGGAAAACAACCAAAACAAAAGAAAAAAGAAACGGAACTGTAACAAAAAAAAATTAAAACGTTCAAACTAAATTTTATTTCCCCAGTTTTCACGAGAAAACGGGAAAATATCAAGTGCCTGTCAAGAATCGGTGTATCAGTGTAACTTCAGTACAACTCCATAATAACTACAAAACCTTAGAAAAACTCCTAACTTTACCCAACCTTTAAGGTAACTTCAGCAAGCTTAAAGTTTAACTACTAACTTCTTCTGATCACATTGTCAGCACTTCCACAAACTCCTGAAGTTTGGATACAACCAACAACCTTAACTTGACAAAAACTTCTCGTTATTCAAATATTCTCAACACAGCATCATTATTGACAAACCAAACCTAAAACTCATAAAAAAAACATTAGAAACAAAGCATTACCATTTATACCTAAAATTTAATTAATTCCTTAATAAACGCAAAACTTTTCTCATAATAAAAAACACATATGTATACACACAAAATAGTAAGTTACTACCTTTAACGTTTAACTTAAGTTTCATTATTAATTTAAACTTAATTACAAACATTTGATTTCTTTATTTTAACTGTTTCATAAAACTCTATTCTAAACAAAACTTCAAAAAAATGTAAAAAAAAAAACTTCATTAAAAACTTCAGCTAAAATTTGATTCAAGTTTGTATTTGTGTTTGTGTTCGTGAGGTACCTCTTACTAAATATTACTAATGTACTAGTACTCTAATTAATTAATTAACTAATTAATCTTTAACATAATTATTCTTTATTCTCATATATATTTACATATCTCTCAACTAGTATTCTTTGTGAATTTTACCTAAATAATTGTAACCGTTACCATTCATGAGTTGTTATTACGTAGATCTCACTAATTATATTACTTTACGGTCTTAAAACAATTAAAAATATTCTGATTATTAACTGAATTATATATTCTACCAAAAACATTACTTTTAACTTTTTTACTAAATAGAAATAACAAAGTTGCTTAATTACGCAGCTACTCAACAAAATGATTACCAGGGTTATATTACAAAAATGATTTAAAATGTGCATTACTGTCGCCATAAAAAAAAATTACCATAATCTACTTTAAAGTAACCATTGCTATTACTACGATTTTAAAACTTTATACATTACGAAACAGTAAAAAATAACTACCACACAATTACGTGGATACGTAGTAACTGTTTTGTAACGAGATCGTTCTGTACTAAGTTACAAACATGTAACAAGATATTAATTATTACCCTTATTATTATTCCATATAACAATTATAACTGTAACTAGTCTTAATCTGTTTTAATTCTGATAATGATTACGTAACGAAAACCAAAAAATACTAGTTACATTATTTACTCATTTTTTATTTCCTAATTATTTACTCATTAGTTTATTTATTATACTCAATATTTACTAATTTATTTATTAACTTATTTTATTTTCCTTATTTTACCTTACTTCTCTTATTTATCTACCCATATGTATATGTACCTATTCTTTTACTTATTATACCCAATATTTACTAATTTATTTATCAAATTATTTTATTTCACTTATTTTACCTTATTTTACTTATTATACCGGTAAATACTTTTTAATTAAAACAATACTTTCATGGTATACCATACTAACACTTTTAGCTTCTGCTAAAAATTTCATTTCGGCTGTATAATATAAACAAAAATCTCATTTTAAAATTCCTAATTTGCTTAACTTTTGAAGCAAATGTATAAAAATATACCTATAAACTCAATAAAACCTCTTTTATAACTATACCTTTTTATAATTCATTTCGAAATCTCTAAAAACTTTAAATACTTCCTACTATATAAACCAATAAAACTTAATCAAATTATTACATTAATACATCATTCTGAAAAATTAACAAATATTTATTACGATATTTTCCACTCAAAACTTTTCAAAAGAAAACGTGTTTGTAACACTACAAATGATATAAGCTATACTTGATTAGTCCATATCTTATGGTTGTTAATCAGTTTAAAAAAATATAGCTACAATCTTTCATTTAGACTTCTAGGTTCAAATATTATTGCAAAATACTTTCATTGATAAATTAGTCTGTTTTAAACAGAGGTTTCAGCTTCAAACCTTAAAAATTAAATCAATTCCTATTTTTCTAACTGAAATTTATGTAGATTACAAACTTTCAAAAAAACGTAATTACTTAACTCATTATTACTTAAAAAAAATAACTCGCTAACCCAAGAACTCATATACTCAAAATTTATTATTACCAAACTAAACGTTTCTTATTGCCCTTCTTATTCTTATTACGATAATGAAAAAATGTAATTTTATAAAAAAAAACTCGTAAAAAATCAAAAATAAACAAAATTATGTGCAAAAAATAAATTTTAATTTTTATAATATCAATTTAGGCTTTTCTTAAAAAAAACTGAGAGTAATTTAACAAACAAAATTTTCAAAATACTTAAAACTTTTAAAAATAGTCAGTTATTGATAGCATCTTCAAAAAAAACGACAACTTTTTTTAAAACAAGAAATTATGCATTTTAATGCGCAAAACAATAAAATTTTGCATTAGCATTCACAGACTTTTATTCAACCAATCATACGCACATTTATTCTCGGTGGCCACCTTAACATACAGATAAAACATAACATATGCAATAATTATTACTTAACATTTGAGTACTATCGATAACTGCAAAAATAACTTCAAAAAACATTTATTTATATTTTAAAAATAAAACAAACGTTAAAAACTAATAATTTCTTGGAAAATATATTTAACTGTAACTTATGCCAATTTTAAGCCTTGTTATAACTAAATTTCTTCATAACTGCAAATATTAAAACTGTATTTCAAAACTACTCTCTGCACATAAACTTTTAAAAACAAATTCAACATAATTATGTTTATTAAAATTAAAGAAAACTTCAGTGTCAAAAAAAAATATATTTAAAAAAAAACAAATGGCCTTTTTATCTAAAAAAAATCTTAGCGAGTTGTCATGACAATTATACATAAAAATAGATCAGAAAATTAACTTTCAAAAATTATTCAATAATATTTACGCTAAACGTTAAAATAAGCTTTTTTAAGCTCAATGACGATAAAAACTATTTTTAACATGAAATTATGCTTTTCTCATTTGTAAAATATTAATACGTCTATTATCTTAAATTTTCATTATAAATTTTAAAAATACTTTACACAAAATATTGAATTAAAGGGTTTAAATGTACAAATTCTTGACCTGCACAAAAAGGTTCACAGCACATGTTTTTACATGTTGTCAGTTAGGGCCTAAAATTAATGACGCTTAGGATTTTGGGGTGAAAAAAAAAACGTAAATACTGGTTTGTATAAACAAAACTTTAAAATAAAGACAACAAATTCAAACAAATAATATTTTCGAAAATAACAAGGAAAAAACATATTTTCATAAATTTTCTGATCTTTTTTACTTAGAAAAATATCGTAATAATACAAAACTACGTTTCTACTCATATACAAAAACTTCGGTCTAGTTATTATAATTAAATTTCCCCTTTTAAAACAACAGTCAGTACCTAATATAATATTCATCTCTACCTGAAAATGTACCGCTAACTTCCGGATTTTGCGTAATTATATGTGATTCGTTTTCGGAATTAGTCCCATAATAATCCGACTCAAAATGTACTTGTTGGCTATTTAAATTACTATAAACTGATAATCTTGCTTTTAGCGGATATGAGAAAATCGTAACATTAACATCAACGTCTTTAAAAATATAACAAATCATATCCTTTACTTTAACCCAATTAAGCTGATCTAAACCACATCCTATTCTTGGCAAACCCAAATATTTAACATTGTTTTTAATTACGTGATTTCTTAGCTCTAAAAGTGTCTTCCACAAAATTTCATATGTCGGCTTTTCGTATGAATACTTTTTCGTTACCAAATAATAAATAAACCTATCATTATCCTTCAAAACTGCCAAACCGCCTGTACGAACTTTTTGATTTCTTAATTGTTCTAATTTACCAAATTTTGACTTAAATTGAGTTGCAATTCCTTTATTCATATCTAAATCTTCTGAAACACAGTGAGCGAGAGAAACATTTTCCGGGCACAAAAATATGTCTTGGTACTTTTCCTTAATTTTGTAATCGTCCGCTTTGTAATTAATTGATTTAAAATATTCGTAATTATCCTGATCTCTAATTTCGGTACCCTTTATAGTATCATATTTAAAATTGTAAAAACCCAAATTTCCTACCGGATTGTACCTTTGAAATTTCCGCCCATCATAAAAATTATTGTACCTATTGCGTGTTTTATTATACCTAGGTTTAAAATTATAATTACTATTAATATTATAACCGTTTCTATCATTATTACTATTATTACCGCAAAATTCATTATTATTATTATTATTTATTTCATTGTGTAAAACAGATATTTTGAGATTATCCTGAAATTCTATAAATTGATCGTGAAAAGTTTGTTTAATTAATTATCTAAGGCATTAATTTAGAACCACACACTATTATTTGGAGGCGTATCAAATACAAATAGCTGTATAGTTGCTATTTGGGTAGCGTGCCACCAGTAATAATATTACATAATATTATCACAATATCATATATCATATGATAACAAATGTTAATATAATAATCTAATTACTATTTAATACTTATCTGACTTTCTTAGATGTTTCTTCGATGTCTTCATATATCACTAACTTTATATAGAAATGTGAAAGGTAAAAAAACTTCAAATATATTTTAAATTAATTAAAATATATCTTGCCAATAAAACAAAGGGATTAAACAACAATTAAAAGAATTTAATAAAAAAAAAAATGAAAAGTTTAAAACAAATAAAACAACAAAATATTTTAATTTGAAATGAAAAAATTATGATTAAATAGCATCTTTACCCTTCAGATATTTCTATACTCGCGACTCTAAATTTTACTTTAAATTTTTACATATTACGTTAATTCTACAACTTCTCTAAGACCCAACTTTACTAGACGACTACATATTTCCGAATCCCATTTTTGACCATAACTAAAAACAGGCAAAGATTTCCCTTCTCAGAGATGCCGATATACCAGTCATAAAACTATTAACGAAAATATCTGAGGAGTTTTCTGCCAAAAAATTATATTATTATAAAAATAATATTAATTGAAAAATTACTTTAAATCACTGAAAATGAATTTAAATTTAATTAAGAGAAATGATTAAAAAAACTACTTCTACTTATTGATTGATATTGATTTTCATGACATTGCTTCGAAGTAGAAAAAACCATTTTTACAAACAATCCCTAACTATTGCCAGTATCTAAAACAACATCATTAAAGATATTCCCATATTTATTAATTAAGAAAACCGAATAAACCAATTAATTAGTCTAATAAAAATGTACACCCTTTTTATGTAAACTCCTCAATCACACAAAATGCAAGCTTCCCAAATACTAATAATATTAGCATCTGTAAAAACAAACAGCAAACCACCCGTTAAGAACAATGCTATGTCACGTTCAATAACCAAACAAATAAAAATATAAATACTCAATATATACAGGGTGACCACTCTGTTACACAGGAACTCTAGTAAAAATGTTGTGGTAAATTTTATTATGTTATTAGGTGTAATGTATTAAAAAAAAGCTATTAAAAAATGGTGTTATAATAATATTATTTAAATGTTTTGTGTCTGTTCTGAGAATCTTTTTATATGTTTTAATAAAAGAACGAGAAACATAATAATATTGATTTATTAATGGGAACAAAATAATTTATTTTACAGAAATAAAATTTATTTATCACAACCAAATAATTTAATTGGCCATATCCAACCAAATATTTAGTTGACATAAATAAACTGCTTTATCAGTGCAGTTTTTATCAACCAATCATTTAACAATATTTCTGACCACGTGTTTATTTCTGTCCCATCGTATTACAGTTATATCGTGCATTTTCTACTGTAGAAAATTCTAGTGAGAATATTTGTTTTTTTTGTTTTTCAGTAGGTATATCTCTTTTACAATAAAATTTCATACCTAAAATTAATTAATAATTAAATGTGCTTTTTATAGTTATTGTTATTACTTTATTATTTACCAAAAAATACAACAAAATTATCTTTTTATAAAATGTAATGACAGTTTTTCTAGGTTAACTTTTTAATACGAATGAGCCTAGCGCGGTACCGTGAACTTTTGACAGAACCGTTTACGGTCCGTAATTTGCAATTTAAAAATGGACAAAAAAAGATTTTAGTTTAGCAACTGAAAATGGAATTAAATTAACCAATTAAAGAATATGCCATCCAAAACAACGTTAGCGTAAACCAATGTTTACGTTAGAGCACTAGTTAGGTAGGTTTGTTAGGGTAGGTGAGTAGTTTAAGTGGTTCCACAGGAGAATACCGACATATCCACAATTTTAGCAAAAACATTGTTGAAATCAAGTCTGTTATACGCCAAAAATTTGCGCTATCATTCTTAGGTTAAAATTGTTTGTCATTAACTATGACAATTTTAATATTTTTATCCAAATTTTCTAATAAAATAACTTTTTTTAAGGTGTTTTGTTCATAAATTGCATAGAAGATACAGTGAATTCTGTTTACAAACGGTTCTGTTTAAAATTATAGTTCTAAAATGTTTATAACTTATTCACATGTAAGTAGTAATATGTTTGTATTTCTTTACCAAATAGAATCAGTATTTTAGCATAACTCATAAAATTTCTTATTAACTAATGTATTACCAATGCTGAATGTCCATTAGGGCTAATAACTGCTGATTTAAAACCTTGTTTTATATCTTTTAAAATCTCTTGATGCAGTTTTAGGTAATTTGGTAGATCATTTGTAATAATTTAATTCATACTTTATTATTAACGAGGCTCTGATTTTACGAAATATCTTTTAGTTTAGAAAGAAAATAAAAATAAAGAAAATCTATTTTTACCTAAAACAAATACATACGTTTAATTAGTTAACCAAAGCAACAAAATATTATCAAAATGCACCATTGATTAGCTCTGTACACGGGAAATATAAAATTACTCCATTTTAAATTTAATTCTTAAATAGCATTTATTCGAAAATATTAAAAAAGATAATGCAAACTGTCATAAATTATTTTCTGTTATTGTCAAACTTTCATGTCAAATAGAATAACAATCAAAATGAAAAATTATTTTGTTTAAATTTTCCTTTTGATGACGCACTTCCGTCCGCCATTTTCGTTTTGAGATTTTGGGTATGTCTGTACTCTCTTTGTGTAGTGTGTAAACTACCTACCCACCCTAACAAACCTGCCTATCCAGTGCTCTAGTTTACGTTAGAATTAGTTTGGTTTGGTTTTAGGCTGGTTTGGTGTTTTTTTAATGGGGGGAGTTGGTTTATGTTAACGTTGGTTGCGCTTGTTTTGTGTTTTTTTTTGTAAAAATTTAGTTTTAATAACCTCAATATCCACATTGTCCTGCCGTTTTTGACCATTATCGTTAATCGCCGGTCAAATATGTTAACATGAAAATATTAACAACACTGCCCGCCCACAACGGGCTACAACGACAATGATATTAACGATAATGACCAGGGAAATAGGACATTCACGTCATTGTCCGGCCATTATCGTCTTTGTCCGTAACATGTCTACTACGTACTTTTTGTCCGTAACATGTCTACTACGTACTGATAAAAAGGTACTGAAAATTACAGTATTGGTTTTGTGCAAAATACCCAACTTATTTTGAATTTTTACAGATTTACTATATTTTACCATTTTTTTGGAATTTTACACAAAAACTGTGATATCACTTAATTAATTTTGTGATATCACTAATTAATTTTGTAATTTTTAAATATCAATCTTGTAATTTCAAAATGTATTTTTCTAATTTAAAATCACAAATTGTTTTGTAAAAGTATAACGTAATTTGGCAATATTCCTACGGAATTTTGTGATTTTACCAAATATATTTCAGAATCTATTATCCCAACACCCTGGGCATGCGCGGCAAGTGCGCTTCCATGATTGATTTAATCGACTATCAAATAACATTTAGACAGGTACACATCGCGACGCTCTACTATTTTTGAGTGTTATAACTTGTTTAATCGTGAAAATTATGTGCAGTGAATTGTCGTATGCTCAATATATAAGATAATATCTGTATAGGTGTTAGTATTTACGTATAGTCATTAAGAAAATAACATTTTGTTTTATAAAGATAAATCTAATATAGTTCTTTTATGTTTATGCAATACTAGTGTTAATTTGTTCTTTGTTCTTCAGAATAATATTTTAAAGTTCATAAAATCACTACAATGTTTCAAAGTACTTTTCTATTTTTTCAGTCAATCAATGTCAATCATAAAGGTAATTTCATCAAAAACCCTGGTAAATTAAATAAATATCTAACATTTTCTTCCCCCCAAAAGTATTTAAAAATAACATATTTCCCAAAAGTTCTTAATTTTCATCTTCTTTTTTCTGTATAATTCTGCACAATTTGGAAACAGGTCTTCTTAATATTCCAGTTACTGTTTGAATATCTGCCACTCTTACTCTACCATCTGATCCTGCACATACTGCAGCCACAATTCCTTTTGGCCAGCTATTTCTAGGATTATTAGTGTCAACTAAAATGACTACATCGTTAATGTTTAAATTTTCTTCAGTACTCCCGTGCCATTTTATTCTTGTATTTAAGGTAGGTAAGTATTCTCTTAACCATCTTCTCCAGAAACAGTTAGTTAAATTCTGTGCAATTTTCCAGTTTTTTCTAAGTTTTAAATTCATGTCTTCAGCACTACCTAACAGTGGTGATCCAGAACGTTGACCAATTAAAAAATGATTTGATGTTAGGCAGTCTGGATCTTCAAAGCCCCTTTAAGTACTATTCTTAGTGCAGTTTTGACTGATCTAATAAGTCTTTTCCATGCTCCTCCAAAATGTGGTGCTGATGGTGGTGAAAAATGCCATTTTATTCCTTTAATAGTCATCTTACTTATTATTTCATTTTGGTTATGTATTTTTAAAACGTTTCTTATTTCTCTGTCAGCTCCTCTTAGATTCGTAGCATTATCAGAATACAGATTTAATGGACAGCCTCTCCTGGATATCATACGTTTTATGGCCATTATAGTGGAGTCAGTTTGTAGAGAATTTGCAATTTCAATATGCACAGCTCTAATTGCCATACACGTAAATATCACACCGTATCGCTTTTCTCTTCTTCTACCAACCCTTACAATTATCGGACCAAAGTAGTCAATTCCGCAATTAGTAAACGGTCTAACAAATCCAGTTACCCTTGGTATCGGCAGTGCTCCCATTTCAGGTATACTGATGCTTTTCTGATTTTACATACCATACAATTTGCAGTGACTTTCTTTCCAGCTGCTCTTATTTGAGGAATCCAATATTTTTCTCTTAGATTATTAATAACTGCTTCAATTCCAATGTGATTGTTCAAAACATGATAGTGATTTATTAATAATTCTGTGAATTTATGATGTCGATTTAAAATAATTGTTTTTTTTTTGTTTCTTCTAGGTATGGAGCATATTTCAATCTTCCTGAAAGTCTTGTGAGGTCTTCGTGATCTAAAAATGGACTTAGCTTGTAAATATCACTATCCCTTCTCACCATTCTTCCCTTCTTTAAATCCTCAAACTCATTTCTGTACATCTTTTTTTGTATATTTCTTATCCATACCTTTTCGGCTTTGTCAATTTCTTCTGGAAATAGTTCTGCCTTTAGTTCTGCTCCTGCCCCCATTTTTATCCTTATTTTACAATTTTCTATAAACCTCAACATCCAAGCTGTTGATCTGATAAGTCTGTACCATTTTGAGAATCGATCTATGTCGGGTAAATAGTTAAATTCTTGATAGATAAATCCAACAACTTTGGTTTTAAGATCAACTTTACATTTTTTCTCTTGGAATGATTCTTTTGGCCAGTGTTCTTCGGGTTTTCTTAAGAAAGAAGGTCCGGAGAACCATGTTTGAAAATCTTCGGGTTTATTCCATTTCGTGGTTCTATCTGCAACATTTTCTTCACTGTTTACCCACTTCCAATTTTCAACATTCGTTTTTTCTTTAACTCTAAAGGCTACAAATGGCTTATTATTTCTTGTGTCCGATTTTAACCAAAGAAGACCAGTCTTAGAGTCACTCCATATAAAAGTTTTACTTATTTTAATAGAATGTTCTTTCTTGATTAAACAATTTAATCTAGCCGCCATAACCGCTGCTAAAAGTTTCAACCTTGGAATTGTAATTGATTTTAAAGGTGTCACTCGAACTTTAGAGATAACAAATGAAACATCTATGTGAAAATCATTCTCTATTCTTAGGTAAGCAACTGTACCATAAGCAGCTTCACTTGCGTCGCAAAAAATGTGTAGTTGTGCTGATTTAAATTTTACTGTAAAGTAACTTCTGGGTATTTCGACTTCAGCTATGCATTTCATAAAAATAGAATATTTGATAGCCTCTGTCGGTTTTGTCAAAATATAATAACCTAAAAAGATTCTAAAGTTGAAAGTCTTAAACAATGCACGAGTCAACCATTAAAATGCAACCATAGTTACTAATAAGTATGGAAAAACTAATTTTTAGGTAATTTAACATCAGCAACAGGATTGGTCAAATTAAATAGCATCCTTTTTAATTAGTATTGAAGATGGATTTTTTTTTAATTTTTTCATATTTTCCAGAGGGTTTTTAATATACCCTCAAATTTCGGCACGCGAGTTCTGGAACAGGCTGTATAACAGCTTTTATAGTACCAATGAACATCAGGTATTATCTATTTTAAAGAGAATAGTTAAATTACATTGGCGAATTAAATCAGTTTCACTAATTATTAACAAAATTGCATATTAAAAAAATCAAAAACTGCGTTTTGAAAGTCAAAGCATAAAAACTGCGTTTTGATAGTCCAGCATTTAAATGAATATGAATATTATTAATAGAATCTCTTGTGATATTGATTTTTTAAGTATTTTTTAGGTAAGTATAGATACAAATAGTATACAGGGGCTGTCCATATATTATGTAAAACCTTTTTTTACTATTTTGGACCTCTCTGTGTAACGCTTTTTTCATTTAACTCACCACACACCATGACACTAGGGGGAGAGGGGGTCTCCCTCCATAGTGTTACGTAACTTATAAATAGACCCATATTGTACATTGTACATACATTCTCAATGTATGAGCCTATTTTGCTTTCCCATTTTAAAATTTTTTTAAATTTCGGAAGGCCTTGTATTCGTGCAAAAATTTTCAAAAAATTTTTTTGCGTATTTTTGCGTTTCATGTCAAGCAAAGAAAAAAAATTGATCGATCAATCGGTCGGTCGGTCGATCGGTCTGTCTGGGAAATCTTGTGGGCACGATAACTTAAGAACGCTTTAATCTAGAGACTTGAAATTCGGCATACAGGTATGTTACCAAAAGTTCTCGCTCTGTATTGTTTTTGGTGAACATTGGGATGCGGCAAGGGGGGCAAATGGGGAAAAATAAAAAAAATAGTAAAAATTGAAAATTGCTATATAATTTAATGTAATTTTATTTTTTGTCCAACTAACTATAAAAAGATATGTGAAAAAAAAACGTGTTTTAGGGGACTTTTAGGGGCAAATATTTGTCTGTGTGCCTCTTAGAGTGGTAGATTTTATTCCATAGTGTTTCTTGACCCAAAAACCATAATGTTACAAATTTTAAACGTTTTGGTGGGCTTAGTCCCTCAAAATCTGGGGCGTATATAAATAAGAGGGGGCGTATAAGGGTTTCGTAAACTCTAATCAGATTAAGCTGAAATTTTGCATAAATCATCCTTAGATATATTTAAGATATTTTGAAAGATATTAAGCAGTGAGTATAAACAATCTATCTATATGTGAAGAAATGAGACTGATAAATAGCGAAGATAATAATGAACATGAGACTACAATAAACACCACCACAAATTTTTTATATCCTCGCCTCTCACAAATGAGCTTAATGGAAACGATAAGCCAAAAATCACAAATATAAATAATCGACCTCTCAAAAACTCTAATAATCATCAACAAAACTATCTAGATCTAAATATTGCTCACATAAATATTCAAAACCTTGGGAACAAAGCAAATGAAATGGAATTGTTTACCGCTGAGCACAATCCAGATATACTATGTATCACAGAAACATGGGTTCTCGCAGAGGCATCCGAACACATACCGATTCAAGGCTACATAAACCAAACCAATTATTGCAGAAAAAAACATATCCACGGTGGAGTCGCAATCTATAGAAAAAATAACCCTTTTATAGACGTGAAAGAAATAAAAACAACTCAAGATTACGCAGTCGAAATGCATATTGAAATCTGTGGCATACTTCTTACCATCGACTCAACAAAGTATTCTATAGTATCGTGTTACAGGCCTTGTAATGGAAACGTCAACTTGTTTATTAAAAATCTTTCATTATTCCTCACGCATGTAACACTCAATGTCTGTCAAAATATTATACTGTGCGGCGATATAAATATCAATAATATGGAAACTGGTACAGACAAAAACTTGTTCTACGATTTGCTTAAATCATTTCAACTAACAAATCACTGCGAAGGACCAACAAGGATATATACGAATAAAAGAGGTACTTCTATTTCATCCATCGACTATATGATTAGCAATCTTGAAAATAGAAATGTTACTTGTCAGATCGTAAACCCAAACATCTCTGACCACTTAGCCCAAGTTATGAATATAAAAATACCGAAGACCAGATCCAACAATGAACAAAAACCTGAAATAGTGAAACACAGAGTCATAAATTCAAACAACATAACTAACCTAAAGGAAACATTATCAAGCGAAACGTGGGAGGGTATAAACGACCAAGACATAGACAAAGCTTTTAACTCTTTTCTTAGAAAATTTATGCAGTACTATGAGCAAGAATGTCCTGTTGTAACAAGAAAACAAAAAGATACTGAGCACGCCACAAAGTGGATAACACCAGAAATCATACGACAAGGAAACGATTTAAAAGACTTGTTTAAAATCATGAAAGAAAACAATACTGATAACACAAAAAACCTATATAAAGCCAAAAAGAAGTTATACAAACAAACGATATCTGACGCAAAAAAGGATTATAACAGAAAACAAATAGAAAAAAGTACCAACAAATCAAAAGGCATTTGGAATGTGGTGAACAAAGAACTTGGACGTCACAAAACAAAAACCCCAATTACTCTAAAACACGAAAATAAAATGTTCGACGACCCAAAGGATATTGCTAATATCTTCGGAAGCTACTTTTCTACAGCCACAAAAACACAAATGCATAAACATTTCGGCGAAAATATTTCGGAAGAATGTACAACATTCAAAAGAGTTGGCCCTTCATTCTTCTTCGAACCAGTGGAAAAAAACGAACTAAAAAATATAATAACAAACTTAAAAAATACAAACTCGACAGGAACGGACGGAGTATCAGTGAAAGTAATTAAAGGCGTATGTGATTCAATCGTTGAACCATTAGTAACACTTATAAACAATTCCGTATTAAGTGGCAAATTTCCTTCGTCATTGAAACTCGCGTCTACAATTCCAGTTCATAAAAAAGGAGATTTCACAAGTACTGAAAACTACAGACCGATATCACTCCTAAGCATATTTTCAAAAATATTTGAGCGTGTAGTTTACAATAGACTTATAAGTTTTATCGAAAAATACCAAATTCTATCAGAAAATCAACACGGATTTCGATCAGGACGTTCCACTGAAACTGCGTCAGCTCGATTCGTCGATTACATTTATCAAAGCCTGGACAAAAATATGATAGTTATGGCGTTATTCTTTGACTTATCTCGTGCATTTGACACTCTCGACCCAAAATTTGTTGAAACTAAATTATATAATCTAGGAATCAGGGGTATGATCTTGGACTGGATTTTATCTTTTTTATCTGACAGAAAACTTATTGTCAATGTCAATAACACAAACTCGGATATGTACGACATCGATATTGGAGCTGCTCAAGGCTCAATACTGGCTCCCTTAATTTTCCTTCTCTTCATCAATGACTTAAACCTGTCCGAATTCTTTATAAATTTTGCCGACGACACATCAGCGATTGTAACTGCAAAAACTATAGAAGAGCTTAAATTAAAAGTCCAACAAGTCATCGAAAAAATGAATAGCTGGTGCTACAAAAATAAACTGATATTAAATGAAAATAAAACGGTATACATAAACTTTTATAAAAAGGTACCAAAAATAGTTTCCGATAAAACCTCAAATACTGTAAAATTCCTAGGATCATATTTAGATAATAGACTCATATTCGAAGACCAAATCCGACATGTGTGTAAGAAACTTAATAGCGCCTATTATGCCATACTTAAACTAAGACAAAACGTTTGTGAAAATACGCTACGAACTACATATTACGCACTGGCATATACACACCTGTCCTACAATATTTTACTATGGGGAAAATCCACAGAATTACAAAGAGTTTTTGTAGCACAAAAGCGTATTCTCAGATTAATGTACAATTTAAAACCGATGCAATCATGCAAAACGATATTTAAGGATAAAAAAATATTAACGATATATTGCATCTATATATTAAAATGTGCCAGTTATGCCTACAAAAACCCAAATCTCTTCGATACTAACTCTTCAAACCACAATTATGGAACAAGAAAAAATGAAGATCTTAGGATACCAAAACATCAATCGACAATGTATGAGAGGTCTCCGTATTATAACTGTGTTAAAATATTAAACAACCTGCCACCTTCAATATCAAGCCTTAAACCATACCGTACCTTCAACAAAAAACTTAAAGAGTATCTTTGGGAAAAGCATTACTACAAGATGTCCGAATTTATGTCAGATTAACCTGGAACTACCTGTAAATGTATTGTGTTTATTCATTCATGTATTTATTTATTGCAATTTATTTATTTAAATGTTTGTACTTTGACTTGTCTCATGCCATTTAATATGGTCAGAAGATTAAATAAAATTATTATTATTATTATTATTATTATTAAGTCGATGTATAAAAGGGTGTTCAAATGGCAGCCAGTCCTAAAATGTTTTAACAACGAGTGAGTTACGACTTTAAATGCGTTATATCTTCCAACCAATAGAAATTAAGGGAAAAAATATTAAGCAATTTTATTGCATTTTTTGTACTCTTTCATTTTTTGTGCAGTTTTTGTTTCTAGTAGGTTGCAATCAAAAGTTATAGGGCAAAAACGAGTTTTTAGGGTGTTTTAAGGGCCGTTTAAGGGTCTTTCGAAACTCGAAAATCGATAGACTTTTTTTATTGAATTTCCCATCCCAAAATCTATAGGAATACATACTTTTTTTGACTGAGGAATTTTGTCGCAGTTGAAACCTATATTGACTGTAGTATAACTGCGTTTTTAAAGTCAAGCTTTGGTTCAAAAACTAAATTTTTAATATGAAATAAGAAATTTTTATTAATTTTTTTTTGGATCAATAGATCGAATATGCATTAACAGTGTAAACACCATCATTATCTCAATTTTTCAAAAAATGTCAAAAACTGCGTTTTGAAAGTCACCACATTTAATATATAAATATAAAATAACTTCGACTTTTTGTGTTATTATTATTATTAAAAGTTTAATAAAAAAAATATTATTTGTTTTATTTAATATATTATATATTATACATTATTCAATTTTTGTTTTTTAAAAGCAACACTTTTTGGCCTTTTGATGCAACTGTGTTACAACTTAAAAAATAAATAATATTTATTTTTAAGTTATTAGTACAGTAACGTTGGTATTTTATTTACCTTCTTACTGTGCTAACAACTAAAAAATAGAAAGATTTTGAGTTGTGACATTAGCTTAGTTTACACCATAGGTACTATTTTAAGTCCAGGTACTTTTTTTCTACCTATCTCTACAGGATTTTGTACACAGAGATAGGTAGATAAAAAGTATCTGGACTCAAAACATAGTACCTATGGTGTAAACTAAGCCATTATTGCACCAAACGAGCGAGTTGTAAATTTACAAGGTAAATTCACTAGTAAATTTTACAAAATTTGTATCTAGTTTTTAAGGAATATATATTGTAATATTATATTAAAAAAAAACTAAAAATTTAATTTTTATTCCATAAATTTACAATATAAAATGTGTAAAATTCAATTTATTTTTGTAAATGTTTTTTAATTATAAAAAATCCAATTTTTATTCTGGAAATTTACAATTTACAAATTGTAAAATTTAGATATCTATTATTTAGATAAATAAACGTATGTATTGTGTAAATTGCTTTTCACAACTTTTTTGTAATTTTCCCGAATATGTTATGGCCACAAAATTACCCATGATACATTTGGGAATTTTACCAATTCGTTTTTACATTGTGTATGCAGATTATAGGTTGTTAAAAGTAACTATGCAGATTATTGTTCTAGTGAGAATATTTGTAAGTATTTTGTTTTTCAGTATTTCTCTTTTACAATAAAATTTCATACCTAAAACTAATTAATAACTAAATGAGAATGTATTACTTTTTATAATTATTGTTATTACCTTATTATTTACCAAAAAATATCACAAAATATTCTTTTTATAAAATGTAATGACAGTTTTTCTAGGTTAACTTTTTAATATGAACGAGCCTAGCGCGGTACCATGAACTTTTGACAGAACCGTTTACGGTCCGTAATTTGCAATTTAAAAATGGACAAAAAAAGGTTTTAGTTTAGCAATGGAATTAAATTAACCAAATTAAACAATATGCCTGTAAAAATATTAAGAAAGTAATACAACAATTTATATTATTTTTCGATGAAAAATATATAAAAGTTGGTTTGACATAAGTCGTTAAAAAATAATCTTTCGAATTACATACGATTCTTCGAATTATCGGGAATAATTCAGTTTTCAGTAGTAATATCATAAGTGCATGTTGAATTATCGATATTTTTTTTACTGTATTAAAAAAATATTTTGCTTGGCAGTCGTTTGAGTGCATTTTTTGTGTTACAAAATTTTGACGAAAAATGCACGAAAACAATTTCCTTAAGCAAAATATTTTTTTATATACAGTAAAAAAATTATGTATAATTCAAACATGCACGAATGGTATTTTGAAAGACTATTTCTCAAACAAAATAAGGAAATATATAATTTTACAATGTTTTATGTTGTTTTATATTTAAATTAAAAATTTAAGAACTAAACAAACGTATTACTTTACAACTATAATTAAAAATTTAAATCTCAAATTTGCCGCGCTTTTTAAATCCACGATGTTTACTTGTTCGCGAATGTTGCCAAGTCTAAACTTTGCTCGAGGGATATTTTATGCTTGAGATTATTCCAATAAAATAGTTGGTATCACATATAAATAAAGATCATTGCTTTTTTTGTTTAAAAAGTTTAGTTTTCAACTGAAAAGAAATAAAATAACGGATGTTTCCACCCGTAAAAAAACAATTTCCTATCGGTTTCTAATAAACTTTGGCAACGCTGTACTTTTGATGTTTTGATTTCCGTAATTCTTTACTGCAAATATATTTTTAATAAATAAGTGTTTAAATTAGTTTTAGTGGCCTGTTTTTAATACCAAGATTCAATTAAATAAATTAAAAAATGATTGCATAAAGTACAAAATTTCTTCTATATTGAAGTGACTGCTTGTATCTTGAAAACGCGAAAAAAAATAAGGAAAAAATTCCCAAGATGACTGAAGGCACTAGTTCCTCTAGGCTAAAGCCTCCAGATATCTTGATCCATGCGACTCCGATAATGTGTATCGAATTAGCTGACTAGTAAGTTATAACGACAGTATTCCAAGAGCGCGACTTTATTCATTATAAAAGTTTTGTTAGTGGTTGTAAACAACATGTGGCGCCATCTATAGCATAAGGCTGTCAAGTGCACTGAAATTGAAAAATTACACATGCTTGTACTAAATGACATCTATTAAATAATAGCTTCTTTTAGGCTAATAAATTTATTCACTTTTTAAGAGTGATTGTTACAGTGAAAAATTGTCTCACTGTAACTAAAATCTAAATAATAAAAATCTGGTTTACCTTTAGCTTTATATGGAGTGTTTTGGATCCTTGGAGTCAACCACATATTTTAGATTATTTCTGGTTAGCTATTTTAGGCACAATATCTGGTTCTGGTTCATAACCTAACCTCAAACTCGTATTTCCCAAACACTTATATTTTTTTAAGAAATTCTTGATCCTTATTCATTTTGGCCGAAATATTTTTAGACTATCTTGAAAATGAATTTCTTTCTAAGAGTTGCCTTTTTAGAAAGCACATAAAATTTTATGCCCGCTACGTGGATGATATTTTTGTGATTTTTGAAGGTAATGAACAAGAAATTCAAACGTTTTTAAATTTTTTAAATAGTCTACACCCCAATTTAAAATTTACAGTGGAAATCGAGTCTAATTCTTCACTCCCCTTTTTAGACCTTAAATTTACAGTCATTAATAGTGAATTGCAAGTCTCCATTTATAGAAAACCCACAACAACTTCCCATTTAATTCCTTTTCAAGCCTTTAACCCTTTTAGCCATAAAATGGCAGCTTTCCATTCCCTTTTTCACAGATTATTTTCCTTACCCCTTAATAAATCAGATTTCAAAATAGAGTTAGACACAATTTTTCACTTGGCAGAAGTTAATAACTACCCTTTAAATATAATTAAAAAACTTTACAGTAAAAAACTTAATAAATATAGTTTAGCAAAAGTCACCTCCCTTATACCTATTTCAACCCTAAACCCATCATCCTTTTGTAGTATTCCATACATAGGTCCCCCTTCTTTAAAAATCAAAAAACTCCTATCTCAATTTAAAATTTCCGTGTCCTTTTCAGCCCCCTCTAACCTCAACCTCCTATTATCCCATAAAAAGGACAAAATTAATCCTTTGGAAAGGAGCGGCGTTTATAAACTGACCTGTTCCTGTGATAGCTTTTACATAGGCCGTAGTTATCGTAAAATCTGTATAAGAACCAACGAACACTTTCGTTTACTACGTGCAAATAATGTTGATCTAGCAGGTCTTAACTATAAGTCCAACTTTGCCAACCATGTGTTGTGCAACAACCATGACTATGAAAATGAAGTAAGCGTTTTGCATATTTCGAGGAACGATAGAGTTACAGATCTGCTAGAACAATTTGCCATTTTGTACAACAAAAGGTTCCATAGGGATAGGTTAGTTAATGAACAAATAGATTTTTTGAACATTTATGTTTACAATAATGTTTTAAACGTTAGACCGGAGATTGTTGCCTGTCCCCTTACAGAGCATTAATCTTTGGAGTAAATATTTTTGTTTAAAAACTTTTCCAAAAATTTTGTTCCCTTTTTGGTTTGTTTTTGAGTTTTTGATGTGAATTTGCTGCCACCTCTTCAATTTTATTCCAATTACCAAGTTAAATATAAATTAATTTTTTTTTTCTTTTTTTTATATTTATCTACCTTTTTTGCAGTTTAAAGATAATTCCTTTACTCTGTTTGAAGTATAGTTTGGATTATTTTATGATCCCAGATTTTTATTCAATTTAAAATTTTAGATTTCATTAATTTATTTTATTTTAACTTATTGTAGTTTTCTTTTTGTTTAAAATTTTTAAGATTTTATAAAAATAATAGAGTTAAGGTCAGTATGACATTTCTAATAATGTGTACTCAAGTTATTTTGTTTATAAATTTAAAAAGTAAGTTTTTCTAAAAGGAATTGTACCATTTTCAACCTAATTTTTCATTATTTGTAGCTTGAAAATGACTTTATGTTAAAAAAGTCGAAACAATTGTCGCTGTAATGTTTGTTTAATAGACAATAAATTTATATTTTGGAGAGATAACATTTTTTCTATGGTTTACTTATATTTTTGAGTTCAGTAATCCACAGGCATTTCATGTATTGGTTCTCGGGTTAGTAAATCGGATTTTGTTATGATACTTCTATCTAGGGCCAATTAATTTTATAATCGACAAGAATTCATTTGTTTAGAATGCGGTACTTTTGTTTGGCTAGGTATTTTTAAAGATATATTTACAGTGAAACAGGAACTATTGTAGTTTTATCATATAAAGAGTATGGTACACATTTTAAGTGATATTTTCTGGGTAATCTTCTAGAATCGGCCTTATTTGGTTTATTATTTATTATTTATCATATATTTACACTAAACCGTCAAATGAAAATGGAAGTTTGGCGCAAGTGCAAACATTGTTACCGATGGTAACAGAAACCTGTTGTTACTATTTAATTGAAATTGGGTAAATTTTTTTTATTATTAGGGGGACAAGATTGTTTATTCACTGTATTAGAGAAATTATATGTTATTATAATTTATTATTTAAAAACAATAGTAAAATTTTTTTTGATTTGGAAAACAGATTTTTTCTAGAATAAGAAATTACGAAATGACACAAATTTAAAATTTTTAAATAATATTTTAATTCGGTGATAAATTAAACTATATTCAATTTTGCTATTTTGGACTGTCCTGTATTCATCCTTGCTATCATTTCCTATGTCTTCCCTGTAGATTTACTTGTCTTGGTTTCATGTGTGTTGGAAAAATTTAAATTTGGCCTTTTCACACAAAAATTGTGTTTTGAGGAAATCCGTGTCACGCATGATTTCGTCAAAATTTTTTATCTGTTTCCGGGGGGTGTCACGCATAATCCAATTTTTGTGGTCTTCATGGTAAATCTCGGATGGAGACTCTTTCCATTTCTAATTCATCAGTATTATAGTTTGCAAGTTATTTTAGTGATTTTTATTTCTACCAGTCAGGATTTTAAAATACTTTAACAATTTTATAGTAATTATTTTATTTTATTTTGTATTTAATTACTTTTTTTGGTTTTCCGGATTTATTTATAATAATGGTGATTAAAATATTTCTTTTTCTTTTCTTTATACTAATATGGATTTTCTTAAATTAGATAAATTATAATATGGGTAATTCTCTCGGAGCGGATAGCTGGACATACTTCTAGGTCAAATAATATCCAAGTGAGTTCAATTTGATTTTTGATTTTGACCTAATGGAAATTTAAGGAAACGTGGCTTTGCCTTTTCTATTTTTAATATTCGTTAAATTAAATTTCTATTATGGTATGAAGTTTTTCCCATATATATTTTTCCAACACACGTGTTTTCCATTAGGGGGCCTACTTTTGTACTGCCTACTTTGTACTGCTTTCTACTTAAGGACGAGAGACTATTCCCTTACTGCTGTAAACCTATCCCTTCTCTATAACATAGCAACTGTAAATTGTGTTATTTGGCGAAGGAAAATTGGCACGTGCAAACCACTGTTAAGTTATTTAACTTATTTTTATATATTTGGTAACTTGCCAATTTATAGACTCACAGATTGTGCTATTTTTTGTATATTTCTTAACAGAAATTATTATATTATATATTTCTTTGTGATATTTTATATTTTCGTAACCATTACTAATAGTATTATTTTTGTGATTTTTGTATATTTATTTTTTAGTTTTAAAATATATGAACTCTCGTTAAAATAAACACTATTTTCTCTATCCACTAAACTGATAACCCGCGACCTAGCCCTGGTATATAAATTTTATTTGCCGCTCTGGAAGTGCTCTGTTTCAAAATATAATATTTTATATTATATATTTTTTTATTATTTTATTACAGAGTATTTTCAGTGTGACATGATCTTCTTCTTAAATATAAGATAATTTATTATTTTTTTTTTAAATACAAAATTACTTAAAGTGAGTATAACTATGTTTGGAAAACAAGTATAAGAGTATATTAGCTTTAAATATTTGTTATACCCATGTAAAGAATATTATACATAGAACAAGTGTAAAATTTTAAATATATGATTATTCTCTGATAAAGTAAACTTAATATAACCTAAATAACCCAAACTAAACTAAATAAACATAAATTAAACTATATAATTAAATATAAAAAAAATCGTCCAAACCCGGCTCAACGTTAAATGTCCCCAACACGGAGGCCGCGTTTCCCCTCTGTACCGCCAGGCTTATCCTTTGAGTGATGAAACTTTTTGATTTTTTGCCAATTTTAGAGGAAATTTTCCGAAGTAAATCTCTAGCTTCATCACCAAAGGGACCAAAGGTCTCAACAGCGAAGGGTACAAAAACAAAGCGGTCTTCCAGCTCCAAGTATTTTCTGTGTTTTATTTTTTCCGCATTACTTGCAGCCGAACCAGCTTTCTCAGATGTTCGTTTAATATATGAGTCCGCTAAAGTATGCGTGCAAGTCGCATCCCATAATAAAGCCCTGCCCCCTCTCCAAGGAATCAAGGTGATTCCATCCACACGCTTTCCATCGCCCCGACAAATACCAGGCGGCTCCAAAACAGCAGGAAAACCTGCGGTAATAAGAGAACGCTTAAAACCTAGACAAACGACCTGCACTTTTTACGCAGCTGAGCCCGTGAAGGCCATAAACATCGACAGTTTCGCTACAAATGCAGACGTGTTGTTCACACACAGGAATACCAAGACGAAGGGCAACGGAAATGCGGAAGGTGGAATCATCTAATTGATTTCCCAAGGAAGAACAGGGCAAGGCATCTAACCACGCGTTACTTTCAGGAGCTTGAAGTGCTAGGAGACGCGCCTTGCCTTTAGGATCATTACACCTCAGCATCAGATCATTGATCAGAACTTGACAATAGAAGTTATCAAAATTTTTTTGCTTTGTGGGGAAATTATCAGGAAGAGTACTTAATTTACAAAGAGAAATCCATTTATTTAAAGCAAAGTCTAAATCAGAGTCCGAAAATTTGTAAATATTTTGAGGAAGAATTTGTTCAAGTAAAGAAGATACATCGTTAACAGAACCAAGAAAAGCAGGAAAATAAAGGGAAGAAGAATCGCGAATACCCAGGCCACCAAGTTTGGTAGGCAATGTGCTCTGTAACCAAGAATCTGATTCAATATTACAATTTAAAATATCTTTTAGTGTATTATTTAAAATAGAATCATATTTAGCGAGTGACTCAGGGGCGTTCCAACAAGGGGCACAACGAAGCAAATAGGAGACGCGAGGGATAGCAAAGGAGTGTTTTAGTAAAAAGTAAGCAGTATGGCAATTAATCAATTTTAAATTAATAGAAAACCGATCAAAAGTGTCAGTTTTTAAATTGATATATTCAGAGATTTTGTTTTCAGAAATAGGACAGCCAAGTAAATTAAAGGAATTAAGAGGTATATGTAAAATTTCCGGAGCTATGGACGAAAATTTAGAAAAAATTAAAGAATTATCGTTATTTTTAGATATTACAGAAAGTTCACACTTTTTAAAGTTTAATTTTAAGCCTAACTCTGAACATAAAGAGATTATTTTAATAAAATCATTTAAAACAATATCTGGATCTCCAGCTAAAGTTCCATCATCTAAATACCAAAGATTAATTTCTGAAAAAAAGCGAAGTAATAATTGATTGAATTGCAAGGCAGAACAGGGGTGGGCCAAGGGGATCACCTTGTTGAACACCTCGAAGAGAAGGTATGTGATGATTACCAAAGGATAGGATTGAGGGATCTCTATAACACTGGGAAATGAATTTAAAAAAATCTGGAAATTTTTCTTTTATATTTAAAAGAATTACGTCTCTATTAACGGTATTAAAAGCGTTCATAAAATCTAATTTTAGTATTACTTTACTAGAAGAATGATTGAACTTTATGAACCGACGCAATGCATGTGTAACAGCCTCGGCACCACATTTGGTACCAAACCCAAGTTGATGAGGTCTTAAAAAAACTCCCATTTTCTCATAAATACGATTACACATAACCTTAGCAACTAAACGGCGTAGACACAAACCTACCGCAATAGATACGTCCTATTGCGGTAGGTTTGTGTCTACGCCGTTTAGTTGCTAAAGTCCACCATCTTTTTTATTAAAAGCGCATAAGTTTGCCCCGTAAAAAAATTGACAAATAGTAGCAGGTATTAATCCCTGGAAAACATGATTACTAAAAGAAGCTAGAGAAGAAAGAAGAGTTGAAGAAAAAATGCCAAGCTCATCACTAATAAGATCCTTGAGGTGCTGCGGCCTAAGTGCATCCAAACCACCCGATGAGCCGGGCCTGAAGGAAAAAATTGCATTTTTAATTTCAGATTCTGAGATATTAAAATCTATATTTGATACTTCTGGAGGATCTGGAAGGGTTTCAGGGCTTAGGTGTTTCTTTAATACGTTTAAATAAGTCTCTTCATTTTTGGTAACCAGAGTGTCTTCGGAACATAATAACCTAATAGCGCCTTTTACATCTCCATCAGACATTTTTGATTCTACCTTTTTAGAAATAAAATTGAATTTTTCATTTTTCTTTTGAGGCTTTGCTTTCTTAGATTTTTCGTTAAAATTATATGCATTAAGCAAGGAATCCAAGGGTAATAATTTGTTTTTATTCCATAAAATCAAATTAACTTTGACGGCAGAAGTTAAAGATTGTTTTTGTTTTGATTTAGCAGGAATTCTTAATACAGCATAGAAGAAAAGAAATAAGGCTACCCAGGAAAAAAGGTCATTTTTTGATATGCATTTATTAATTACTAGGGAAAGTTCTTCTGCAATGACAGCTCTTGCTCCTTTTGGAATTCTCTTGATTGTTGGGACTGACGACTTTAAAGTTGAAAGAATATTAACAAAAGAATCAATATTAAAATTTGAATCATCTAATTTGTGGTCCATTTGTAATTTTACAGATGTATTGGAACCTTGAATTGAATTAGGAGACTTATGAATTTTTCCATAATGAATCGCTAGTCCATTTCTGCTTTTGAAATACTTGTTACAAATACTGCAGAAAGAACCACTATGAGGATCACTAAAGTTTTCAGGATTAGTTTCAGATGAGTTATTAATACTTGAAACGTCAGCATTTTCTTTTGAATTTTTATTTTCATATTTAGTTTTAGTACTAGTAGATTCCACAAGAAGATCAAAATGACTAGAATCCGGTTTGCCAGAGAAAAGAAGGTTAATTGAATCTTTTTGTTGAGTCGTAGATAAAATTAGTTCAGGCTCGTGTAAAATTATGAAGTCTTTTGAATTTTTCTTTAAATTTACCAAGTATATCTTAAAATTTAGATTATACAATTCAGATAATGCAAGGCATTCTACTGATGTACCAAATGTACCATCTTGTAACATTTTGGAGCAATACTCGTTTTTAGAAGATATTTGATCCATAACAAATGCCTTTAAGGATTCCCAATTATCATTTATATATTTAACAGAATCAATTCTTAATTTGTTAAAATTATTTTCAGTTTGATACACAAAAAGACTTACTGCTCTAAACAGGCAATTTCCATCTCCGGTGATGTTTATAATTTTGAAATTTTTGGACAGCTTTACAACATTTGACATCATAAAATTAATTTTTTAAATTTTTCTTCTTTTTTATGGAATTCCTTGGTTTGTCTTCTTAATGTATAATAAATAAAGGTATATTTTTTCAATAAAACATAAACTTATAAAATAAAATAGTAAAGTTCTGTGTAAAATATTATTTAAAATTCATAAAATTTGATAACGTTGACAGATTGACAAGATCATAATTATTATCATTATTCTTGAATATAGATTTGATTTTTTTCCGTGTATCTGCTAAACTCCATGCAACTAAATAATTTAATGTACGCGCTGTGACGTCAGAGTCGTATTCTCTCGTTGAATGGAGTTTATAATATAATATTCTCTCTACTTCTACAGTCATTTATACGTTTTAAAATAAACAGTGTCCCACGGTAGAAAAATCACTCGATTTATTACCAAAGATATATGAGTAAATTATTAATTGAAAGTTGTCCCTGGATAAAAAAAAATATTTCTGCTAAATAAATACAGTTTTTTGTTTTCATATCAAAAAGACGTTTTAGAAAAAAAAGCAACCATTTATGCATTTATGATTTTATTTATGCATTTATGTAATTAGATCCGTATTGACTGGCAAAAATTTAATTTTAATATCTTTGGTAATAACGCCACAAATCGAGTGATTTATCTACCCTGAGACACCATCTATATTTAGAAGAAAAAAAAGTTTTTTTTTAAGTTATTTTAAGTTTAATTAAATACTTTTTAATTAGTTGGTTAACGAGTCTGCATATTTGATAATACCTGTAAAATAGCAAGTATCTTTTTGTTTAACCAATATAAACATTGTTTAGTTTTACAACTTTGTAGTTGTTTATAGTTATTCATTTAAATATGTTAAATTTTAATTAAAAAGAAAATTCGAAGTAAACGTGTTATTGAGACTTTGATTCTGTTAACCTGGGCTTTAATAAATTTACCTAAAAGTGATAAACGTTTATATAAACGTCAGATTTTTATCGCTCAAAAGGGGAAACAAAGTAAATAAAAGCCGTATCTAGTAAGAACTAAGAACATATTGTAAAACATATATTAAATCGAGTATACCACCTAAGATTTGCTCTATCTTTGAGCTCTATAGTTTCTTAGATAAGATTTGGGATCCTTTTTGGTATGTTTGGCCGTCTGCTCATCACAGTAGTCCCCGAGAACCCTTGGGTTAAAAAAAATTCGAACCAAAAGTTAAGGTTGGATCCTTGTAGTAATCGGTTTGGAGATAATATATCCACCAACAGCCAAATCCAGAAAATTCGCTTTTGGCAGATAATGGTAACTCTTCTTTGAAGAGGTACATCTTTTACACCAATGATAATAGAAAACTGTTCAAGTGTATTTAGTTAGTATTTTTGACGCAGATTTTAAATATCTTTTTAAAATTAAGCTATCATTTTTGTTTACAGAGAAAAACGTTCTTAAAACATTGTAAAATTGAAATTTAGGGCACTTTTAAGCATTTTTATTTATTACATTTTAGCAAATATAATACTTTTGACTAAACCTGAATAAATTTCATGTTTTTAACTAAATATATACGCTACTAACAGTTAAAAATATTATTTTTTTCTGAACTTAAGAACCTGAAAAAGTAACTGCTATTTTTACAGTATCATTGATGAAATTCCGGTCTGTTGGGTAGTGTCCTTTTTTAAAGCAGTGGTTCTCAATAAGTTAAGTTTTATTTATATAAAACTCTGACAACCCCATCTTTGTTTTAAGTAATGATTTAAAATATGTGTAGCCAGCATAGACTATTGTCTAAAGTTTTTTTTATTTATTAATACATGTATTGCAATAAGATTAAATATTTTATTTTAATTTAAATTTATTTTTTTCTATTTTTTATTAAATATAATTTAACGTTAGTTATTATGTTTTATATTTTAACATCTTATAAAATAATAATATATTTTGTTTGGCACAGCAGTTTTTGCAAATTAAAGCATAATAATTTTATTTAAAAAAAATCGTTTTATTGTCTGTATTTTTTTATTTTTTTAATATAATTATTACAAATCCAAGCAATATACCCAGACTTGTAAGTTATATTTTACATCAAGTAACTCTCTGAATAAGCAGGATGGAGAAGACTTTCTAGTCCTTCAGCTGATCAGAGAGGGTGAAATAAAACGGTGATCACTAACTGATTTGTGATAATTTATTAGACTAGAAATTCATTTATATTCAATTTACATTCTAACTATTTCCTAAATCTACACGTTCTGACATTGGGGATATATATTTATTTTCCCTAATGTTTCCTCGGCTTCATCGTTTTGTCATTGAGACTAATATTATATTATTATTAACCTACATGCTAATTCTAATATATTTTAACTTAATATATTCTGAACATATTGCCGGGGGCCGCAGATGGGACGGGGATGGCGGCAAGGACGTAATGTATTCCTCTAGTTCTATGTCCTGGGTGGTGGCTCTTTGGGCGTCCTTCTCCTAGATTGGCTCTGTTCAGTTTTCTGAATATATTGCCGGGGCCGCATGGGACGGGGATGGCGGCAAGTTCATTATGTATTCTTCTAGTTCCATGTCCTGGGCGGTTGGCTCTTTGGGCATCCTTGACCTAGGTGGGCGTCGAAGATAACGGTTCTGTCTTCCTCCACAAACCATAACTAAGCAATTACGCACCATATTAAAGCAGTGGTGACACTAGTAGTGGCGGCATGGTAATGGATTCGTGTTCATGTGTGGTCACCTAGGTCGGGCTCCTTGGAGACGGTAGTGTACTCAGGCTGGGCATCTGGGATCTCAGGTATGGTGAAGTTTATGTGTTTTACTCCACTCATCATAACTGGGATTGTTGCAGTAATTGTGGGATACAGGACACATTGTCGGGTCTGGATGCTGTCTAATTGGTCTGAAATCTTGATCACAGGCTCCCTGGAGATTGTTATTTGTTCGTGTTCTTGCTTTCTAGATATTAGGCTTACTGGACTTTTGATCTCTGGCAGCGGGAAATTGTTTCGGTCCCCCTGTTACTGCCGAATATTATCTATTTTTTTGATCATCATATCCATAGCTTCTAGGTATCTTTTTTCCATATTATTAACGTACCCCTTCTTGAAGTATGGATCATCAAAGTTAGTTTCATTCATAAAAATGTCGTTATGCAAGGCCTGACATTGTTTCCAATGGTCTTCTCGACACACGGTTTTTCATTTATCGACAATTTATATTTAACTATATTCAAATAATTATTATTATTTTTAAAATCTTCAAAATATGTTTTAGTAAGTTCTTATATCTCAGTATGTGATGCATAATAGCCCTTCACATGAGATGCGCTTTTTCACAATTCTCTCCAATACGCTATGTCTGACCATTTTATCTTTAATATTTTTCTATAGCGTCTCATTTAAAAGGACTCAATTTTCTGTCCATTTCCCCTGTTGTTTCCCAATACTCCAGATGAATAATTTTTATAATCAAAAATATAAATAAACAAAAAAAAAATAATACAAAAAAAATTGAAAAATTACAAATGTTTAGAACAAAAATCAGCTACAGCTTTTTTTAATTGAACGATATATTTTGAATCTTCCAGTAAATTAATTTTATATCTATCCCAGTGCTTCACAAACTCCCTATGAATACTTACCCCTACCTGCTCTGACCACAAACCAAGCCCACGATAACTAATAAATTTTAACGAATCCTCTATATGCTCTAAAATTATATGTATTTTTAAAGTTTTTGAAAGACCCGTTGCTTCGAAAGATTTTTTTAGAGTTTCTATATTTTTTTTTAACGTATCATCATCCACATTTATCGAATTGGAAAAGCATCCCTCCACAATCCTGTTCATGTCTTTTAAAGCGACTATAAAAGGGACCAAAATTAAAGGGGTGTGTTCGCCGAGAATATCCTTATCGTTAAGCTTGTCTGCTTCTTTTAGAAGTTTTCTGCAGGCATTTCCTTCAAATACACCACCCTGGTTATTTTTAGCTACCAGCTTTAATTTTTTTGGCCACAGCAATGCTTTTTCCCTTCCTAATAAAGGAACCAGGCCATCCCAAAACAGGTGATTTACAAATCCCTGAAGGAGGTGTAACTCTGGGATTACACATTTTTCTATTACAAATGTTTCGTTTTTTTCTAATAGTAATGGTTTGTGAATGGTGCTGTAACATATTTTAGCAAATTTTTTATCTTCCTTATAAGATTTGAATTTTTCAAAGCTTTTATTTAAATTTCCATAAGTTCTTAAATCTTTTTCAAACTTGTTTAGTTTCTGATCTGTTTCATCCTCCATCTCCTCAACCATATCTTCACCTCTGAGACAGTTTAATGAAACTAAACAGTACGGACAAGGAAAAGTAGAGGTAGCAGTTTGCAAACCGTTTATAATTAACTGTAATTTTAAATTTGACACGAAACGAAAGGGAATATTGTTGAGGTTTATCAAATTAATTAATTTTTCAATATTATCGTATGATTCCTTTATATCAGGCACAATACATAAAAGCAATACCTTATATAAACCAGTAAGTTTTGTCTTTTTGGCAATGCTTCCTCCTCCAGAATAAAGTTTCCTTTTCCCAGTATTCTGACTACTTTCGAAATCACTCTTTGTTTTTACCGGGGAATAATTTTCAGGAAAAATACACATGCTGATTTTAAAAAAACCTTGGCCTCCGTCTGCCATTACTTTTATATCAAAATTTCCAATAAGATTTCTTTCTTCTAAAACTTTGTCCAATAGTTCCTCCGAGTCAACATAAACTACAGGCCTTAATTTTTTTTCAGGTGTTCCTTCAACATCAAACTCACTGTATGTAGATTTATATATGCTTTCCAATGCCTTTGATTTTTCAGATACGTGGTCCCTATAATGGGCTGGAACAGACTTGGAACCAACATTTGATTTTATAAAGTTGCAGAGTTTTTTCATCTGATTTCCAGAACTGCCTGACTGTACTTGGTAATTATCTAGTGATTCTGTACTAAACTTTGCAGACTTTTCTTCCTTGGGATTTAAAACAACTGTGGCAGGGGCCTCTCTAGTTGCTAAACTGAATTTTAAACCTTTTTCTCTATTATTTTGTTCCTTATCTTTAGCCATTTCTTTTAACGAAGATGTTATAACCTGCTCACATTTTTTTTCGGGAAGTAAATTTATTTTTTCTATAATATTATCTCTTGCCTTACTTGCAGTACAAGAGACATGAGAAATTCCCTTGCCAATAGTCTGCAGATATTTGTTGCAAATCTTCGAATTTTTTTCGTCCCCCACCTCCTTAGCCGGTGGCCGTCCAACGCTTTTCTTTCTTCGGCCTATTGAACTTGCCGTTTTGTAGATTTGGCAGTTACATGTCAGAGAGTCTCGAGATGGTCTAAAATCTTCGTAGTTTGGAACACTTTCTTTTTTGACAAATCTGTTAGCGGTGATGCTCATACGGCAAGAGAAACATATTGAGAAAGGGTATTTCGGGTTTTCCAAATCAAAATATTTATAATAATGTAATTTAATCAGGTCGTAAATACTTTCATTGATTAAAAATTTTTGAGGGACTTTTTTACCCGTACATACTTTTTTTTCGCACAAAATGCAAATTTTTAGCCTATTTTCTTCATGGGGGGTAAAAAGTTTAGACGTTTTAAAATCCATATTATGTATTTTATTATTTTCATATGAATGATATCATGATATGAATGTCTTTTATCTATGAATGATAGAATTAGGGTCACTCCATCCAATGGCAGGTTGCTGCTCCCACCTAACTGCACTATGTCATGATAAGTGATTAATTCAATTCAATTCGTTTATTCATCTTTAGAATGTATACAAATACACATAAATAAGTCAAAAGTCAGCAATGAAATTGGAAAATGGAGACAAAAAATTATAATATGGTTAAACACAACTGTATGTATTATATTTTACCGATTATTAATAATAAATTACATTTTTCGTATTGTTGCTTAACATAGTGGGTTCGAACAGATTTTAATAGGCAGGCTCGCCAGATACTACTAAGAACGCCTCTCCTTAAAATATTAAGTTATATTTAAACATCATACAATTCAATACAAATGGGGTTGTGAGGCAACATAGTACCTTTCAAGTCACTGCGACCAATGAGATCTATTGTGAATCCCCTTCATAATTTAATCTACATATAACTTTAGGCTTCCCAAGAAGGCCAAAAGTATTTTTGGGGCTACTTGGGATATATCTGCAGATTTTGGATATACCTGTTCGATATAGTAGCTTTTTGCAAACAATGACTTTGCAAAAGCAGATAATGTCTTCAGTACCAAGAGTCAACTCTGCACGCTGATTAAGAAAACGTTTTTAGACTTTACTCGCAAAAGGAATATAGCCATCCGATTGATGTAGACTTGTGCGCCATCTATTTGATGGAATAATAAATTAATATTTTTATAATTTTGTTTAAAATTAAAAATGTCTGTCCTTACAGAGACATGAATCAAAAACCAGAAGTTTCTTCTTCTTTCCAAGTTAAAGTACATTCTGTTTTACATGTTTGAGTTTAATTTAATTCCAGTGCTCTAAAAATACGCAAAGTAAGTGCAAAAAACTGAAACCTCTTATTGAATCTTTGGTGACTTAAAACATGAAAAATTATATACGCGTTGTAATCTCAAAGAGCAACTTTCCAAAATAAAATGCATTTAGTTGCAATAGAGTAATTAGTTCTAAGGCTATTGGTCATCAAACTTGTACCAAATTTAAGGTGAGTCACTTTTCTCAGAAAAGTTTTATGAGATCAGTGTTATAAGTACATGAATAACTGAACTGTATACATAACCGTGCCCACTCTTAATTTCTGTGCATTCCACCGATTTATGCTAGTTTTAGCTAATTATATAAAACCTTTTTATATGTTGTTTGGTATCGTTCAAAAGATTATAAAATTCCGATTTTAAAACCATTTAATATTTTAGTGTCTTAGTTTTTGTGGAAATTGTGACATTTTTGGTCGAAAAAAATTTAAAAAAATGAATTGTCGGGAAACAAGTACGAAAATTTGAAAGAAAATAAAAAATATGAAAACAACTAGTTTCCCAAAATATTTTATAATAGTGACAACTTTGTAATATATGCATAATCAGACTTGGTTTAAAGTTAAAGTTAAATAAAAAAGGTATGATTTGGGCTAGAAAAAAAGCCATGTATTTTTTCGTATTTTTTTAGGTTTGGACTTTTAAATGTAAGTTGTATGTACATCTGTAGATATATTTTTACGTTTTATATTTTTTGAACTAAAAAGCGTACATTAAATCAATTTTATTAAATGATAAGTTATCTTTTGAAAAAAATTAATATATCTTGTGGATTTAGGTAAGCTATACCTTGTGAGCTAATATTTTTCATTGGCATATCTTAGCCTGACGCCAGTCTAAAAAAATTAGTTTAAAATATTTTGTTTTTCTGGGAGAGAATTATACATAACTTAAAAATTGTAAGATTCTGACTTGTCCTGCCCGTAACGGAAATTTCATAATAACATAATAACATGACATGTCAACTAAGTATTTAACTGAATTACATAAATTCGTATTGTGGGCCAAAAAGAATGCTTTTTACCAAAATTAATATATATATATATATATATATATATATATATATATATATATATATATATATATATATATATATATGTTTTTTTATTTTATTTTTTATTTTTAATTTTATTTTTCAATTGTTTTTTTAATTTTTAATAAAAAATATACTTATAAGTATTTTTTAATTTTTTTTTTTTTAGCAGGTTAAGTTATAAAAGGGTCAAGTTGGAGACTTTTTGGTACACAAGTTTGATCCATAAAGTTCTCGGCGGCAAAATGCCAAAATATCGTAATTAATCAGGAATGTAGCTTTAGAGTGATTATCTGTTAAAAATAAATATATTAAAAAAATATGATAAAAAAAATATATTTTGTGACACTCTTTCGTAAATAAAACAAAATCTTATCAGTATTTTTTTACATATTTTGTTTTAAATTATTTTGGGTATATAAACAATTGCTATATGAAAAAAAATATTGAGTTTAAGATTATAACACAAATGTAAAATTTTAAAGAAATTAAAAATTTTAGACATTTTTTTATAAAATATCCGTAACTAATGCAAAAAGTGCTCTGCTAACCATAGATACGTTTAGCTTAGACAAGCAAGTTTCCAAAATAATATATAAGTTTGATAATAACAGACTTTCAAAAAAATTAAAAAAAAATTAACGTGGCCAACGTTCGTAGAATGAGTCTTATACAGTACACTTATTCTTGTAATAAAATATTGTTCTGATTAAAATTTTATTTAAAATTATTAAAAAATTAAACTAATTAAATTAAACTAATAATTTTGACAACGGTAGACGTCAAAAGCAAGCTGTCGCTTAATGGAGTGTCCGATAATACCAACTTAAAATATGACATAGTAAAAACACCAAAACAACCAAAAACCAAAGCAAAAAAAAAAACATCAAAACAACCAAAAACCAAAGATATATTAAATTGCACAATTTGGCAACAGCGCAAAACACCGAGTTGAATGTCGAACGTAGACGTTAGTACTTTTCGGAGTAACGACCCGAACTCCATAAATAGTACTCTTTTTGATAGATGCCAATTTCAAACAGTACAGTACTGTGGTAATAGTAACTATTTCCAACCTAGTAAGTTTCAATGTCGATTTATTTATTAACCATAATTAAAAAAACTATAACGTCGTAGTTAATAAAAATCTTATTAAAATTAAGAAATATTACGTCAAAGAAAATCACATTATACAAAACAATACAAATTTGCCGACCAAGTGTGTTTTAATTCGTTTTTTTGCTTCTGGTATAAAATTCACATGAGTCGACATTGCACCATTTGATTCTATACCCCTCATTTTATACTGTCCTATAGTTGTGGTGTTATTAAATAGTTCAGCAATATGATACGGAGTTTGGGATTTTAAAAATTAGAAGGGATGTCCACAAATGTTTTAAATTAAATTTCAACACAATTATAAGCCAATAATCTTTAAAATATTCTTGAAAAACTGCCTGACGTTATAAAAAATTTATGTTTTATAGATATTAACCCAGATATTTCTTAACTTTAGTATAAAATATAAACAGTGTAATTTACACTATTAAAAAATAGCTTTCTGATTTGAAACTCAGGAATATGTGCAAAAATCACAAACAATGTCAGTTTCAAATATACGCTTCGACCTAAATTGTAAATTACCACAAAGCTGGGATCTCTTTGGCCCGGATAAAAAGACCAAAGGGTGAAAGAGAGAAAGAGTGAGTAAAAAAAACACGTAAAATCAACTTTGTGTTGCAAATTAGGCACTTTTATTGCCAACCTTACGTCGTTGAAAATTTAATAGACGTTCAAACAATCCTGCCAACTTGAAAAACTAAGATTTGCATAATCTTTAAAAGGTGTAAATACTTTTATGGTAATATTGCTCGATGTTTAAGGAAAATTGTTTAGATTTAGGAATTAACATAGTCTTGTAAATCTATTATTTTTGGCGTTAGATCATAAAAATCATAATACCTATACATAATAGTACAAAAACTCCTAAAAATATACATACTAGCTTAAATCAGTTAAAAAACAAACAAAGTGCGTAACCCTCAGGTAATCCATCGATTTTGTATACACTTGGTTTGGCTTTGGCTAGTAGAATTTGTATCCTCTGCATACGTTTTAGTCAACTAAATAGTCACGACTGTTGTGCTAAATGCGCAACGATTGATACCGATTTCATCCGAGAGTAGCCCAGAACGTCCACAAGATAATACTTTTCCTTTAAAATAAATATGGTTATTTCTCAAAAAAATTGTGTTCCCAGTTGAATATTTAATATATACAGGGTGTATTTAAAATAGCGTAGGAAATTTTAACAGGTGATTCTACATGATAAAATATGACAAAAAGTTCCTATAAACATATGTCTAAAAATGCGTCATAAGGGAGCTACGCCCCTTTGGCTAAAAAAATCTGTTTTTATTTAATAACTCTGGAACCCTTTGAGATATGTTGCACGTGAATTAATCCTACTAAGGCCCATCTTTGTATGTCATTTTCACGTACTTATTTAAACCAGGGGTGTGCGAAACGGGGGGGCCTTATCAGTTTTTTGTCCCAAACTTTTTTCTGTGTATATTTTTTGCAATTTTATTTTTGAAATATGATTCCTCAGGTCAAAATACATAAAAAAGGTACTCTTGTTGTAATACTGTAGGATTAACCGTTTTCGAGAAAAGTTCATTTGAAGGTGAAATTTCACGGTTCGAGGACGAAAAATTAAATACTAAAATGACGAAAACCAAAATTCTAATGATGCAGTGTTATTCTTCATCAAAAACTAAGAAAAAAAGTTTCCATACATGTAGGTCGAAAAAACGCTTTTAAAGCTACCATAGCCCTTTAAAAATGGTGCATATTTAGGAGACCATAGCTCCATTAGGATTGATTTTTGGAAGTATCTGTATATGAGGTTTTTTTCTTAGTTTTTAATGTACATTCGACCTGCATCATTAAAATTTTGGTTTTCAACATTTTAGTATTTAATTTTTCGTCCTCGAACCGTGGAATTTCACCTTCAAATGAATTTTTCTCGAAAACGGTTAATCCTATAGTATTACAACAAGAGTACCTTTTTATGTATTTTAACTTGAGGAATCATATTTAAAAAATAAAATTGCAAAAAAGTTACAGAGAAAATAGTTTGGGACAAAAAACTGATAACCCCCCCCCCCCCGTTTCGCACATCCCTGGTTGAAATAAGTACATGAAAATAACACATAAAAACGGGCCTTGGTAGGATTAGTTTACGTGCAAAACCTCGTTGATATATCTCAAAGGGTTCCTGAGTTATTAAATAAAAACCGATTTTTTTATCCACTTTCAAAGGGGCGTAGCTCCCTTATGACGCATTTTTAGACATATGTTTATAGGAACTTTTTGTCATATTTTATGATGTAGAATCATCTGTTAAAATTTCCGACGCTATTTCAAATACACCGTGTATATATTAAATATTCAACTGGGAACACAATTTTTTTGAGAAATAACCATATATATTTGTGTATACAGTGCGGTCCAAAAGTCACCCCCCCCCCCTTTTAACTTTTGAACGAGTTGAGATATCGACTTCAAATTTAGAACTTTTAAATAAGACAACTTAAACTATCTTTTAGCATATATTTGATATTTTCAGCTCTTAAAATGTGGGTAGGGAGGTATGGGGGGACATTTTTTTAATGGAAAGGGGGGTCGTGTGATACATCATTTTAAAGCTTATAAAATTCTCTATTTAAACTAACATTTTTAAATTTTTTAAAAATGTTTTTTAAGGTTTTGATTTTTCAATTTTTTGTGCTAAAACATTCGATTTTTTAAGTTTTTTTTTATAAATTTTTATTTATGTCAACTAAAATTAGTTTAAAAGTATAATTAACATTGTTTTATGATGAAATTAGGCATTTTTAAAAAATTATTTTTTTTTAGAGGAATTTTGACATTAATACCCATTTTCAACCCCATTTTAAACCCAATTTTTTTTTAATTTAAAAATATGCAGTTAAATGGAGAATTTTATAAGCTTTAAAATGATGTATTACACGGCCCCCCTTTCCATTAAAAAAAATGTGCCCCATGCCCCCCTGTCCACATTTTAAGAGCTAAAAGTATTAAATATATGGGTGTTTCTACACTAATGGCAAATTTCATGTCCGGGCAGAAAAAATTATTATAATACATACTTTTTTAATTTTTTTTTTGCTTATATTATTTAACTCGTTTATTTTTATTAAAAACATGTGATAAAATACTTAAGATTTTGCTTCCATAGGAAAAAAATAGAAATAGTTCGAAAATAGTGTACTTTTTACGTGTCCGAAATGAAAAATTTAATTTTTATCAAAGAAAACTTTTTTTTTGTTTGGTGTATTTGCGGTTTTTGATATTAAAAAGTTTGGACGCCTTTATAGAATTGAAATAAGGTGTAATACGCCCACATATTTGTCGGTTAATAGATTTATACACGAAATAGATCAATGAGCTTTTAACGCTATTTTTATGCATTTTGATCTTTTATTTACCATTACTTAAAAACTAAATA
Source organism: Brachypterus glaber (assembly GCA_958510825.1). NCBI lineage: Eukaryota > Metazoa > Arthropoda > Insecta > Coleoptera > Kateretidae > Brachypterus > Brachypterus glaber. The sequence continues at coordinate 13,066,338 of OY294053.1, read as the reverse complement.
TTAAATATCATTGATAGGACTGAAAATGATAACCACTTAATATAGGATTTGATTAAAAAAAAAAGTTCCATTATATTGCATTTGGTTGGGGAGTTATAAATTTTTATGTTTTCCAACTACATGGATGTCAGTCAAATCGTCATAGACCGTTCTGCCAATTTTTAAATTACTTTATTTATTTATTACCCATTGAAGAGAACAATCAAATCCTTATATTATTTTTAACAGTAATATTGAAAAGTACCATCGATTTACCAACACTAAGATCAAATACTTTTATTACATTAAAAGGGGCCTTAAATTTTAAAAATCGTCATAGACCGTTCTGCCAGCGTCATAGATCGTTCTTCCAGCGTCATAGACCGTTCTGCCACACATTTTCATTACACAGTTTTTTTGGAAACATATTAATTAGGTTTTTTTTACCTGTTAAGGTATTTTTGGGGTGCTGATTTCAAATCTGGTGTTAATTTTAAAAAATTCAAAATGGCGAATTAAATACGGCGGACATTTTCTTTAAATTTAAAATTTTATTTAAATAATAGCATTGGGGGTTTTGAGACCTTTAAAAATAAATATGCCTGATAATAATATTATAAAATTCAAAATGGAGGACTCAAGATGCCGAATTTAAGATTACGAATTATTAAAAACGATTTTTTACTACAATAAATAAAATTCCACGAAATTAATTTGGGAACAACTAAAAAAAAAATAAATAATATCAATGCATTAACGTTCAAAATGGCGAATCCAAGATGGCGTATTATAAAATAAATATACAGGGTGTATACGGTCTTCTGCCTTAATTATTAAAAATAAAAACAATAAAAAATTTTTACTACAAACCAAGTTTTTAAATATTTCTTTATTTAAAACAATAAACCTGAACCCATATCAATATTAATAAATCTTTGGCTTTTATTCCTTTTTAAAAAATTAGGAGCCGTCCTTTTTTAATAAACCACAAAAAAATCCTAAAATCTTTAAAAAAAAAATAATCAGTAGGTCATAAACACAGTCCATCAGCCATTTATGTTTTCTCGCAAACAAATGTAATATAATGTAACCTAAACAAATCCTTTACTTGATATTTTTTTTAAATTATTTTGCCATAAAAAATTACGTCTGGCAGCCGCCATTTTGATTTTTTGTGAACCAAATTTAATATTCAGTTACCTACGAAAAATTTCCTTTAATTTGATACCCAACTTGACACCTTTTAAAAATTTTAATTTTTTCGTCACAAACAAATGACACCTAGCTGCCGCCATTTTGTTTTTTTTGCAACCTTAATGTCACCCAGAATATTTGCCAAATAAGATAAACCTTAATCAAAATCGTCCATATCGGATAAAGCGTTTGGCTTCAGGAGATAATATATAAACATACGTAGACTGTAAAAAACGGAACCTTTTCTTTTTCGAAATAGTGTCTGTTCTTTGCATTTACAAACCGTAAAGACCATTTTCTTTCATTTTTAAGTGATTTTGGTTATTTAGTGATAAAAAAAGTTACTGGACAAAAATCGTTTTTTTTTACTCATTACTGTAGAAATACCCATATGCTAAAAGATAGTTTAAGTTGTCTTATTTAAAAGTTCCAAACTTGAAGTCGATATCTCAACTGGTTCAAAAGTTAAGAGGGGGGGGGGTGACTTTTGAACCAGTTGAGAAAAGTCTAATTTCCATATAGGAATACAGACTATCCCAGAACTCGCGTCCATCCTTGAAGGTACAAATACTATCAAAAAATATAAAAAAAGTTTATATAAACGTAGACCCGCAAATCGGTCCTAAGGGAGTTATGGCCCATTAAAGGGGATACCAAAAATAGAGTTTTTATTTAATATCTCAGGAGCCCTTTGAGCTAGAAGGACGAGATTTAGCAAGTGGTTTAGTATTGTTAAGGGTAATTATTTTAAGTTATTTTAGTTTGTAAATTTTACAGAAACGCGCCTAGGCGTGGGGAATGTCTGTGGCTTACCAAATTTTTGCCCAAAACTTTTTTCAGTGTAAAGTTTTCGCATTCTTTTTTAAAATTATAAATTCTTTGAGTAAAAATACATAAGAAGATTCTCTTAGTGTAATAGCGTAAACGCAGCTGTTTCCGAGAAAAATCAATTTAAAAAAAATTGCAGCACTTGCCACTGAAAAGTGTTATAGCTCTCCGCGTGAAAGAAAGTCTCCGACGTAAGGTGGAGGAATCATTCGCACTATCTTCTTTCCGTCAAGCGTGTTATAAGGCGTACGTGCCTACATCGGGCCTCAAACTTGCACACACATTCCAAACATATTTCCCGTAGCCACAGATCCATGCGTCAAACTATACTATTTAAAGACTCCATAACTCACTTAATATTTATTTTTGGGCCAGGGTGTAAAAAACTGTTTTTCTTAGTTTTTAATGTTGATTCGCCCTGCAGTGTTAAATTATTTTACTTGTGCTTTTTTTGGGCCCTATTTAAGAGACCTATCTTCAATAGGCCGTAAGTCCATTAGGACCGATTTGCGGCCCTATGTTTATATGACTTTTTTCATATTTTTTGATATATTCCCTTCAAGGAAGACGCGAGTTCTGGGACACCCTGTAGATTAAAATTCAATCTTAGACTTTTTAACGTGTAGACTCTGTAACAAATTAAACTTTCCAACATTTTTTTTTTTGGTTTGGTAGACTTTATAACGAAACTGGAAAATACTATAGTATTTTTAATATTTAATTAATTAATTAGTACTAATTAATCCAATTATTTTCAATGACAGACAAAGAAAGACATAGAAAGATGAAAAAGTAGTTGGAAAATACACGGAGAAATATTATTAAATAAAATTTTTGTTTTAGTAAGACATTAATTTGTAGGCACTTCGTAAACTTTCTAACACATTGTTGCCTTTCTAACTAACTTTTGTGTTTTTCTTCTATAAAATTTATAACGTTTATTCTGATATAAACATATGATATTAATATATCAACTTACAACTTATTAAAAAACTATGTTTGTTAATTGGCATTTTTGACTGAATTAAGAGAAAAAAAAATATATATTTAAAAGTCTACATAGGGGTAACACAAATCCGTTTATAAATTTAATTAGATAAATTTTGCTTATTGTACATAGTAATATAGTGACAAAACTATAAGAGCTAAAAAGCAATTTTAAATATAAACGTACCTTTACTTTATGTATGTGAATTTTAGTATGCGTTAGAAAGACTACAGAATTTTTCAAAATTGCTGCAAGTGCGAGTGCAAGTAGGAGTCTAAAATGCTATATAACATTTATCTTCTTTGTTTATGCGGTATTATAATACCTATAATAGGTATACACAGGTATATATACCTGTTTATATAAGTCCGTCCATTTTATCCTTTATTAAATGCCTTTGTCTTTCCATGCGGGCCAGATCTAATAAATTCGCCTGCAGTTTACTTTAAATGTCCGCTCATAATTAAGATGTATAACCAATTTTTCTCAATGTCGGGAAAAATATGAAAAATATAAAAATTTTCCAAGAAAATTTACTATTAATATTAAAATAACCTTAAAAATATAATAGTGCTCGCAAACACAAACGAGATAACAATTTTAGTGTACATTTAAAAAACTATTTGATTATTAGGTACACTAAAAGTATATTAGAATTAAAACATTGTTTATCCAATACAGATAATAAGACAATTACCAGCTTTATTTTAAATAGACAATCTCAATAATAACCCCCGCGTGGCTTTTACTTTATTAAGTGGATAATTATTTATTTTAACCACTCAACTGTCACTTGTCAAATTATTTTCTTGTAAATGTCATTAAAATTTTTAATAAAAATATGGATTCTTAAGCTATTTATTGGATAAAACCTTGTACGGCACTCATGGGTAAACCGATATTGCCCTCTCGAAAATTAACCTGCTTGGCTGACGCCTCGCAGGATAATTTTCTTACTAATTATTAATTATCTTACTTTACCCACTAGTACCATAAATAACTATTGTTATATTATTCACAGCGCCAGCGCTAGAATAATATTATACGGTAGTTTCGAATTAAAAAAAAATCA
>OY294053.1:13017363-13062077 GCA_958510825.1 Brachypterus glaber | reverse complement strand
AAGTAACTAATGTAAAAGGTAGATCAACGAATAGAGCTGTATATCAAATTCTACAAAAAATTATTGAAGGCATAAATAACGGCGAAGATGTGGCAGGTCTTTTCGTGGACCTATCAAAAGCTTTTGACTGTGTTAATATTAAAACTCTTCTAAAAAAACTATATCACTATGGAGTATGGGGTATTGCTTATAAATTAATGGAATCATATTTAACAAATAGAAAACAATGTGTAAAAATTAAAGAACAGGATGGAAAACACACTTATTCAAACTACGAAGAAATCAAAACAGGAGTTCCACAAGGAAGTATACTTGGTCCTTTGCTTTTTATCATATACATTAACGAACTTCCAGAAATATCAGAAAACGAAACTGTTCTATTTGCAGATGATACAGCACTTGTAGTAAGAAAAAATAATACCCACTCACTAGAAAATGAGATTTTAAAAGTTTTATCGCAGTTGGAATCTTGGTTTACAGATCACAATATGAAACCAAATGTCGAAAAAACACAAATTGTTAAGTTTTCATGTAGAGATAAAACCAAACTTAATATTTCAACAAACGGCAATATGCTTACTTACGTCTTCAGAATTAAAAAATTTTTTGGGAGTTCTAGTTGATAGCCATTTAAATTGGAAAGAACAAGTTGATGAAATATGCAGAAAAATAAGTGTTATTACCTATGCTTTAAGAATACTTTCAACTACTGTGGATAGAGATACATGCCTAACATCTTACTATGCTTATGTGTTTTCAAGACTTAGATATGTTGTAATTTTCTGGGGAAACTCTTGTGATGTAAACAGAGTATTTATACAGCAGAAAAATGCATTAGAATTATCTTTAAGCTTAAATATAATGAGACATGTAAAACGACGTTTATAAACAATGAAATACTTACCTTACCATCTATCTATATACTAGAATGTTCATTATTTGTCAAAAAAAATTATGTAGAATTTAAAAATCTAGAGTTTAAACACTTATATAACACAAGAGGAAAACAACATCTCAATCATTATGAAACAAAACTGACTCTAGTACAAAGAAATCCTACTTTCCAACTACTAAAAATTTGCAATAACTTGCCATTAAATATTCGGGAGCTACCAGTAAAGAAATTTGAATCAGAGTTAAAAAAGATTTTAAAACTAAAAGCATACCATGAAGTTTCAAAGTATTTTGAGGATCCTCATTTTAATCGTCCAGTCTAAACCTATGTTATTTATTAATTTATTTATTTATTTATTATTTTGTAATGTGACATGTTCTATGCCTTTTGGCTTTTAAGAATCAATAAATTATCTATCTATCTATCTATCTATCTATCTATCTATCTATCTATAATTTTTCTTTGATTTGAAGATATACCGCGTGCCCCAGCTAACACAGATCAATTGTTTTTTGACTTTGTTATTAAAGCTATCAAAATTAAATATATGTCAGTCAATAGTCAATACTATGCTAGAAAGCAGTAACTCCATTTGTCGCAAAGCAGCGTTTTCAAAATATTACATCAGAGTCAAAATGTCGCTTGGCGCTAGGCGACAAACGGAATTAATGCTTTCTAGCGTAGTAGGGCAGTATACACCCAACAAGCTATAATTGTGCAGTTTTCTACTAGCTTTTTTTTGAGATATAGCTTATTTGACATCATTTTATATTAGGGTGTAGCATACTATAATAATTTCAAAAAATTAAAATACTTGGGGTGCCATTTTTTTACTAAAAAAAAGCGTGTGAAGTTACACAACAATTAGAAAAGAAATTGATGCTTCCCAAGGCAAAACAAGAAAGTATCTTCAAAAAAGACGTATCGAAAAAATTATATAAAGAATTTTCACTTTTGGTTTAGACCGTGTCAATGAATTTTCACTTTTCGACGTTTCGTCTCTTACTGTTTTAGATCAGTTTCAAATTAATCTCTTAATATTTATGTAGCAGTAAGAGACGAAACGTCGGAAAGTGAAAATCCATTAACACGATCTAAATCCTAAAGTAAAATTTCTTTATATAATATTTCATCAATTTATTTTCTGATTGTTGTGCACTTTTTTTTAAGGTAAAAATGAGAAAAAATGGCACCCACATGTTAGTTTTTCGAACTTGTTATACTACGCTATACCCTATTTTATAGGCAATTTTAATTTAAATAATAAAATATAAGAAATATTCTTCCTCTCGCAGAACTTGATTTTTCCTAAAAATTTCATATCGATTGGATATTTCGTAGACAAGAAAACAAGAAATGGGACAGACGGACGGAACAGACCGACCGAAAGACACATACAGACAGACAGACAGACAGAGAGACGCTGTCCGTCCGCCGGGCGACGGACGGGCATTTTTATTCAAAAATTTTTGATCCAGGGCAATTTTTGGGAATGTTGCAAAGAACAATGTTAAAAATAGGTCGTTTTTGGCTCATTCATGCAAACGTATGAAATATATCAATTCCTATAGATATGGACATGCTGAACACGATACGGCCTTTAAAATTACAAAAACGGTGTGGAAAACTGTTTTTTTTTCGCAAAAAGATACAATTAGGTCGATTCTGAGCTAACGATTCCCGGTGTAAAAAATATATTTTTTACAGATTTGGGCACGCTGAACACGATTCCGTTCTCAAAAGTGACAGAAACTTTTTTTTTATCGTAAAAAGGTTTAAATATGTCAATTCTGAGCTAACGATGCCATTAAAAATAGTATATTATTCAATGAGCGGATAATAATTGCTATTAATCAATAACACTAGGCAACAAATCGCAACTTTTTTTTTTGCCCTGATCGGAAAGTAAATTTTTCTTACTAATTCGAGGGCGTAGAATCCGAATCTGACCTTAGAAAAATTCCAGGATCTAAAATTTTTGAGATATAAGTTCAGGTAATAATGACGTTTTTTTTTTCAAAATCTTTAAAAAAAGGGTAGAATTTTGAAAATTTTAGTGTATATTAAAAAAAATACGAGGAATTCAAAAATCTATATGTCAAGAACCTACTGCCAGAGTAAGTACGCGAAAAAAAAATAAAAAGGTTAAAATGAAAGTGCAGAGTTTACTTAATTGCTCATTTGTGGCAAAACTATCAATTTTTTTTAAAAACTTTATAGAACTTAATTTGTAGATTATAAAATTCTCTACAAAAATATTTATACAAATATTTTTTTGCTTAGTTTGTTCCTAAAAAGTAAATAAATGAAAAAGATATAAAATTAAAGTACACAGTGTAAACTTTTTTCCCGAGCCCAAAAAATATATTTTTCTTATCAATTTAAAGGCGCAGAATCCAAATTTGACCTTAAAAAAAATTCAGCACGTCTTATTTTTTAAATTTTAGTACATGCAATTATGCCAATTTAAAAATAATTTATAAAACAAAATATTGTGTATTTTTATTTGTTTTTTTAATGGTTCTACATCATAAAAATGTTACTTTATTACATAAGAACCATAATACGTAACATTTTTTTAGTTCATTTTTGACCCCCTAGTAATGATTTTTAACAATTTTTAGCATGAGTACGTAGCGATAAGCTTGTCCCCTTATGCACCCTTAAGGGCCTTCTTCTTACCCTCCACCCCTACTTAGTTTTGTCACATTATCCATTTTTTTTATTTTTTTTTTCATAATATCCCTATTTATTCTACCTATGAATTTAAAGTTTCTATGTTTTAAGTTGGGTATTTTTTAACTAATATTGAGTCGCCGAATCCAAATTTGCCCTTGGAATATTTTTGTCTCCCATGATTTTAGAACAAAAGAGGGATAAAATAATGATTTTTTAACATTTTTATCTTACTTTACTCAGAAAACTTAGGTAATAGAAATATTCTGAGGCCAGATTCGGTTTCAGCGACCCAAAATTAGTTAAAAAACGTATGACTCCAATCGGGGCAAGAAACCGTGTTGCCTAGTGTAATTGTGAATTTTGCAACACAATCCGATACGCGAGTGGCGCAATCATCCGTGGATAAAGTATAGTATTCTACTCGCGTTTAATAGCTGATAATCATTTTAACTATTTTTACTGGCATCATTAGCTAATTATTAAGCTATTTTAACCTTTTTACGAAGAAAAATAACAGTTCCAAACAGTTTCTGTCACTTTTGAGAACGGAATCGTGTTCAAGGTGCCCAAATCTATAAAAAATATATTTTTTATTTTTTTTTACACCTGGCTCAGAATCGACGTAATTTTACCTTTTTACGAAAAAAAACAGTCTTCCACACCGTTTCTGTAATTTTTAAGGCAGGAACCGTGTTCAGCATGTCTAAATCTATACGAATTAATATGTTGCAAACGTTTGCACGAATGGGTCAAAAACGGCCTATTTTTAACATTTGAAAACCATCGCATAATACTCTTCCAAGAGCTGTGAAGAGTATAACAAAGATAAAATTATTTATGCTTAAAAGGTTTTTTATATTTTAAACAAATATTTTTTATGCGCATATATTTGTCAAATATAAATCTCCTAGACATCTGGAAAAATTTGCTTACATACCTAAAACTCTAATAGACGAAACATAGAATTTGATGTTTTTTATACTTCAGCTCTATGAATATTTATAACATTTTCCTGTGTACATATCTGCGCTCTTCCAAAGTGCGACATTTTTAAATAATACAAGATGGCGTTTCATAGATAACGGCAGTCAAGTCGAATTAAGCAAACATACAGAACGGTAGTGCCCCTAAACATAACGCAGCTCTAAAAAAAAGCTTTTTTAAAAGGACAATTTTTCATTAGTCCAGTCAAATAATAAATGTAAATTGCAAGAAGTGTACACAGGCTGCTATTCTAAAGGGTATTAACAGAACACTCCTGTTAGTTTTTCACCGGGTGGTTTGCGTAAGGGGTGTCCGCTATCTTTAATTTTAGGGGTGAGTTGCTTAATATGCATCTTACGATAAAAATGCATATAACCAATTTTGTCAAGGAGGAAATTTCCAACAATTTTTGTTTGAATCATTTTTTTAATATTAATAACAATCGAGTTAATTCAAAAATAGCCATGTTGGAGGTGAAATTGTTTTTTTATTTTATTTTTAAGCCAAATTATTCATCGGACGATAGAAGTGGTAAGGAGCGAACTTGAAATTCTCTATAAGTTTCATATATTATAAATTTTAATGGTTACTTTGGTACGGTTACAGAGGGCGCAACTCGATTTTCAGCGCCCACTGAAGCCGTAACAAAATACTTATGAAAATAATATATGCGCCAACCATATTTTGTAATATGCCATACCATAAATATGTTATACGATACCACAACCAGTTGTAGAATTAAGAGGTAAACAACATACACTTGTTATAAATACAACAACAAATATTATCTTATGTCCTAGTTAGTGGCATTTCGGACAGACAGTTTTTTATTAACGAATATATTAAAATAAAATTAGAAGAATGTAAAGCATTAATAAAACAGTTTCTTTTTGCATTATTATAGCTTTTGTATGTAGCTTAATTTTCTGGAAAAAGCCAAAAAAAAACTGCTGCAAACAAAGCAATACTTTTCCCTGCAAGTCTTTCTTCATTAAAACAATTATTTTGGAAAAAAAAATTAAAAACATTTTTTTTTAATTTTTTTTTTAATAATAATAAAAATAAAATAAAAATGTTTATTTTTTCAAAAAAAGTTTTTTTTTTTGAAAAACTAAAAAATAAAAAAATAAATGTTTTTGAAAAAACTTGTTTGTACCCTGTTTTACTCACTTACCGTAAAGGTCCAAATTTGAAGTCTTTAGCTCAAAGCGTTCTCGAGTTATTGTTGTCACAAATTTTTGGACAGACAGACAGACCGAGACACAGTTTTTTTTTCGACGGAAATCACCTTTTTTGGACAAACGTTAAAAAAAAATCAAATTTTTTACTAACTTCAGACTTTCCTTGGGGAAAGTAAAATTTATTTTTAAAAGAAAATTTAAAAATATATTTTTTATTTTTGGGTTGTTTTCTCTTTATCTTGTCACATACTGCTTTTTAGTTTAGCATTCCTAAAAATTTTGACTACGAGATACTAAACTAATAAGCAGTAAGTGCCATTTTTTTATTTAAATAATATATTAATGATTGCGTACTTGTGTTATAATAAAGGTACTTTAAACCTAAAGTTTTACAACCACTTTTCCGATTCTAGCTATAAGACAAGGGAGTGGCTAAGACGATTTACTGTTTTTGCAATTATCTCAGTTTTATTAAGTATGGAGTTACTGCTTTTTAGGATAGTAGGGCAGTATACTATAGTACAATTTATGGTTGGCGCATATAAAACAATATGTTGTTGTATTAATTACGCTACCAGTGTGTAAAACTTAAAGAATTTTAAGAGCTATAAGTATGCTCATAACCACTTTTATGCTTCGACGAATAATTTGGCTGAAAAATAGAAAAAAACAATTTCACCCCCAACATGGCCATTTTTGAATATTTATAACTCGATTTCTATTAATATATTAAAAAAAATTGATTTAAACAGAAACTGTTGTAAATTTTCTCCTCAAGAAAATGGATTATGTGCATTTTTATCGTAAGATGCATATCAAGCGATATAACCAAACTCACCCCTAAAATTCAAGAGAGCGGACACCCCTTACTCAAATCACCCGGTGGACAACTTACAGGAGTATTCTGTTACTATCCACTACTAACCTTTAAAACATCATCCCGTGTACATTTATTGCAATATAACATAGGAATTTCTCGTTATTTGGACTATATCTGTAGCCTACAGACTGTAGGTAAATACAATTCATAAAATCAATAAAAAAAATATATAAAAGAGTGTAAAAATAGGTATTGGATATAAACTTTGTATGCCACATGACATATTTAACCCCTCAAAAACTAAACCATTTAATGTACGGTACAGGCTTTTACAAAAAATTTGATGTGATCTCATAACCATGAGACATAACTTGATGTCGACTCCATCTCAGTCTTACTAAAAAATTTACAAATATATAACTTGTATTAATTAAAGTGAGGTTACACTTTTAACCTACGATTTTATTACTTTTCTCTAATTCCTGTCTTTTTGTTTTAGGTATTTATATTAGAATGCTTATTATTGGAGCAAAAATTTCGTCTTAAATGGCTACTTAGGATGATATTTAAAAAATCCTCAGCTTGGAATCTAAGCGAATATCACTGGTACTGGTCGGTAAGTAATGTTCTTCTCTTTCTTTTTCTGCATTTTGTATTGTATTGGTCTTGGTAATAATATAAATAAATTATGAAATTTAATTCCATATGCCGAGTGAACTAAAAGTGAACCAACGCAACCCGCTATACACCTGTAAAGTTAGTCTTTATCTTGTTCTTGTGGGAGAGAGGATCAGAGGCTACACTGATAGAACACTATCATAATCAATAGCGTAATTAAGTTATAGAATACAACAATAAACAGTTGTATATGCGCCAACCACTAGAATACAACAACAAACAAGTAAACGCGTTCGGTATTTACAAACGAGTGCTGTTGTTTGATTTACAACAACAAATTGTACGCATTTTATTTTAAATTCACATATAACGTATGTGCACATAAAAATTGCATATCACATGTACATGTACATGCTTATCATTAGGTATACTTATCCACATGGAAATTTCAGCCCAGAATGCCTACTTTCAAAATTGTGGTAAAACATTTATTAAAATCAGCTGATTTTTGCCATCTTTATTAATCATCCTTCATAAAATACCGTCACTATAGTGACAACAATGTTGTTATAAATTTAATTATTTTAATATTGTATTTGATATAACGTTATAATGAATAATCGTAAAAATTGTATTCTATACCTAAAAGTTGACACAACAACGTTTTGTATTAATATTTTTAGATTTTTCTATCAGTATAGTTTTGCGGGTTGCATTGCAACGCTGGATCACTCGGGATAGGTCTGCTGGGTGCCGTAATGGCTTCATTTTTAAAACAGAAAATTTTTATTTTTGATGTACCTATACCGATTTTGTAATTTTAGCGTGGTTTAAGCGAAGTCCACAGGCTCGCATAACCATAAACATAACGTTATAAGCCTACGCACAAGACACATGTCGGTACTTCAAGCCAATCACGGAAATGTTGTATGTTAGAAATATAAGCTTTAAAATGATAACATTTGAAAAAATATCCTCCCTTGGCCCCTGCCTCCATTGTTCTCCCTAAACATATTAATATATACCATTTTGTGCTCCCTCTACTTTTGTTTAAGACTTTTTTATATATAGCTGTTATTAAAATATTAAGGATTGTCATGATAAATGGACCACCTTATACATTATTTACATCTTTTAGGTCGCTAAAATTATATTATATTTTTTTAAATTCCAGACCTAACCCGGCTTGGGGATACGAAATTTTATATTTTCACAATATTTTCATGTAAATTTGTATCAGGGAGTTTTTGAGGTCACTAAAGTTGAATTTGATAACTAAAATGTTTAAACCCCACCCCCGCGGGCCTCGCTCCCTCGTAAACGTTGCGAATTTTTAAATTTTCATATTTCAGAATACGTTTGAATTTTTCTCGAAAACGGTTAATCCTACAGTTTTACAACAAGAGTACCTTTTTATGTATTTTGACCTGAGAAATCATGTTCCAATAATAAACTTACAAGAAAGTTGCACAGAAAAAAGTTTGGGACAAAAAACTGAAGAGCCCCCCCCCCCCCCGTTTTGTAGGCCCTGGTTAAAATAAGTACATGAAAATAAAATACGAAGATGGTCCTTATTAAGATTAGTTTACATTCAAAACCTCGTTGCTGTATCTTGAAGGGTTTCTGAGTTATTAAATAAAAACCAAACCGAATCTTTTAGCCACTTTCAAAGGGGTTTAGCTCCCTTATGACGCATTTTTAGACATATGTTTATGGGAACTTTTTTTCATATATTATGATGTAGAATCATCTCTTAAAATTAATTACCCTTTCCTAAATAACCCTGTATATGTAAAATTAAAAGCCTGTGGTGCTCATTTTAGACAAACTATAAGAAACCTCACTCTTGTAATTTTAGTTATAGACGCCTGATACTGTGATAGGTAAAAATATTATTTTCTGGCTTTTAGTGAATTTATAGATCTCGTAAAACATGTCTTTAAAAAGTTTTTTTTATATATATTTATTAGCATATTTTTGAACAGGAGGCAAATGATACCAGATTCGAATTCAGCGTCCCGTTAGTAAAACATATTGATATCGATATTTTATTTATTGACTAATGTAATTATAGGTTAGCAGTCATGACTTACTATACGCTCTCTGCTAGGTCAGTTATGTCCTCCTTACCTATATATTTTTTATGTGTAGTGGATACTGTTCTCAATTACTCCTGCTAACATTTACCCTATTTGACCCTAATTGGTACTGCAGCATTGTAGAAACTTTTTTTTATAATTTAATATTCTTACTATATTCTGTCTGGTCATCAAGAACACGAACGGGGATGCTTTGTTTGACAAGAGGGCTGGAAACCACTCCCTGCGCCCCTAAACGACTTTTTTGTATTATTAGAATTATGAAACTTGAATTTAATCAGGAATCATGTTGGGAAGATTAATAGTGGAACGTAAAATGAATTTTCGTTCGATACAGCGGGATATAAATCATTCGTATTAAAATTTAACAAGTGTTATTGCAATTTTTGAGGTTATGCTAATGTATGATATATTTTATAAGAAGAAGGACTATCAGTAAATTACAACAAAGTTACTTTTCCAGATATTCACGTCCTTTTTTTACGTAATACCTAGGACACTTTCAAACCTATACCTATGTGTACCTAGACAAAGGAATAAAATACAATCGATATATTTTAAGGTTGTCATTATTTAATTATTATTATACTCATCGCACCTCCATGTTTACTTCGGACCCCGAAAGAAGAAAACAATTGTCCAAAATCGAAAATTTTGTATCAAAGTGCGTTAATTTTAAACAACTTTTAAAAATTTCCGTTCGTCTATCCTTATTTTACGTTTTCTTGTCATGATAAAATACCATATAATATAATGGTCCCAAAGATGACTTTAAACAATAAAATAAATAAATAAAAATAAATAAATTCAAGAAAGACTAACACAACACAAAGCCTACTAAAATTGAAAAGAATCCCCCCAAAATAAGAAAGTGATGGTTGGCTAAAAATTAAAAAAAAACAAACATCGAAAATAGTGGAGGAAAATTTCCGGTCAAGGTAATTGTTTTAGGAAAAAATACTTTAGTTAAAATCATCAGTCGTACCAAATTATAAAAGATACCCCCAAAAACAAAAAAGCTATAACTTTTAAAACATTTTAAAACGTCGTTTTAAAATATCGAAAAAATGGAAGGAAAGGTGCGATAAACGTCATTTTTTTGGAAAAATAATTTTATTAAAAGGATCACTCATTCCAAATTTCAACAAAATACCCAAAAAAAAGTTATAGGGGGCTAAACCTTGAAAAAATTAAAAATATTTCTATCAACAAAATTTTTTCAGGAAAATTTAACTTAATTAAAAGAATCAGTCATAACAAATTTAAAAAAAAATATAGAAATATCCCAAAACAGTTTAATTAACTTCACCAGGAAAAAACAGTACTTACAACTGCGAAGAGTATACTATAAATTGCGAAGCATTATATATCTTCACAACTTGTTTTTATATCCAATTTGCATTCTTTTTGGTTCTCTTATTAAAAAAGTACCTCCAAAGGAAAGTAAGCCCTTGTTTTAAGTACCCTGAAAGATATTCTGACATGAATGACTACATCTCGGACTACATAAATGACATTTCAACTCAATAATTCATTTGTAAACCACCTTTATTTGGGGGGACTAGGGAAAATGAGGAATGCTCTAAAATAAATAATAAACATAAAAATAACTTCCTTCTTTTTTAAGGTCGCTCGAAAGTAAAAAAATATGAATTTTCAGCTACAATTTATTCTAAACTAAAATAAAACTTTAGGTAGGTAAATTTAAAATATTCAAGGTACTCCAAAGGCCGCACATTGTGTATATTTCAAACTGAATTTAACTAATTTAAACTTTGTTTTCGTTTCATAGCTCGTGCCACGGAATGAAGTCATTTAAAATTTACATTTGCCCCCCTTTACCCCAATTTAACCCCCTTTCTCAAACTCTGGATTTATCTGGAGACCCGAATAATTTTATATTCAGAGTTGGATTAGTAGTTAAGAGAACTGAGGCGATTTAAACCTATAGTGAAAGAAGAGTTAACACAATAGTGTAAATTCACATGACCTGTGCGAATTTTCATAACACTTTTGGCTTACTATACGGGTCAATCCATTTAAATTAATAAAAAAAAAATATAAATTCGTTGCTCGACCATTTTCAAATCGGTTTATTTTTTAATGATAACTTACCTTATATGTTGGTATTTTGTTGTTTTTTATACAAACGCCCACCCATGATTCTGTTTAAGATTCATAGCTTAGTTGGTTATTTTTTTATAGACCTTTAAATATTGGGTTTTATTAAAAATAACCCATATTTAAACTCCATTTTCTCCATTGGGACTGTAGAAATTTTTTCTAATTATTTTACAGGTCGAAGTACTTATGACTATGATAAATCAGTTATTGGTTACTGGAATATTTTCCTCTAAGGGTGCGAAAAAAAAATAAACTCTTAATTTAGGTCAAAAATATTTTTGCGAAAATAAAACTTGCTATGCTAGGCACACTAGGGTAATGCCTAATATATCAATAACCTATTTTTTTTTAAATGCAGATGTCCGGGTTTTGGTCCGGCAATTCTTATTCTGTAGTGGCCAAAAAAATAAAATAGGTTTCAATATTATTCTGGAGATAACGGAAAAAAGGAGATAATTTTTAATTGTTTCTTGTTACAAGCTTTGTAGTACCGTTCAGAATTAAATTTAAAAATACGTATTCTTAACCACGCAATACGAATACGTCGTAGTTTATTTTTATAAACTGTATTATTGGATATCTTGAATAAAGAATGCCTTTACATGAGCAACCCTTACATTTTTGTTGTAGAATTAGAGCCCTTGTTTTATTACACAACACTTGACAAATTTATAGCACTGCAATGAAGGTTACGTTTTAAAGCTCATTTTCTCCAGAATATTTACTAATATGAAACAGCGTTTTCTCCTGACCTTTCTCCTAATAAAAATTCCATTATTTATATGTTAGAATTTATCAACCCATACAAATTAATTCTACCAACAACTTTTTACTTTTTCCTACATACAAAAATCAAGACTGAGACGTTTTTTTCTAATTTTCTCTTTTGTCCGATATGCTAGTAATATTTCCTATCAAATTAAAAAAATTAACAAATAAAAATAATATATTTTTTTAAATAATAATTAATTATTATTTATTATGTATTCGTATAAAAAAAAAATAAATAAATTTAAAAAAAAATCAAAAAGATCTTTGACAAACTGTCGTTAAGAACAAGCCGTGAAGATATGTAATGGTACGAATTCTATTATACACGGTGTATTTGAAATAGCGTCGGAAATTTTAACAGATGATTCTACATCATAAAATATGACAAAAAGTTCCTATAAACATATGTCTAAAAATGCGTCATAAGGGAGCTACGCCCCTTTGAAAGTGGCTAAAAAAATCGGTTTTTATTTAATAACTCAGGAACCCTTTGAGATATATCAACGAGGTTTTGCACGTCAACTAATCCTACCAAGGCCCGTGTTTATGTGTTATTTTCATGTACTTATTTCAACCAGGGGTGTGCGAAACGGGGGGGGGGGGGCTTATCAGTTTTTTGTCCCAAACTTTTTTCTGTGTAACTTTTTTGCAATTTTATTTTCGAAATATGATTCCTCAGGTCAAAATACATAAAAAAGGTACTCTTGTTGTAATACTGTAGGATTAACCGTTTTCGAGAAAAATTCATTTGAAGGTGAAATTCCACGGTTCGAGGACGAAAAATTAAATACTAAAATGTTGAAAACCAAAATTTTAATGATGCAGGGCGAATGTACATTAAAAACTAAGAAAAAAACCTCATATACAGGTACTTCCAAAAATCAATCCTAATGGAGCTATGGTCTCCTAAATATGCACCACTTTTAAACACAGGTGTCTTGAATCAAAATAAAGTTTTTTTTTCTGGTGCCAAAAACTCTCTTCACAGATTGAAAGAGGGTTGTCTGAAAAATAAAACCTGTTAATATTAAAATCCTCCCCCGAGCCCTTTTCGAGAAAATGGGGATTAAAAAGGCTTAAATGGGCCTAAATTTAGTTTTCTAGGGATTTCATAAAAATGGCTAACCCGACGAAAAAAACTGTTCTGTTATAAAAGATAGACAAAAAAAATTATCTACAAACCGCTTTTTTAATGAACTCGCTAGCTCAAACCCTTACCGTTTTATAGCTCAAACAAAGTTGAATATTAAGATAGCTTATTGTCAATCATTTTTTAAGCATGCATATTTTGGGTTTTTGTAAAAAAAACTCAAAAACCACAATTCCAACAACAAAAATAGTTATTACATAAAATATTCTTAGTTAAATTCAACATAAACCAACATTTTGTTTATCTCAATAGCTTCAACAGATCAAGAGATATATAGCTTCAAATGTTATCGTTTTAAATTTCATGTTACAATTTTTTCCTTCATATGCAATAAATTGGTTTTTTGTAAATATCTTAAAATCGAGTAGGTAAAAGAAAAAAATCATATTACTGAAAAAATAGCTAAGAAAATTATCTAAAAAACGCTGTTTTATTTGTTTACTTAGCTCTTTTGGTTTGCAAAATATAGCTCGTGAAAGTTAGATTGCAGTTATAGTTATAAAGTACTTTACTAATTACGTGTGTTAATTTAAGATTGGGGTTTAAAATTAAAATAATTAGTATTTAAAATAAAAAACTTTTATTTACACAATTATCCACAATTTACAAATGTTGTCTTTAACTATAGGTACATTTACTAAGTATATGAATAGAACTATAAATGTGTTGAAGAAAATTCAACTACAGCTTTCTTAAGTTGTATTCTGTAATCAGGATCATCCATAAAATTGATTTTATATTTATTCCAAGATTTAAGAAACTATGAATTGATTCTCCTGCTTGTTCAGACCAAAGACCAAGCCCACTCTGGTTTAAAAAATAAAGGGAATGTTCAATATGTTCTAACACTATATGAATTTTTAGTGTAATGGAAATTTCCGTAGCTTTGATTGCTTTGTTTAATTCTTTTAAATGCTTTTTTAATTCCTGGCTTACTTTTTTTGTAGAAAAGCAGTCTTCTACTACTTTGTTCATAGCCTTAAAGGCTGAAATAAATGGTGTTGTGTAAGTGTTATTTAAATATAGCGCTCTGGCTAGTAGGACAAGGAGGTGGCTCCCTCTGACGGGGGGTATTAGGAAGTTATGCTTCAGGCTAGGCACGCGGTACGACATATCTCGCGGTTAGGCTTATTATTATTGTAAATAGTACTTGTAAATATAGTTGTAAGTGTACTTAGCTTGTTTTATTAAAGACATAACACAACATGGTGGCAGCTAGGTGAACCACGCCGCGAAAATAGGTGAAAAACGAGTGTTTTTAAGATCGGCGTCTTTGGCGGAAAATTGTGCCGGGTTTTCTCATTTAACTGCAAAAAACGGACAGCTGATACACTTGTTGAGTGGTAACAAACTAAAACTCAGTGAATTTAGCAAGAAAATGTGTTTAGAACGCGAAATTGCAAATTATTGGTAGAATTTTCCAGAAAAAAAAAGCCGCGAACGGTTTGTGACGTCATACACACTGCGAGTTGCGTCAGAGAAAAAAAAAAGTGAAAAATGGCTTCAAATTTCGTAGCACCACCGGAAAATTTTAATTTTTCGTTTCCTGATGGCTGGTCTCAATGGAAAAAGAGGTTCGAACGATATCTAAGCGTTTCGGGGTTCGACTCCAAGAAGGAGGCCGAGAAAATAGACCTTTTGCTGTACTTGATGGGTCCAAAAGCAGACGATATTTTGTTAACTTTTAAGAAGGTTCCAGAACAAGCTTCCGAACTGATTAAGTTGTTTGACAACTATTTTATACCTGCTAAAAATGTTGTTTTTGAGCGGTATAAATTCAATACGCGAGTCCAGAATCCGGGGGAGTCGATGGACGCCTTCATCACGGCGTTACACTCTCTGGCGGAACACTGCGAATATGGTGAGCTTAAAAATGACCTAATAAGGGATAGAATTCTAGTGGGCATGCTAGACGCTGAAACCAGCGCTAAGCTGCAAATGAAAAAGAATCTAACTCTGGAGACTACAGTTACATTGGTTAAACAAGTAGAGCTACAGCAGGCACAAAGCATCCAGCTAAGATGTGAAGCTAAAGTGAACCGTGTTCAACTAAATAAGGTACATGTGAAACCGAGCTCAGCTGCAAACACAGCACCTAAAGTTGATCGAAGCAATAAAAATTCAGGTTCATGTGGGTTCTGTGGAATGAGTTCACATCCCCGTAGTGAGTGTAAAGCTAGGAACTCCAGGTGTCATCAGTGTAAGAAGAAGGGACACTGGAGTGTCATGTGCAAAAGTGCAAAGGCCAGTGGCACGAAGGACATGAAAAGTGGTGTTCGAGTGGTAGAAGAAGCATCGACTACACATTTTGTAGGTACAATTCAAAATTCTACAGAGAAATGGTATGTAAAACTTTTTATTAATAACAATTTTCCGGTTGACTTTCTCATAGACAGTGGCGCAGATGTGGTATGCTTACCAGAAAATCTTTTGAATAAAAACTTATTAAAAGACATTTTTAAGTGTAACGATGAGTTATTTGGCCCTGATGGGAAAAAGTTGGACATAATTGGGAAAATTAGGTTAACTTTAACTTTTAAGGAATATAATTACACATGTAATGTATACATTATTAGAGATTTAAAAATCCCGATATTAGGCAGACCTGGAATTATAAATTTAAATATTTTAAAATTTTCTCATAATGTAAATTTAAATTCTATAAACCAGAATCAAAGCGGTAAAATTTTGACTAAAGAAACCGTTGAATTAAAATTCCCTAATGTTTTTCGAAATATAGGTTCTTTTAAAAGAGAAATGTCAATAAACTTGACGCCCTCAGCAAATACTTTTGTTCAGTCTGTTCCAAGAACAGTACCTATTCCTTTAAGGGAACTTTTCAAAACCGAATTAGATAGGTTATTAGCACTAGATATTATTGAGCCAGTTGATTTTCACACAGATTGGGTTAGTCCGGTCGTAGTGGTGGGGCGGCGCGACAAGGAGGGGAAACTCAGTGGCGTGCGCCTATGCGTCGACTATACTAGGCTAAATAACAGTGTTCTACGGTCGCATTTTCCTATGGCAAAGGTTGAGACCACGTTAGCCTTGCTAAAAGGAGCTAAGTTTTTCTCTAAATTAGATGCTAATTCAGGGTTTTACCAAATAAAGTTGGACATTGCTAGTCAAATTTTGACAACTTTTATAACCCCCTGGGGTAGGTTTCTTTTTAAAAGAGTCCCATTTGGGATATCATGTGCGCCAGAGTATTGGTGTAAGCTTTTTACCGAAATTCTTGCAGGAATTGAGGGTGTAGTGATACATATGGATGATGTACTCATTTTTGCTGATTCTAGGGAAGCACATGATAGGATTTTAAGTCAAGTTCTTTCGAGGTTAAGTTCTGAGGGTATAACTTTAAATAAGGATAAATGTGTCATAGGCGTGACAAAGGTATCCTATTTAGGACATGAAATATCAGACTCTGGAATCTCCATTGACCCGGTAAGGGTGGAGGCCATTGCAAAGTTCCCGACCCCCACTAACAAAACTGAAGTTTTGAGGCTGCTTGGGATGGTTAATTTTGCAGGGAAGTTTGTGGAAAACAAATCGGATATTATTGAACCATTAACCTCTTTACTTAAAAAGGATGTAGAGTTTACATGGGGTTTTGCCCAGGTAAATGCGTTCAAGCGTATAAAATCCGAGCTGCAAAAGGCCCCTACTTTGGCATTTTTTTGACCCTAATAAAAATGTAATTGTTAGTTCTGATAGTTCTTCGTTTGGTTTAGGCGCATGCCTGATGCAGTATGATACTGACATTAAGGATCGCCAGATCGTTGCTTATGCTTCACGATTGCTTTCCCCTACAGAAAAACGCTACGCTCAAATCGAGAAAGAGACTCTCGCAGCGACTTATGCAGCAGAGAAATTTTCAGAATACATTACAGGTATTCCCATGGTAATTTTTGAGGTAGACCATAAGCCGTTACTTCAGATCCTAAAAACTAAAGCCCTAGACGATTTGACTCCTAGGTTGCAGCGTTTTAGGATGAGGCTAATGCGTTATAACTATGAGGTTATTTTTACCCCTGGAAAAGACCTAAAGGTTTCTGACGCTCTTTCCAGAGGACCAATCGAAAATTCGGAACCGGTAGAGGACGAGTTGACCTTGGAGGTCGATGCGTATGTCCATACCGTAATCGAGGGTTTGCCTGTGAAGGACGCTTATTTGGATAAAATAAAGGTTGAACAACATAAAGATTCGGTGTGCAGTAATCTGATTAAATATTGTACAACTGAGTGGCCGGAAAAATCTAAGTTACCGGTTCATATGTTAGCTTATTGGCAATACAGGTTTTCTATGTCATACGCAGAAAATTTGTTGTTGTATGAATCTAGAATAATTATTCCTCAGGTTTTACAGCTCGAATGTTTGAATTTCATTCATACTGGTCATCTTGGGATTGTGAAGTGCCGTGATCGCGCAAAAATGTCAATTTGGTGGGTGGGTTTATCCACGCAAATTGAAAATCTCGTAAGAAACTGTCCACGTTGTATACAAGAGAGACATAACTATAGAGAGACGTTTTTCAAAGATAAAATACCTTCACGTCCTTGGCAAAAGGTGGCCTTGGATCTTTTCAAAAATCAATCATTTTGGTGGTTAGTCATAACCGATTACTATTCTCAGTATTTTGAAATCTTTAAGTTAAGTTCTTTGACAGAGGCGGCGATTATATTGAAGTGCAAAGAAGTGTTCAGTCGGTTCGGGGTCCCTGAAGAGGTTAGGTCCGATGGTGGTCCACAATTTAAGTCCGGATTTAAGAAATTTGCAGCAGACTATAATTTCAACCACGTGACCAGCAGTCCGTACTTTGCTCAGTCAAATGGCGAAGCAGAGTCTGCGGTAAAGGTGGCGAAAAGTTTACTTAAAAAGAATGACGACATTTTTGACGCTCTTTTAGCATACAGAAGCACTCCTTTAAAGTGTGGGTTTAGTCCCGCTGAATTGTTAATGTCACGTAAATTAAGGTCAAATGTACCCATTTTACCTAGTAAACTTAATTCTTGTGTTGACACTTCTTCTTTTATCAGAAAGGAGAGAGAAAATAAGGATAAAGTGGGAAAAGTTTATAATTCCAGACATGCGTCAAAGGATTTGTCAGATTTAGCTATAGGAGACTCTGTGTGGGTGGTAGATATAAGACAATATGGTACTATTGTCGGTATTTTGCCAGAACCGAGATCATATAATGTGCAAACAGATCGTGGTCTATATAGACGTAACAGATGGCACCTTATACCTGCTCCCCATTACAATCGTAATAATAATAAGTTTGGAAATTTAAATACTCATGATATTGTTAATTTTGACGATCTTGAGAGTGTTGATTTATCGGTGAATAATGATTTACCAGTGGACAATAATATGGTACCGGTAAATAATAATAATAATGACCCTCAAGATAATATTCATGTGGAAATTCCGAATAGAGCAGTTTCAGGTAGACCTGTTAGAAATATACGCCAACCAGCTTATCTTAATGATTATGTAACATAAAGTTTTCTGAAAAGCTTTATTCTACGAATTTGTATATAGTTAGTTTATACAGGGTTACATCTTTCCTTTTCTTTGTTTCAAAAAAGGGAGATGTTGTGTAAGTGTTATTTAAATATAGCGCTCTGGCTAGTAGGACAAGGAGGTGGCTCCCTCTGACGGGGGGTATTAGGAAGTTATGCTTCAGGCTAGGCACGCGGTACGACATATCTCGCGGTTAGGCTTATTATTATTGTAAATAGTACTTGTAAATATAGTTGTAAGTGTACTTAGCTTGTTTTATTAAAGACATAACACAACAAATGGAACAATGGCTAGTGGATTGATGGAGCCTAGAATAATGGGATCATTTAATCTGTCAGCTTCTTTTAAAAGTTTCCTACAAGCATTGCCCTCAAATATGCACCCATGATAATTTTTGGCAATAAGTTTGAGCTTCTTAGGCCAAATTAATGCTCTTTCTCTTCCCAGTAGCGGTACCAACCCATCCCAAAACAAATGGTTGACAACTCCTTGCAACATATGAAGTTCTGGTACCACGCATTTTTCGTTTGGACTTTTACTACTTTGTTCATAGCCTTAAAGGCTGAAATAAATGGAACAATGGCTAGTGGATTGATGGAGCCTAGAATAATGGGATCATTTAATCTGTCAGCTTCTTTTAAAAGTTTCCTACAAGCATTGCCCTCAAATATGCACCCATGATAATTTTTGGCAATAAGTTTGAGCTTCTTAGGCCAAATTAATGCTCTTTCTCTTCCCAGTAGCGGTACCAACCCATCCCAAAACAAATGGTTGACAACTCCTTGCAACATATGAAGTTCTGGTACCACGCATTTTTATATAATATATGTTTTATCTTCTTCTTCAAACAGAGGCATGTTTATTGTATTATGACAGTCTTTGGCATATTTTTTGTTTTTTCCGAGAGAACAAATTTTTTTGTAACTGTCTCGAAGATCACCATATGTTTTTAAACTCATACATTCAATTGATATATCAAGTGGATCTTTCTTTGCTGTATCTTCCTCTGTTTCTTCTTCTTCTTTTTCTACTTCTTATTTTTTTCTTCTTCTTTTTCTTCTTTATTATCTCTTAATTCATTTAGGGTAACAAAGCAATATGGGCTGGGGTACGTTGATGTCGCCGTTTGTTGACCATTTACTATAAGTATTAATTTGAAATCAGCCACAAATTTAAATGGAATATTATTAATTTTTGTTAATTCGAAGAGAAATTTTATATTTTCATGTTTCTTTGATTTCAGGAACAATACATAGCATAATAATACTCTGCACGCTGGTTAATTTGGCCTTTTTTGCACTGCTTCCGCCTTCTGTGTATAGGCTTCTTTTTGGTTTTTTATTTTCCAGTTCAGTTTTTTCGGCGTCTAGACAATAATTTTCAGGAAGCAATGTCATGCTTAATTTAAAAAAGCCCTGTCCTCCATCAGCCATTATTTTAATATACACTTTATCTCTTTCATCTCTGGCTTCGAGTACAGCATCTAAAAGCTCTTCTGCGTCTGCCCAAATAACTGGTCTTGCTTTCTTTTCGTGGTCGTCTACAAACATTTCAAATATTCCATCTTTATAGATGTCCTTTAATGTCTTGGAACGTTTACTAATATGAGTCCCATAATATGCTGGCACCGAATTCCTTCCTGTACTGCATCTTAAGAAATTAGTATCCAAACCCAAGTTCACTTGATAATTATCTAATGCTTCAGTGGAAAAAGGGCTTTTTCTTTGGATTTTGGACTTAAAAGCAGACTTGCACGTCTTCCTTTAGTAGCCAAGTTCAGGTTCATGTTTTGATTCTGTGAATTATCAGCATTAATTTCTTTTTCTTAGCATTGAATGAATAATTTGATCCTGTTGTTTTTCTGGCAAGTTTTCTACAGTTTTCAGTACGTTTGCAGAAACATTCATGGCATTACATGAATGCCAATTATTTCAAAACATACTTTACACAATTCTAATGAATTTCTAGTTTCTTCCTTTGATGTTTGAGGCATTTTTGTGACACTGTTAATTGCGGAATTTTTATTTATTTTTTTAATTGCGTTGATTCTTGCTATCGAGCAAATGTGACTGCAATTACAGTTTTTTTCTTTTTGTTCTCTATCGGGACAAGATCTTGTATTTGAAAATGGTAAAACAGCTTCTAAAAAATTTGGAATCTTTGGTAAAGGCCTTTTAGTAATACCCTTTTCCCTTTCGCTAAGTGAATGGCGACATGTAGTACATATAGAAACAGGAAACCTTGGATTTAAAATGTCGTATTTCGGGTCTAAAAATTTCTTTAATGAATTTTCAAGAATATTATTAATATAAAACTTTTCTGGATTGGATTTTCCAAAACTCATTTTTTTTCCACATCCTGCATAAACTTTTTTTCTGTTTTCTTCATGAAACAACTTGTCTTTCGGCATTTTCACTAATTATAATTATCTTTTTGGTACGCTTGCTCAATTTAAAATGATGTTTTTAAACTATTGTTTCCTTTTATAATTATCAATTATTAATCTTTTGTCCAATAAGGGTTCATAAACAAATATTGTGTCCCTAATTAGCTAATCAGGGTAATACATTACTTTAAAGATTAAATTTTTGTTTTAAAGTAACTAAAGAAATGTTGACCTCACAGGCTAAGTAGTTAAGGATTATAATCCATAAAGATTAGTAGAAAAATACCTCCGCTTATAGTACAATTGGGCCCTTTTATGCAAAAAGTAGCCAACATATTAAAAAAAAGAGATAATGTCGTATACTGATCTAGAAATGTCCATACTACATTCCTACCCACAATATTTAAATATTGTGGGTTGGTTGCTTTTTGCATAACATGGCCCAATTACGAGTTTTTTATAATATTTTTATTACAAACAACGTTAAGAATTAACATTTTGCTACATATTAATATTATAAAAAATTATATATATATATATATATATATATATACAAAATTATTACAATATTTTCTTACTTTCACGAGCTATAGTTTGCAAACCAAAAGATCTAAGTAAACAAATAAAACAGCGTTTTTTAGATAATTTTCTTAGCTATTTTTTCACTCATATGATTTTTTTTCTTTTACCTACTCGATTTTAAGATATTTACAAAAAACCAATTTATTGCATATGAAGGAAAAAATTGTAACAGGAAATTTAAAACGATAACATTTGAAGCTATATATCTCTTGATCTGTTGAAGCTATTGAGATAAACAAAATATTGGTTTGTGTTGAATTTAACTAAGAATCTTTTATGTAATAACTATTTTTGTTGTTGGAATTGTGGTTTTTGAGTTTTTTTACAAAAACCCAAAATATGCATGCTTAAAAAATGATTGACAATAAGCTATCTTAATATGCAACTTTGTTTGAGCTATAAAACGGTAAGGGTTTGAGCTAGCTAGTTCATTAAAAAAGTGGTTTGTAGATAATTTTTTTGTCTATCTTTTATAACAGAACAGTTTTTTTCGTCAAGTTAGCCATTTTTATGAAATCCCTAGAAAACTAAATTTAGGCCCATTTAAGCCTTTTTAATCCCCATTTTCTCGAAAAGGGCTCGGGGGAGGATTTTAATATTAACAGGTTTTATTCTTCAGACAACCCTCTTTCAATCTGTGAAGAGAGTTTTTGGCGCCAGAAAAAAAAACTTTAATTTAACTTTGATTCAAGACACCTGTGTAAAGGGCTATGGTACCTTTAAAAGCGTTTTTTCGACCTACATGTATGGAAACTTTTTTTCTTATTTTTTGATGTAGAATAACATTGCATCATTAAAATTTTGGTTTTCGTCATTTTAGTATTTAATTTTTCGTCCTCGAACCGTGAAATTTCACATTCAAATGAACTTTTCTCGAAAACGGTTAATCCTACAGTATTACAACAAGAGTACCTTTTTTATGTATTTTGACCTGAGGAATCATATTTCGAAAATAAAATTGCAAAAAAGTTACACAGAAAAAAGTTTGGGACAAAAAACTGATAAGGCCCTCCCGTTTCGCACACCCCTGGTTTAAATAAGTACGTGAAAATGACATACAAAGATGGGCCTTATTAGGATTAATTCACGTGCAAAACCTCGTTGACATATCTCAAAGGGTTCCTGAGTTATTAAATAAAAACCGATTCTTTTAGCCAATTTTAAAGGGGCGTAGCTCCCTTATAACGCATTTTTAGACATATGTTTATAGGAACTTTTTGTCATATTTTATCATGTAGAATCACCTGTTAAAATTTCCTACGCTATTTCAAATACACCCTGTATGCTATTCACAGTGGATTGTGTATTCCATTTTCCCAAATAACACAACTTAACAAAAAATATTTTTTTTTTCAAAAGCTTTTTCTTTTTTTCTTTTTAAATACAGGTTAGCATATATGTAAAAAATGGCTAAAAAAACATATTTTAAGGGCCATTTATAGCTATCCTGTATATATGATCAAATATCTATATGTGGCTTTTGCCTAACTCAAGTCCAAACACATCTAGTTAGATGTGATTAGCTAGTAGTAGTAGTAAGGGTGGGGAGGCTACAAGCCAGGCAACTAGGCCATTATGGCCCTTTTTGCCAATGTGATTAGCTAAGTGTTATCAAAAAATTTTTGACTCAGGTAAAAAAATTGAAAGTACTATTTCTGGCAACCTAAATTTGGGATACCATTAAATTTATTTTTGAAAAAAGTCAGGGTTCTTCCCTATTTATTCTAGATCACTATCCTGTGCAAAACCAATTTTTATTTATTTCTAATATGCCCTAAAAAAATTAAATCTGGAAAAACGATTTGCTGTGCGCCTATTTTTTTTTTTTAATTCTGAAAAAATAGGATGGTAATCTACTACTACTCTAATAAACATCTTTGGGGGTAAGACCTCTAAAATTAAAAAAAAAAGTCAGAACTCTGGGCACCCTAGGGGCTCCCCTAGCAATTCGCGAAAAACCACATGTGTGCCGACTAATTCTAAATAAAAAATTAGGCTCGCGTCGCACATATGGGGACTTTTCACTCAATGTTTATAATGACAAAGCGAAGGCATATACAAAAATTTAGACAAGTCGGATTTTTTCCTTAACTACTGTTTTTTTTCAATTTAATATGACTGGAGGATACTATTTTAAACCGAACATGAGTATTTTTTTACTAACCCAAATGTTATATTTTTAACAATACATGTTGTTATCTTTTTTTTAGATTATCTGGGTGTTTTATATTTATTAATGGCCTGGTTAATATTTCTGTTTTCGTGAAATCTAATAGTTTAGAAAGCTATAACATACGTTAGCAGATCCATAAAGCTACCAATATGTAGTATATTTTATTTGGATTATTACCAAGCTTAGTGTATATTATAAAATTGTGCTATCCTCTTTTTTTATTATTATTAAACTTTTTTATTATTATACTATTCATGGTGTCTGCGCTATAATAGTATTATACGGTAGTTTCAAATTTTCCAAAATTTTCAGGAAAAATCAAGTTCTATCAGAGGAAGATTCCTATTGTTTCTGAAAGTAATCCCCCAAAAACAAAAAATTGAAAAAACTATAATTTTATTTTTTTTTTAAATTTTTTCGTTTTTTGCAAAAAGGAAATTAAAAAATAGTTGTTGAAATTTAGTTTTGTTTTTTTTTTATTTTTTTTGAAATTATTTTTTTAAATGTATATCAAAAACTAAGAAATACACCTCATATACGGGTACTTCCAAAAATCAATCCTAAGGGATCTATGGTGTCCTAAAAATGCCCCATTTCAAAAGTGCCATATATGGCCCTGTACTATACTATAGTAGCCTTAATAGCGATTTTTCGACCTACATGTATAAAAACTTTTTTTCTTAGTTTCGGATACAGAATAACCTTGCATCATTAAAATTTTGGTTTTCAAAATTTTAATATTTAATTTTTCTCCATCAAACCATGAAATTTCACCTTTAAATGAATTTTTCTGAAAACGGTTAATAATATTTTGACCTAAGGGATCATATTCCAAAAATTAACTACAAAAAAGTTACACAGAAAAAATTTTGGGACAAAAAACTGATAAGGCCCCCCCGTTTCGCACCCCTCTGATTAAAATAAGTACATGAAAATAAAACAAGATTAGTTCACGTGCAAATCCTCGTTGCTATATATATATATATATATATATATATATATATATATACACGGTGTATTTGAAATAGCGTCGGAAAAAAAAACCAGATCATCTTTGTGACCCCAAAAATCGATTCAGAAAGAAAAAAATTGGAAAAAAAAATCTAAAAAAATCTTTAGAAAACCTTAAATCCAGCCTACAGACGACGCATCTGTAAGCTTTATCATCGCGCTTCAAATTTGCAAAATGCAAGGTTGTCAGATTTTGTCGATTCCGTATTTACTGTTTGACAAAATAACTTTTATCGTCTTTTAATCATCATAGAATTTTATCAACAATAATTATAAAGTACCGTAAAAAATGTTAAAATAATAACCAAAGATGTACTTGCCATATTCATAATCTTCACCTACAAACTATTTAACAGATGTTGTTTTTAACAGATGCTGAAACTTAACGGGTTAACTTTCACTCACACAACTTTAACTCACACTTGCAGATTTTTTAGTAGAAAAAATACCATATCACTAGTAGTGTAAAGTTTTTGGCAACTCTAAATACATAATCTATT
Source organism: Brachypterus glaber (assembly GCA_958510825.1). Lineage (NCBI taxonomy): Eukaryota > Metazoa > Arthropoda > Insecta > Coleoptera > Kateretidae > Brachypterus > Brachypterus glaber. The sequence goes on along the minus strand of OY294053.1, from coordinate 13,036,580 downwards.
CAAAATGTGTACCTTTTATTATATTCGGAGATATTTAACTTTAAATTTGTTGAAAATCTTTGAGCTATTCACTTTACATTTTGATCAGTAATTTATACAGCACAAATCCAAATTTCCCATTGCACGTAAAAATAGCCCCCTGATGGGATGTAAACAACAGTTTTCTTCTTCTTCTTCGATTTTTGGCTTTGTATTTTACATTTCAGCCATCGGGTTGCATGGTGGTTACATCAGTAACTAGGAGTAGTGAGAGCCAGATGTATAAGACTAACGACCAAAAATTATAGAAATTTTAAGGGAAAACAACAGTTTTGCTACAGTCAAAACAATACGAAAAAATAAATGATCTAACCTAAAAATACCAAACAAAGTGTAGCCAACTGTAGGAATATAAAAACTGGCTTTGGTTTATGAAGCTACGACTTTTTTTTAATAAATCAAACATTAAACTTTAGTGACTATAAAAAGTATATTGTGATTGTGTTTTAAAAGAAAGAAATCATCAGAGAAGACTTTTCACAGCAAGAGGATAACTTCGTTGCAACAGACGGAAAGGCATGGTACAAACCAGACGGTCCATTTCGTTTAAGTGTAACCGACGAGGACTGGTTGGATAGCCCTGGCAGCTCAAACCACAGATCTGAAGTGAGAGAGAGAGAGAGAGAGCTACGACTTTTCTAATTCGATTCTCAGAAAATTAATTTGACCAGTATTTTTTGCAATAAATCGTAGTTTCAATAATAAATAGTTAAAAATCATTGCAGTGGTTTATGTGCGTTATTTTCCTGTAGTGATTAGACAATTTTTGTTTAATATTTCAAGTTTAATACCTATCCCGACCATTCTAATGCAAAAAAAGTGTTTCAAAGTGTTGTGTACATTTTTTTACTTTATTATTTAATAAATCTTATAGTGATTGAATCGCTGTGGTTGATAATTTAAAAAAATCAGTGAAAACTTCTTGTTAAGATAAAAAACAAGGGTTGGGGAAATAGTTCGATGGCATCCAGCGGATAACTTAAATATTATTATTACCTAGGTGATAATGATATGTTTACTTCATGAAAACATGCCCCTATTTTACTACGGTAGGTAAGTTTAAAAAAACTTTTCTCATCGAGTGAATCTGGCAACGTTGGGAAGATTTCATACATATTTGCTACAAGGTCACCATTAATTTAGAGAATTTCACAGCGTGACATTGACGTACGGCTAAAAGGTACATTTTTTTCAAAAAAATCCCATTCTGAAACTGCTGCACATATTTTTTTAATTTTCACGGAAAATGTTAGTTATACCATGAGCTATTCGTGTATTTTTTTTCCGACGCTATTTCAAATACACGGTGTATATATATACATGAAAATAAAACAAGATTAGTTCACGTGCAAAACCTCGTTGCTATATATATATATATATATATATATATATATAGCAACGAGGTTTTGCACGTGAACTAATCTTGATAAGGCATATATGTATATGTATATGTATATGTATAGTGGGTTCCTGAGTTATTAAATAAAAACCGATTTTTTAGCCACTTTCAAAGGGACCTAGCTCCCTTACGATGCATTTTTAGACATATATTTATATGAACTTTTTGTCATATTTTCTGATGTAAAATTTCGGACCCTATTTCAAATACACCCGTGTATAACTAGTCATTTATTAAATTTATTAATACTACACAAGTATTAATTAACCAACCTTGGCATATAACCCGGGTTACACTGGGGTAATTATTCATTTTGTCCATAGGGGAGACTAGGGTCAATTGAAACATTTTTGAGAAAATTGCTTACTGTAACTAGATTTTAACTCTGATCCATTTGGCAATGAGCTTTAATTACAGCCTAATTATCTGGGTATAAGAGTGCAATATTGTTTTAGTCCCATATATGCCATTAAAATAAATGAAAGCATTTTTATAGCAATATCTTAAACGTGTCAACTGTCCCCAACCTGGGCCAGTTGAAACAGTACCTGGGGTTAGTTGAAACATATGTTTTTTTACAACTGGTTTTTATTCTTTTTAATCGCAGACAGGGCCCACTTATCTTGAGATTCGAAAAAATTGTAAATCTCAGGGGTTAAAAATATAAAAATTGTAATTTTAGCAGTAGTTGAAACGTTTTTTTTAGTCATTAACTTTTTTGTAAGTAGGTATAAAAGTTGTAATTTTAGCAGTAGTGGATTCGAAAAAGTTGTATTTTTAAAATAAAATAACTTTATTTCCATTTGAATTTTTACAAATTGTTGGATAATGTCAAAAAATAATGGGTTAAAACGCATTTCAACTGACCCCAGAGAAATTGTTTCAATCGTCCCTAGCACATGTTTCGATACATTTAATTAAGCATCAAAAAAAATATATCACATGCATGAATAATAACCACATCCCTTCAAGCTTGAACATTACAAGTCACTTTATTTTAAAGGACCCTTTAAAAAACAATAGTTTTGGATTAATAGGCAAAATAATAAAAACTTAAATACTTACATCTGGTTGCGAAAAAAAAGTTCACTTACATAAAAATATGTGGCCTTCTCTTAGAGGCGCTGAGTACTGACACGTTCCAACACGAAAGCCGCTTCCTTTGTCCTTGGGCACCCACCGCTTTTACAAGTCGTTTTTATATTCGACTTGTTTCAAACGACCCCCGTTCCAATTGACCCCAGTCTCCCCTACTTTAAGGATTTGATTTTGACTTTTTTTAACAGATTAGTGTGATTGGAACTATAACCGCATTATATTATATTAACACGTTACTTTGCAATATAATTCAAATCCATTGGATCAGAAAATCTAGGTGTAGCAGTTACTTTGTATTTCTGCTCCGCTATTGACCATTAGTTGGACAGTGTAATTACACCAGTGTATATCCAATGGTATAATGACATATATATATATATATATATATATATATATATATATATATATACCGCTTTTACAACTCGTTTTTATATTCGACTTGTTTCAAACGACCCCCGTTCCAATTGACCCCAGTCTCCCTTACTTTAAGGATTTGATTTTGACTTTTTTTAACAGATTAGTGTGATTGGAACTATAACGGCATTATAATATATTAACACATTACATTGCAATATAATTCAAATCCATTGGATCAGAAAATCTAAGTGTAGCAGTTACTTTGTATTTCTGCTCCGCTATTGACCATCGTAGTTAGTTGGACAGTGTAATTATACCAGTGTATATCCAATGGTATAATGACACACACATATATATATATATATATATATATATATATATATATATATATATATACTACTATTTTTTAAGACAATTTGTTACAATTTAAATCTTCAAAAGTAATTTGAATAAATTATTAATAATAATTAATTTTATGTTTATTTGACACAATAAATTCATGTTTGAAATTTTTAATTTTTGGAATAAAAAAGATCTAAATTCGTTAAATTAATTAATATTGAATAAAAATAAGCTAATAAGACATAAAAATTGCATTAATTTTGCATTTTAGTTGATATTTTGTTATAACATTACATTATCAAGCTTGTTAAATCAAAGAACTAGAAAACTGGTACATATTCGATTTGCTGGTATATATTCGAGACAAAAATATCCCGTCGTTATGGTAATGCCTTGTTTTTTATTGGTTAAAACCGATATTATGGTAGTTGAAAAAAATATATATATCTATAGATGCGGAAATATCATTTTATAGGTCCTAACAAGGGATGCAAAAATGCAACTCAGCACTGTTCCATTCTAACAAGCTGACTTCGAGGATTCTTGCAAGAAAAACGCGAAAAATAATAAAAAAAACAATACGTGAAAATATTTAGTGCTTCGTACTCCATAGCATACCAGTGGATATTATCCCCTTATAACTTTTATTTGTAGACATACACAAAGAAAAATATTGTCTTAAATCAAGACTGCGTGATTTGTATATAACGAAGAGAATATATTCTCCTTTAAAGCAAAATTCTGCTTCAAATATGAAATGATAAGAATATGATATGCTTGAAAGGAAAATATCGTCCCCTTCCTAACAATGGGGCTTATCTCAAAATGACACTTATTGTATTTTGCATCAATACATTTTGAGATAAACCCTTTGTAAGGAATGCGATGATGTATTCTCAAATATGAAAGGACAAGAGTATGGTATGCATAGAAGAAGAATATATTTTCTTCGTTATATACAAATCACAATATTCTTGATTTAAGACAATATTTTTCTGTGTGTAGGTTTGTTTTGATACTAGAAAACTGCAGTCCTGAACTGGTTTAAAACTATGCGTTAGTATGACTAGGCACTAGGGTGCCCAGGACCTACAGAATTGTTTGGGCCCCACCCCTTAAAATTGTTCCTTTAGGTGAAAAAACAACCCTGATTTAGAGGTCGCGCCCGGCGCTTTTTTGAATAGATGTGATGGGTTTTTATTCAAGGATATAAAATCAATAATATTGGAGATTTATGGAACAAAAAAGTGTTTCTGGATTAAATGAATACTCTTAGTTTTTATGTACCTCTACAAAAATAAAACGGCTTTTTTGTGTGGTAAAACTGCTAAAAATTGTCACATGAGGTTAATCAAAACTAGAAAAAAATGCTCTTAGAATTTTTTTCAAATAGCTCTTTTTTGCTGGGATAGTCTTTAATATATCCGATTTCAGGGGTTATATTTACTTTTTTTAAAAAACATACAGGGTTTCCAAAAAATAATTAAATATGTCAATAAAAGTTTAAAAAATGCATTAAATTGGTTTAAAACATCAATTTTGTAGAAAATTAATACAAAATGTTTTTAAAATGCCTTGAAATATGCTATATTATGTAATGTGATTGTTTTTGTGAATCCTGTTCTTTTTCTCAAAAAAATAAATGTGGGGCCTTAATAATAAGTACCAATTATCAATGAGTTTCTAAAAAAATGACCCATGAGAAAAATTTCTAAGTAAGTAAGTAACCTTTTTTGTAGCATAAATTAGCTTCATACGTCAATTTTTACCATATTTATACCAACGAACTAATAACTCTTTTCTCTAGAATAGGCAATTCATTTGTAAAAACTGAAAAAAACGTAGCCAACATATACATTTGTCTGTCTTACTCGCACAGCTTTCTTCTAACAGAGACAACAATAATAGTTAAAGATAATAGAGCTCTCTACAACTAGAATTATGAAACAAAAGACGTCTACCCTATCTCTATCTCATTGTTCTACACTTTCCAGCCAACCAAATAAATACTGTATTTGTTTTTCATACAACAAATACAGTATTTATTTGGTTGGCCGGAAAGTGTAGCAGTGAGCGGCACGAACGAACATAGCTAATGTGAATCTGTAGAATTTATCTTATTCTTATTCTACTAAAATTTAGATGGCGCCAGTAATTTCTTTAATAAAAATAAATAGTTACAGTTTTCGCCCGGCCAAGTAAATATTGTATTTGTTCAACAAAGAACAAATACAGAATTTGTTTGGTTGGGTGGAAGTGGGAGTGTATGTATGTCTTCTATCCTTTTTGGGTAGAACTTTTGTCCCTGTCTAATCTAACGGAAGAAATCTCCATTTTTATTGTTCAGGCCTAAATATACCTACTCCTTGTTTACAAACAAACCGAGATGTTGGCGACACTTTATATTAACGGTATGCGTATTCTAGAGAGAAGAGTTGTTAGTTCGTTGATTTATACCCTAGTAAAGTTTTTTATTTAGATATTAATAAAAAGACTTAACATGTTTTCCTCTCAAAAAAAAGCCGGGCGCGACCTCTAAATATATTTTTTTTTAAATATGAAAAAAATTGAGGGTTGTTTTTTGACCAAAATGAACATTTATAGGGAGTGGGACCATAAAAAGTCCATTTTTTAATTTTGCCTTGGTACCCTAGGCACTGGCCAGTATCAACTACACACGTTCCGAAGCATTTCAAAACAAAAATTTTCAAGAACCAAAACAAACTTTATACCATTAAGAACATTTATATGCAATTGTATTCATTATTCTTAAAAAAGAAGAATACATTTAGATATTTTCTGCTAAAATTTTTAATTTATTTTTGTATTTTAAAAATGTAAATATACTTATTTCAATGAAATCTAAAAAAATTTTAAATCGCACTTATTAAAGATTAGTTTAGCGTCATAAAAATTTTATGACGTCACTAAGTACATACAGGGTCATGACCCTTTGAAAAACTATCCACCTTTATAAGCTTATAAGCATACTGACGCTGTGTACTGTTTTATGTTGATTTAATTAATTTATTTTCCCTAATTTTTGTCTACTCAAATAGAAAAAATATTCTACTCGTTTCATTATACTGTCGGCAAACTATTAAAAAACTCGCCAATCGACTCGTTTTTTTAATAAATTTATAAATTTATATATTCTTTTAGCGTCTAACCTCTTGATTTATTAAAATAGCATTATTTTTTTGTAAATGTACATTTATTTTATCATAAATATTGAAAATTAAAACCAATAAAATTATTTTTGACTCTATCATGATTTTAAAACAGGTCCGGCAACGTCGCTTTTTTTACATATTTGTTAAAGCACAACTGCGGATAGCCCGCTATGTGCCAGTGACCATCAAACAATTTTTGTTTTTTTTTGTTTTAATTAATATCTCTCTTAATATTAATATTTAACCAAAAGTATATAAGCAAAAATAACTTAATTTTTGATGGACTATCATCCCCTAAAATTATTGCCAGAAGACCGTAAACACCCTGTATGTACTTACATACATACTTACATATGATAGAACCTCTAATCCTCAAATAAAAAAACATGAAACAAGCGGATTAGAATTTTTGAAATTTCAGAATAAACTTTTCTACCTATTTTAAAAATGTAAATATACTTATTTTAATCAAATCTAAACAAATTTTAAATCGCACATATTAAAGATTAGTTTAGCGTCATAAATATTTTATGACGTCACTAAGTAAATAAGTACTTACATACATAATTACATATGATAGAACCTCTAATCCTCAAATAAAAAAAAACATGAAACAAGCGGATTAGAATTTTTGAAATTTCAGAATAAACTTTTCTACCTATTTTAAAAATGTAAATATACTTATTTTAATCAAATCTAAACAAATTTTAAATCGCACATATCAAAGATTAGTTTAGCGTCATAAATATTTTATGACGTCACTAAGTACATATGTACTTACATACATACTTACATATGATAGAACCTCTAATCCTCAAATAAAAAAAAACATGAAACAAGCGGATTAGAATTTTTGAAATTTCAGAATAAACTTTTCTACCTGTTAACTGGAAGAGTTTAATAACAGAAAAAAAAACGAGTATTCGATACAAAGATATTAAAGTTTAACGGTAAGTCTGAGGTTACGATCTGTAAACTTTTACGACTTTAAAAATACAACTTAATATATAAACTTTAAAAGAAACATAATGTCGTTTAGGTTTTCGTGCTTTTAGATTCTTAATTTTGTTGTGTTTTAAAAACTAAATCTGAAGTTAAGGTTAACAGCTAAAGTAAAAAAATATACAAACATGTCACATTTGCAACTATTTATTTAATTGTGTTATAGTTTTAATTGTGGTAAATTAAAATAAGATGTTAAAAGGAAAAAATTAAATTTTTAACTAAATTGAATAAATTTATTTATTTAAAGTCGTTTTGGAATCTTATACAGGTTTTCTTTTTTCTTCTTTACTATATTACACTGAAATATAAGTAATATAACAAATAATTTAAGTATGCTTTTTAAAATATATTATTTAATATATTTTAAAATATATTAAAGTAAAAAAAAGCATTTCCTATTTAAAATTAAACAAATGGAGCTTATAATGGCGTAATTTCTACAAAAAGAAAAACAAAATCATCATCACAACAATAATAAGGGATTGGGCTTGGATAAGTCCATACGGTTCCCAATTCCCAAGCAGAACTCAAAGAATAACAGAAGTTAATAGCCAATTATCCAGAATGAAAAAGCCAAAAATCAGTTAGAAATTGGAACAATAATAAGATCCAGTAAAGTTTAGAATACCGACTTTGTAGATATAATTTGTTGTAAGGTCCCAATGTATTCACAATCTCCATTTTTTAAACAAATATTTCATTTATCTATGTTTCCAATCATCGTACTGAGAGATATTGGCAGCTTGTAGTTTCGGGCTGCTGCCCTTTTCAGTAGCAAGTTACTCTATGAGCTGATTGAAAAAATTTCCGGACCTTACTCGTTCATCAGATAGATGTAAGCTTGTGTGCCATCTATTTATAAAAGTAGACAACACACTTCTACTAATTGGCCTGAGCACCGGCTGCTGAACAGCCCGAAACTGCAGTCTCCCCATACGATTCAGTACGAAGATTGGAAAAATAGATGGAATATATAATTAACATTTTAATAATTTTGATAAAAATTAAAAATTTGTATTTTCATAAAAAATTAACCAAACGTTAGTGGTACTATGTGCTTGAGACATACAAGTATTCAACTTTCTGCCATTTAAAGTCTCCAGATGTTTCGATACCCAGATAATATGTTGATAAATAAAATAATATAAGGATAACAAAATTATGGATTCGTAAAAACTTTGTTCGACAGATTTTTTTTGCCAGAGCACTCTTAATAAAAATCTGAAACTGTATTAACTGATTAAACCTCGTATCCAGATATTTTCGACTTTTTCCTGATAATCAATTGTTTCCTGTACCATTAATTAACTACATCAGATTTCAACATAATAAATGTCCAAAACAATCCCCTTGATTTCAGTATTTCAGTTGCCGGTTACAGCACAGAAAATAGAATAGAGAATCCTGAAAGCGTTATATCGATACTCGCCAATCGACTCGTTTTTTTAATAAATTTATAAATTTATATATTCTTTTAGCGTCTAACCTCTTGATTTATTAAAATAGCATTATTTTTTTGTAAATGTACATTTATTTTATCATAAATATTGAAAATTAAAACCAATAAAATTATTTTTGACTCTATCATGATTTTAAAACAGGTCCGGCAACGTCGCTTTTTTTACATATTTGTTAAAGCACAACTGCGGATAGCCCGCTATGTACCAGTGACCATCAAACAATTTTTGTTTTTTTTTGTTTTAATTAATATCTCTCTTAATATTAATATTTAACCAAAAGTATATAAGCAAAAATAACTTAATTTTTGATGGACTATCATCCCCTAAAATTATTGCCAGAAGACCGTAAACACCCTGTATGTACTTACATACATACTTACATATGATAGAACCTCTAATCCTCAAATAAAAAAACATGAAACAAGCGGATTAGAATTTTTGAAATTTCAGAATAAACTTTTCTACCTATTTTAAAAATGTAAATATACTTATTTTAATCAAATCTAAACAAATTTTAAATCGCACATATTAAAGATTAGTTTAGCGTCATAAATATTTTATGACGTCACTAAGTAAATAAGTACTTACATACATAATTACATATGATAGAACCTCTAATCCTCAAATAAAAAAAAACATGAAACAAGCGGATTAGAATTTTTGAAATTTCAGAATAAACTTTTCTACCTATTTTAAAAATGTAAATATACTTATTTTAATCAAATCTAAACAAATTTTAAATCGCACATATCAAAGATTAGTTTAGCGTCATAAATATTTTATGACGTCACTAAGTACATATGTACTTACATACATACTTACATATGATAGAACCTCTAATCCTCAAATAAAAAAAAACATGAAACAAGCGGATTAGAATTTTTGAAATTTCAGAATAAACTTTTCTACCTGTTAACTGGAAGAGTTTAATAACAGAAAAAAAAACGAGTATTCGATACAAAGATATTAAAGTTTAACGGTAAGTCTGAGGTTACGATCTGTAAACTTTTACGACTTTAAAAATACAACTTAATATATAAACTTTAAAAGAAACATAATGTCGTTTAGGTTTTCGTGCTTTTAGATTCTTAATTTTGTTGTGTTTTAAAAACTAAATCTGGAGTTAAGGTTAACAGCTAAAGTAAAAAAATATACAAACATGTCACATTTGCAACTATTTATTTAATTGTGTTATAGTTTTAATTGTGGTAAATTAAAATAAGATGTTAAAAGGAAAAAATTAAATTTTTAACTAAATTGAATAAATTTATTTATTTAAAGTCGTTTTGGAATCTTATACAGGTTTTCTTTTTTCTTCTTTACTATATTACACTGAAATATAAGTAATATAACAAATAATTTAAGTATGCTTTTTAAAATATATTAATTAATATATTTTAAAATATATTAAAGTAAAAAAAAGCATTTCCTATTTAAAATTAAACAAATGGAGCTTATAATGGCGTAATTTCTACAAAAAGAAAAACAAAATCATCATCACAACAATAATAAGGGATTGGGCTTGGATAAGTCCATACGGTTCCCAATTCCCAAGCAGAACTCAAAGAATAACAGAAGTTAATAGCCAATTATCCAGAATGAAAAAGCCAAAAATCAGTTAGAAATTGGAACAATAATAAGATCCAGTAAAGTTTAGAATACCGACTTTGTAGATATAATTTGTTGTAAGGTCCCAATGTATTCACAATCTCCATTTTTTAAACAAATATTTCATTTATCTATGTTTCCAATCATCGTACTGAGAGATATTGGCAGCTTGTAGTTTCGGGCTGCTGCCCTCTTCAGTAGCAAGTTACTCTATGAGCTGATTGAAAAAATTTCCGGACCTTACTCGTTCATCAGATAGATGTAAGCTTGTGTGCCATCTATTTATAAAAGTAGACAACACACTTCTACTAATTGGCCTGAGCACCGGCTGCTGAACAGCCCGAAACTGCAGTCTCCCCATACGATTCAGTACGAAGATTGGAAAAATAGATGGAATATATAATTAACATTTTAATAATTTTGATAAAAATTAAAAATTTGTATTTTCATAAAAAATTAACCAAACGTTAGTGGTACTATGTGCTTGAGACATACAAGTATTCAACTTTCTGCCATTTAAAGTCTCCAGATGTTTCGATACCCAGATAATATGTTGATAAATAAAATAATATAAGGATAACAAAATTATGGATTCGTAAAAACTTTGTTCGACAGATTTTTTTTGCCAGAGCACTCTTAATAAAAATCTGAAACTGTATTAACTGATTAAACCTCGTATCCAGATATTTTCGACTTTTTCCTGATAATCAATTGTTTCCTGTACCATTAATTAACTACATCAGATTTCAACATAATAAATGTCCAAAACAATCCCCTTGATTTCAGTATTTCAGTTGCCGGTTACAGCACAGAAAATAGAATAGAGAATCCTGAAAGCGTTATATCGATACTGTTTCATCAGACTGTGACGGTGACCCCAAATAGATTAAATAAAGAATTATAATTATTGATTTAATTATAATTATAATTATTATAAATAATAATAATATAAATTATTATAAATAATTATTTAAACTAAACATTGATTAAAAAATACTCAGGTATTATATGCAACGAATATATAATATATATATATATACACCTTGTATTTAAAATAGGGTCAATAATTTTAAGGGGTGATTCTACATCATAAAATATGACTAAAGGTTCCTATAAAAATATGTTTCAAAATGCGTCGTAAGGAAGCTAAGCTCCCTTGAAAGTGGCCAAAAAAATCGGTTTTTATTTAATAACTCAGAAACCTTTTGAGATATAGCAAATTATTTTTTTTGGTTTTTCATAAAAATAAATAAAATAAATTTTTTTAAAATTTTTTATTTTTTTTATTTTTTGTTTTTACAAAACAGATTTTTTTTAATTGTTTTTTTTTTTTAATTTATTTTTTTACTTTTTTATTTTTTTTTTAGGAAAATGCAATATAATGTGAATAGTATACTGTATAATGGAATGCGTACTATTACATATCTTCATGGCCTGTTTTTTATACACTTATTTCTAAAATAAGCAGAATTTAATTTTTTGATGAAACTTATACACACTGATAAAAAGGTACTAAAAATAACAATATTGGTTCTGTGAAAAATACCCAGCTTATTTTGAATTTTTACAGATTTGTTATATCTTTACCTTTTTTTTTTGAAATTTGACACAAAAACTGTGCTATCACTAATTACAACGTAATTTGACATGTTACTATGGAGTTTTGTGATTTTACCAAACATATTTCGGAATTTAATATCCCACCACCCGGAGCATGCGCGGCAAGTGCGCTTCCATTATTGATTTAATCGACTATCAAACATTTAAGCAGGTACACATCGCGACGCTTTACTATTTTTAAGTGTTATAACTTCTTTAATCGTAAAAATTATGTGCAGTGAATTGTTGTAAAGGTAATGTTTAGCTCAATATACATATAAGATAATATCTTTATAGGTGTTAATATTTACGTATAGTCTTTAAGAAAAAACATTTTGTTTTATATAAATATAATATAGTTCTTTTAGTTTTTACAATACTAGGTATAAGTAATTAGCCTAAAGCTTAAATATTTGTTTAAAGTTGTGCTTACTTTGTACCTAATATATTTATTAATGTATATACGTGTTTGGTGAAAATTTTATTAAACTGATTGGGTCCATCCGTTTGGTAAGTTAAGCATTTTATATATAAATATAAATACAAATATAAATATAAATAACTTCGACTTTTTGTGTTGATTAAAAGTTTAATAAAAATTTTATTCTTTGTTTTATTTAAAATATTATATATTTTATTATAAATTATTCAATTTTTGATTTTAAATGCAGTTGGCCCATTTGATGCAGTTGTGTTACAACTTAAAAAAAATGATATTTATTTTGAGTAATTAGTACAGTAACGGTGGTATTTTATTTAAAAAGTTTTTGAGTTGTGACATTTGCTTAGTTTACGCCATGGGTACTATATTTTAAGTCAAGGTACTTTTTATCTGTCTATCTCTGTTTACAAGATTTTGTAAAATATAGTACCCATGGTGTAAACTAAGCCATTATTGCACCAAATAAGCCAGTTGTAAATATACAAGGTAAATTCACTAGTGAATTTTACAAAATTTATATCTAGTTTTTAAGGAATATATATTGTAATGTTACATTTAAAAAAACTAAAAATTTAATTTTTATTTCTGAAATTTACAATAAAGAATTTGTAAAATTCAACTTATTTTTGTAAATGTTCTGTAATTATGACATTAAATATATAAAAATTCATTTCTTATTCTGGAAATTTACAATTTACAATTTGTAAAATTAATATATCTATTATTTAAACAAATAAACAGTTTGGTTTACACTATTTATAGCAAAATTTTACACTATATATTCTGAAATATTCCACTATGTATATGGGTCAAAATCAAATTTTTACTACTTTCTTGTCCCCACGCTAAAAAAAAGTTATTCAATTTTTTTTAAAGAATCTTACATATTCTAGTACTACTCAAATAGTTTTATTTAAAAACTTAAAATACAGTGTAATAAATATTTTATGTTGAGAGAAAATATTGGTTTAATAGTAATTTTTATCTATATATGTTGTCCCCAGCAACATTTATATACATATTTATTTTATGTGTACACAGTGTTGCATTATATTTACTTCTTTCTAATTATTTTTTAAAAGACACTTGATAGTGTTATTATTTTATAAACTAAGCAAAGCTTTTGAGATCCAACAAAAAAAGTTGGTATCAATAATAAGTTTGTCCCAAAAAGTTGATGTCCATCTACGTGGCAAAACGTAGTCGTTTATTACATTACAATGAAACGTAATCACATATGTAATTATGCCCAAATAAACCCTATTTTTTTTATTGGGGAGGAGTTTTCGAAAAAAAGAAGCGTACCTTTTTAAATGTCCATCAACGTGGTTACAGTTTCTTCCTAATTTTCAGACTATGGAATTTTAAAATTATTATCTTTTGGTCTTAAACAATTGGCCTTTGTGATCCAATGTTCTGATAAAATTTTTAGAAAAATAAATGAACATCTAATATTTTTTTTGAAACCCTACTTTAAATGTCCATCTACGTGGTTAATGTCCGTATACGTGGAAAATTTGAATTTTTATTTTTTTTTGCAATAAGTCGCTTACCACTTAACTTGGAAAAAAAATACTTTACACCAAAAGAAAGCTTATAAAATTCTCTACAAAAAATGTTCTATGCATTTTTACGCTACGGCTAGGACCCTTTGAGGCATAGGCACGAAAAGAGAAAAAATCTGAAAAATACAGTATATAACCAATTTTTTTGCGATAAAACGCTTGAAACTTATCAAATGCAAAAAAATATGTCACTGGATAAAAGCCTATATAATTACCTACAATAAATGTTATATGCATTTTTATGCTAATGTTAGGACTGTTTGAGGTGTTCGCACAGAAAAAAAAAGTCAGAAAAATACAGTACAAATTCAATTTTTTTGTGATAACTCGATAACTACTTAACCCTATGAAAAAAAGTTGAGAACCAAATAAAAGCTTATCTAATTCTCTACAAAACATGTCCTATGCATTATTGTGCTACGGCTAGGATTATTTGACGTAGAGGCAAGAAAATAAAAAAATAAGAAAAATACGGTACAGTTGCGAGTTACAACTGACCATTTTTTTGAGGGAAAGTTGATGGGAAATTATTATTCTATTTTTCGGCTAATATCCGTAAATATTGCGGTATATTTTTAACTTGGTTTAAAGCATTTTTGTTAAAATAAACTGCTAAAAAGAAGTAAATTTGATATTAACCCTATGTCCTATGAGTCCCTAGTGGCAGAAACCCCTGACCCGGGCCTGATATTGATTAAAAAAACTTATATAAGATTATTTTATATTTCTAAATTTCAGTTTAATTTAAAAAATAGCAAAAGTTATTGTTTACAGTTAACTTACGCCTAGGCCCTAGAGGTAACGGCCCTTAAACCGGACCTGATAATCAGTAAAAAAGTAATATGATAATTTTATATATCTAAATTAAAATTTTTGACATCAAATTTGGATGTACCGACCACAAAAACCCATAAATACATTTTTTTTTGTTTAAAAGGTTCGGTCACCATATTGTATTCGCCATTTTAAATTTTCAATTTTCAATTTTTGACCCTATGTTAAGAAGTTTTGTTTAATTTTGATATTCGAATAATTTTTTTGAAAATGTTAACTTATATCTAGCCACAGTGCGCAAAAGTGGGTAAAGTTTGCGCCTACTATGAAAATTGTATTTCTTATTGCCTAATAAATACTTTACATGTATAATTTTTTCCTTAGTAAGTTATAATTTTGACCTTTTTTGCTGAAAAAGTACTTTTCTGATTTTAACCCATATAGGTGTTTTTTAATTAATTCAACTTGAATTTCATGATATATACTATAATATTTTAGATTTTAAGCTTTCACGGCCATTAAGATATAAAGAACTTTCACTTTCGGGTTTAGACCGTGTTAATGGATTTTCACTTTCCGACGTTTCGTCTCTTACTACTAGAGACATCTTCAGGGATTAATCTGAAACTGTTTCAGATTAATCCCTGAAGATGTCTCTAGGAGTAAGAGACGAAACGTCGGAAAGTGAAAATCCATTAACACGGTCTAAACCCGAAAGTGAAAGTTCTTTATATACTATAATAGTTCAGTGTAATTTAATTTACACTATATATTCTGTAATGATGAATTACACAATAAATCCTGGTCACAAAAGATGCCACGATATATCGTGTAACATTTTCACCAGTGTAGAATTAGACTAAATATGTATTTTGTTTAAAATGAACTCATTTGGGTTTGGTTTGTGTTA
This sequence comes from Brachypterus glaber, assembly GCA_958510825.1. Classification (NCBI taxonomy): domain Eukaryota; kingdom Metazoa; phylum Arthropoda; class Insecta; order Coleoptera; family Kateretidae; genus Brachypterus; species Brachypterus glaber. The sequence continues at coordinate 13,020,809 of OY294053.1, read as the reverse complement.
ATACCATATTACATTTGTGGAGCAAACTTTCTATGTGCATTTTGTCCATCTCTAAAATGCTCAAAATCCATTTAGAAGTCTGCTTATCATTTGATAATAATTATAATTATAATTATTTGGAAAAATGCAATATACCATCCACTGTGAATGAAATGTGAGGCATTACATATTTTCCTTATACCGGTTGAGAAGCATACTTTTTTTATATATTTCTCAAATGGACAAAATTCATTTTGCAAATCTGCTCCTCATCTATCTTTAAAAAAGTGATATTTAAATTTCAAATCTGTTATTAAAAATGCATCTCATTTTGTTTTTTTTTTAAATTATTTTTTAATAAATTAAATATATCGATGTTTTTTTATGAAGGTATCGATTTGTTCCTGAAAATGTGAAACACACATACATATATAGTTCGCCGACCTGAAAACGCAACCACCATGTTTATTATTATCATCCCTCTACTGTTTTCAGTGTTTTCAGTTTGCGAGTTTTACTGAAAATGTGTTTTTTCAGCACTCCGTCAGACAGATCCGCATCTAATTTATTTGTACTTACACATTTAATTAACACAAAAATAAGTAACTATGTGTTTTATTAAATTTGATGTCGAGGTGTATTTTCCAAAAAGACATAGCATGTCCGGAAGTTTTTTGATAGCGTGAAAAACGTTAAAGAATAATAGCTATTTTAGTTTAGATTCTCGTATGTGATTTATGTCGGTAAAAGTAGGACAAGTGCTATTGTAAAACCTTTGAAATCAAAGAAGGATTTCTCCATTTCTCCGCGATTCTACTGTACCTAAGAAAAAAAAAACATTTATCGCGCCTAAATTTTACTAATTTTAATGCCATAAAAGTAAAATTCCGGTAAGGATTTTGTAAATCTAATTACTTAAGATAAAGTGTAACAAGCCGGGAAGATATATAATGCTTTGGATTCTATATCCTCGCAGTTGCAAGTAGCTTTTTCCTGGTTTTAAGTTAAAGTTAATAATAAAGTTAATATTAAAGTTAATAATAAAGTTAAGAATTAGGCACAGAAAAAAAAGGTATGTTTCTCTAGACGGGACAAACATTTCTATACGTTTTTGGGGTCGCTGAATCCGACTCTGGGGTTAGTTTGACTCGGTCAGGTCGCATTTCGTTGCTAACCTCAAAATACTGTTTGTATTTCCTCACAGACAGGTTTTTAAAAAACCTACGTGAGTATGTTTATTGTATTTGAAAATTAAAAATTATTTAATCACTTAATGAACATGACTAGTATTACCTATATACCATTAGAATATAGTTACCTAAAAAATTGTGTAACATTTAAAATGGAAAAGACAAAATGTAATTTCTAACGCCAAGTCGTTAAGAATGTGAAATAATAAAAAATGTAAAAAACTACGTAATTGTTTTTTTTTATATTTTGACACAATATTACAATTTTTGGTTTTTTTCATTGTAACTTTTTTATATTAAGTCCAGCTCTGTTTTGTTCCCGTCTCCCGGGGCAGCGGCCACTTTTAATTTGATAAAGGATTAAATTAAGGACCCTATTTACATTTCGCGATGATACGTTAAATATACTGCCTTATACATAAACATACAGTTTCTAAAGCACATTTACGAACTCTTTTTAGTCTCGATTTTAACCTTATAACTTTTAATTTTTATTATAAAATTTTTATTATTAAACGTTATAGATGCCCTATCTAGTCTCGCGACCAGCGAATTTAACATGGTCCCAGTTTCCAAAATGAAAAATTGTGTATTTTTACTTTCTCATAAAGTATTGTGATTTTGCTTATATCATTTTATAGTTTCAAAATAAGCAAAGAAAACATGACGTATGTCTGTCTGTAGCCACGATAATTTAAGAACGCTTTGAGCTAGATACTTAAAATTTGGTATTCAGATGTAATTTCATATTATCTTAGACAAGCTCATATTTGAGCTAAATCGGTTGAGAGTGAGGTGGGTTCATCTTTTGTTTTGAAAAAGAAAAGTTTAAAAACCACCTAAAGGTCAAAAAAAAAAATTGTTTCCATACGATACAACGATAGCCATACAAAATAATAAAATCACAAAAATTAATAAACTTTTTTAATGGCATTTTACGTTTGTTGGTGATAGAATTTTGTTACGAAGATATGGACTATTTGTCCCTAATAACCCCAAAATTACGTCCTGGGGAATATTTTATAAAATATTTAACAAGGTAAAATTTGCGCTAGTGTAAATTACACAGGTCCACATCAGATTTGGTTTTTGCGAGTTTATACTTGTTTTGTACTTCTCCTTTATTATATAAAAAAATAAAAAAAAAACAGCGCGATATTGCAATGTCGCGATTTTTTTAGATTTTTCAATATGATAAAGAATAAGTACCCTTAGGCATTAGGGTGGTCCAATATTTTATACATTCGTTTTTGTTAAGATTTAGTATAAAGTTATACTTTAAGAAACTTGACTTGGCTCAATATGGCGAATTAATTATGGCGGATCGCTTAAACGAAATTAAGCACCAATGACGGTCGTCCGGTCGGCCATCTTAAATGTTCAATAATAAGTTGGGTTTTAGCAACCCCGAAAATCCCAGATACCTTTTCACCAAAAACACGACTAAAAAGCGAATTTTGGCCGCAGAAAAGCCTACAGTGCTGAGGACTGAAGATATTTTGAAATTGTCACTACAGAAATAAGTTCGAGAAATTTAAGAGGTGATTCTACGTAAAAAAATATGAAAAAAAGTTCCTATAAAGGTTGGTCCGGAAATGAGCCCTAATGGAGCTGCGACCCTTCGAAGATGGACATATTCAAATTCAAATTCAAATTCATTTATTCATTCCTTTTGACTTACAGAATAAGTATTGGAATATGTCATAGAAAAAATTAAAGTACTAAATAGTACAGGTCAACTACATGTCAACTTGATGAAGAATAGAGAAATATCATTATCTGATAGAAAGATTTAAAATATATGCGTATATCGAATCACACATATATGCATGTATAAAAATAAAAAAAAAATAGCTTGAGCTATAAAAAAAATAATTAAAAAAAAAATTTTAATGAATTTCTCTATGCTTAGCCAAGCAGTAATATTAAAACAATACATGAAATATTAAACATAAATAACAATAAAAATAAATAATCAAAATAAATAAATAAAAATAGTAATAAAAAATATAAAAGGTAAAAACATGACAGTGTAAAAAGATATGACACTCTAAAAAATAAAATAAATAGAAACGCACATGAGATCACACATTAAAATTAAAAGTAGATGAAAAGTACTCGTCTAGACTGTACACACAATTTTTTAGCAAAATATTTTTTACCCTGGATTTAAAAGAATTTATGCTTGGTATAGTTTTAATATTAACTGGTATTGAATAATTTAATACAATTGTATAAAGGTGATTTCTGAAACATTGCAGTTTTATATTTTGGTAC
>OY294053.1:12982748-13017163 GCA_958510825.1 Brachypterus glaber | reverse complement strand
GCATTCGCCAAAACCTTTAATTTAGAAGGCGAAAAAAAATAGCAAAGAATAATTTTTTATTTCTTTACAATATTAGTGGTTGGCGCATATACAGCTATTTATTGTTGTATTCTATAACCTAATTACGTTATTGATTACGATAGTGTTCTATCAGTGTAAGTTATTTTACAGAAAGCGGTGAAAATTTTAGTTTAGTTTCTAGTTGAAAGTAGGCTTTTTAGGCAACATTAGATTGTTACTTGGAAAGTTAGTAAAATGCCTCACTGGAGACTAATAAAAATGGGGAGGATTAGTGTCACGTTTTTCAAATGTAAAATACTAATATCCAAATAATAGAACATGGCATTCACAGAACAAAAATTGCGATTACAAAAAACATGCAAAACAAAACACAACTTGTAAGCAAACGTATTGCTTCGCATTCCATAGTATGTACTTATGTAGAAAATTGGACATCCTGAAAAATAAAAGTGTATACAACTTGAGGTTTTTAAAACATCCAAATAAATCAGATCCGAAACTTGCATGGAATCACGCACTGATTTGTTTTAACTAAAATTTGGCACAGCTTTTAATTTTTATATTTGGCACCATATTATGGTATACCAGATATATTTGATTAAAATCGGGCGTTATAAAAAAAATATTATTTTTCATTTATTTCCAATGAAATAATTTGGCACATAATTTTGTTATGGTATTTTGCACGACATGAGGGGCCTTAAAACTATCAAAAAACGTATTTTTTAGAATACCGTGTTGCTCACCATTGGTGAGTCACCAATATTTTGTTGTTGTGCATCGTAAAACTCCTACACTAACGTGCAGGCATTATCGGGTTCACCAATCGTAGTTAATAACTAATAAAAATACTAAATAAAATTTAACAATTATTTTTATAAATTAATTAAGAATAATCAACTGAACCTGATAGATTGACTGACTAATCTTAAATACCTTCTATGCAGCTACAGATATAGGTACTTTAATTCCTAGACATTAGGTTTGTTTGTCCCAGCTGACAATAAAATGTGTTTAAGTGTTAAAAGCAAAAGTGCAAGAACCAACGAACATACCTACTACTGCAGCAGGTCAGCATGCTGAGCAGCACAAAATAAGTACATCTTTGAAAAACGTTCTTTTTAACTACGGATTATAACACGTTTTGAACCTATGTGCTACTATTTTTTTATTAAAAAATTAGTCAACCCATAACTTATTTATTTTTATGTATTGTTTGTTCACCATTAAATGAAAATTTACCATTACTAAAATAAATTATTTGAAGACTAAACGACAAAAACGCTGAGGGTCCCAATGCGAATAATTTCGACTATGCCGTGCTTATTTATGTGAAACTCGACCTAATTTGCATTGTGACCCTCTGCGTTTTTGTCGTGTAGTCTTCATTTAATTGAATTATTTCAATGAACTAAACAAAATTTATATACTTTATTATTTCAAATAATAAAGTATACAAATTTTGTTTACTTTATCATATTTTCCTCGAAACCCCATTCATTATAATTTTTTTATTTTAAATATATAATATGTGTGGTCCACTTGCAAAACTGCCTAAGTTACATCCCTATGAAAATTAAGATAATGGAATAATAGTATAATTGTATAAATCTATAATTAAAATTATTTTTTATGCAGAAAATCATTCACTTGGATGCAAAATAGAGTGAAAAATCTTGTACTCCTGCAAAACGTACTAAGTTACACAATAGTCCACCTACAAACGATGCTCTTTAAAAATCCACATGCAAACAGTGTTAAGTTAAAATTAGCACAGTCACATATGTATGTGAAAATTTGTATATTGGGGTTTGGACTGAGGGGCGGGGGCTAGTTTTCGTGAAAATTGGTATACACGGTGTATTTGAAATAGCGTCGGAAATTTTAACAGATGATTCTACATCATAAAATATGACAAAAAGTTCCTATAAACATATGTCTAAAAATGCGTCATAAGGGAGCTACGCCCCTTTAAAAGTGACTAAAAAAAATCGGTTTTTATTTAATAACTCAGGAACCCTTTGAGATATATCAACGAGGTTTTGCACGTCAACTAATCCTATCAAGGCCCGTTTTTATGTGTTATTTTCATGTACTTATTTCAACCAGGGGTGTGCGAAACGGGGGGGGGGGCTTATCAGTTTTTTGTCCCAAACTTTTTTCTGGGTAACTTTTTTGCAATTTTATTTTTGAAATATGATTCCTCAGGTCAAAATACATAAAAAAGGTACTCTTGTTGTAATACTGTAGGATTAACCGTTTTCGAGAAAAATTCATTTGAAGGTGAAATTCCACGGTTCGAGGACGAAAAATTATATACTAAAATGTTGAAAACCAAAATTTTAATGATGCAGGGCGAATGTACATTAAAAACTAAGAAAAAAACCTCATATTCAGGTACTTCCAAAAATCAATCCTAATGGAGCTATGGTCTCCTAAATATGCACCATTTTTAAAGGGCTAAGGTAGCTTTAAAAGCGTTATTTCGACCTACATGTATGGAATTTTTTTTTCTTAGTTTTTGATGTAGAATAACATTGCATCAATAAAATTTTGGTTTTCGACGTTTTAGTATTTAATTTTTCGTCCTCGAACCGTGAAATTTCACCTTCAAATGAACTTTTCTCGAAAACGGTTAATCCTACAGTATTACAACAAGAGTACCTTTTTTATGTATTTTGACCTAAGGAATCGTATTTCAAAAATAAAATTGCAAAAAAGTTACACAGAAAAAAGTTTGGGACAAAAAACTGATAAGGCCCCTCGTTTCGCACACCCCTGGTTGAAATAAGTACGTGAAAATGACATACAAAGATGGGCCTTATTAGGATTAATTCACGTGCAAAATCTTGTTAACATATCTCAAAGGGTTCCTGAGTTATTAAATAAAAACCGATTTTTTTAGCCAATTTCAAAGGGGCGTAGCTCCCTTATGACGCATTTTTAGACATATGTTTATAGAAACTTTTTGTCATATTTTATCATTTAGAATCACCTGTTAAAATTTCCTAACCTATTTCAAATACACCCTGTATTGGGGTTTTGGTTTGGACTTGAGGTCGCTAAAACTGTATTTTAAAATAAGATTTTTCAAATACATCCTCTGAGGGGCGGGGGTAGTTTTCGTGAAAACTGGTATATTGGGATTTTTAGGGTTGCTGAAAGTGAATCTAATAAAATATCCTTTCACTAGCGGAGATTGAGTTTTAGCGACCTCAAAACCCTCTGTATACAAATTTCCACGATAGTAACCCCTCACCCCTACGGGGGTAGAGTTAGATTTGTTTAATCGCAAGATTTAGTTTTAGCGACTTTAAAAACCTCTATATACCAATTTTCACGAAAACTACCCCCCAACCCTCAGAAGGTGGAGTTAGAATTTTATTGTAAGATTCAGTTTTAGCAACTTTAAAAACAACTATAAGACAATTTTCATTAAAATACTGTACACATTTAAAAATAATTACCCCCGGGGGTGGAGTTAAATTTTTTATTATTAGATTCAATTTTGTCGTCCCCAAAACCCCCTTTATATCAATTTTGACAAAAATATTGAAAACATTTAAAAATATTTACCCCCTTACCCCCGTGGGGGTATAATTAAAAAAATTTAATTATCAGATTCAATTTCAGAAACCTCAAAACCCCCATTATAGCGATTTTTAAGATTTTGGTAAAATATATTGTTTTTTCCCCTTACCCCACCCCAATGTTTACCAAAAACAATCCCGAGCTAGAACTTTTTGTAACATACCTGTATGTTAAATTTCAAGTCTCTAGCTTAAAGCGTAAAGTTATCGTGCTTACAAGATTTCCCGGCAGACCGAGCGCCAATTTTTTTTTGCTTCAAATCGATTTTTATCGACATAAGACGCCATAAAACGCAAAAATAAGCAAAAAAAAACAAGTTTTTAAATTTTTTTGCACAAATACTCCTGCAAAAGTGTCTTAGTTAAAATACACCTGCAAAACTGCCTAACTTCTTTACGTTTTTTTAAATAAACATCAAATGATAAGCATTTAAATATTTGTTAAAATTAGGTTTTACTTATAACAATATCACAAATTTTCACATTCCTACCAGCTTTATTCTTAATATGAGAAGCTTTTTTGATTTGCCAAATTTTGTTTTATTTTAACTTAGGCAGTTTTGCAAGTGGACTACTCATATAATGTTGTGTATTCTATAGGCGACCTTGCATTCCAAACATTCCAGAGAGAGGTTAGTTGGTAAAATTTTAATTATATATTATTATAAAAATAACTTTTTTCACGTCTTTAATTTTTTTGTTCTTGACTTCACTTTTACCAAATCAAAAACTGTCAAAAAAATATTGAAAAAAAAATAACGTTATCAGTTTCGGAAATAAAAAGCAAGAGCGATATTCAACTAAAATTTTAACTATGGAGCATTTTAGCAGAAAAATACGGTAAGTCGTTTGTCGTCGTTTTTATACCATTTTAAATTAATGATTAAGAAATTTTTAAAATAAATATTATATTCACTCTTCTTTATATATGGTTGTGAAGAGAATAAAAAAACCTGTATGAATTAGTTGATCGGTATGATCCCAATGTTTGTATGGATGTAAAATTTCCACTCCCTGCAATAGAAAGGAGGAAAGGGGGAAAGGTCCGTTTCTATCGTTGTATTTCAACGATAAATCTCTTTGTTTTTTTGTTCGCAATTGTGAATATCACATGATAAAGTCCCAACTGCATCCCATCCTAAGGGTTCTTAAAAGTTCTAAAAATATTAATCGGTGCTTTTAAAAACAGGAGAGGCAAATACCAAACTTGGGGCCTAGGGCATTGCACACTTTTTTTAAAAATTTATATGCAAATTCGATCTGACCGAGTCAAACCAAGCCTAGATTCGGATTCAGCGACCCCAAAAACGCATAGAAATGTTTGTCGCGTCTGGTGGACAAGACCTTTCGTTCCTAAACTCAAAAAAGTGATAAAAAGTGTTTCAAGTTTCATTCCTTTTTCGAGGTAAGGAACGAAATGCGATTTGACCGAGTCAAACCAACTCCGGATTTGGATTCAGCGACCCCAAAAACGTATAGAAATGTTTGTCGCGTCTGGTGGACCTTTTTTTTTTGAAACTTAAAACACTTTTTATCACTTTTTTGAGTTTAGAAACGAAAGGTCTTGTACACCCAGGGTTGGGTGGAAGAAACCAGTGTGGTTTAAACCGGTTGGTGTAAACCGGTTTAAACCGGCCTGGTCAAAATTAAACTTTTTGGTTTAAACCACTAAAGTGGTCGAAATCAAAATAATTTAAATAAAAATAAATAGAAATATAAAAAATATACTGCCGCCAACAAAATAATACTTTTCCATGTAGCCCTAAGTTCATCAAAACCAAAAACAAAAATAAAATTAAAAAACAAATATTTTTTTTTTCAAAATAGTTTTAAAATTTTACATACGATAGGTTGCCTCCAACTTGCTAGTAGTTTCGAATTTAGGGCGGTTAAATAAACTTTTGTCAGCCATTTATACTAATTACATAGGCGTAGAAGTTTCTATAATCTAGAGTATGCAATTTTGATTTCGACCAGTTTTGACCGATTTAAACTAGTTTTGACAGGTTTAAACCATGTTTTGACCAGTGGCCTGGTCTTTTGTAAAGAAAGTGTTTTTTTGCCAACCCTGTGTCCACCAGACGTGACAAACATTTCTATACGTTTTTGGGGTAACTGAATCCAAATCCGGAGTTGAGCCAAACCAACCCCAGATTCGGATTCAGCGATCCCAAAAACGTATAGATATGTTTGTCACCTCTGGTGGACAAGACCTTCGTGTGCCTGTGTTTTAACTGAAACATTAAACCGAGTTGGGCGGGGGTTAAAAAAGGTTCTAGTAACCTGAAATTTGGTATGCAAGCATAGTTTTTCCACTGAAACAATATAGAGGGGGTGCATATGAAAAGTTAAAAAAAAGTGTTTTTTTTTTGCAATGCCCTATTGGCGCCCTTGACAAAATTATCTCGCTTTAGATCACAAGTTAATGACTACAAAAAAAAAACTAATTTACCCATGTTGTTGTCTAAAAAAATTACCGTTTTTGACGTCCTTCAAATTTTAGGGAGACAGTGCCTCACCGCCTGATAGCACCGTGTGGATCTGCTCGGTGGCACCATCCCCAAAAATTAAACTAGTAAGTAATTGAGGATTTTTTAACTAACTAGTTACTGAGAATTTTTTATATTTTTTTAAATTCGAAGTGGCTATTTTCACGTCCGACGTAACATAACCTAATTCTTTGGTTTGTTTTTTCTGCTGTTTGGTCTTTTTATTGCTAATGGGGGCGCGTAGCCCCCCCCCCCCAATTAAGCGGGGAGAATACACTACGAGGAAAAATATACCTTAAAAGCTTTAAAAACCCTGAAATGACAAAAAAAATAGTGAAAGTACACTCAGCTTCGTGTACGTCGGTCGTAGAAATATCCTGTTCTATGTGAACTAGCTATTTATCTTTGGTTTAGGTCGGTTTTTGCGTCTGTTTCGTGATTTTTATGCATGCTAATGGGAGGGCTTAGTCCCCCCATTTAAATTGGGAGAATACAATTCTGATAAAAAATATACCCTAAAAGTTTTAAAACCCCTAAAAATCAGCCAAAACTGGACATACACAGCTTCGTGTACGTCGGACGTGAAAATAGCCTTTTCCTATTTAATTTTTGTTTATTTAAGACACTTTTTTTTAATTTTGACCAATGCATTGTAATGTCATTAGATTTTTCTACAACCTAATAAATAACCACAAACCAATTATTCCGCGCCGATGGATAGAATTAATAAACAAATTAAAGAAAATGCATGTCAAAATATCAAGAAACTAATATTTTTGTATAATACCTGGTATAATTTTTGTTGATTTTCCAATACCGAGACAATTTTCTTAGGGGTGAGTAGCTACTAAGAGTTGCTATATATTTATTTTTTTTTATTTAAACGTTGAAAAAATAATCTTCCAAATAACACGCGAGTCTTTGAATAAATAATCGGGAATGATTTAACTATTTGCATAAAAGTTTGTTGTCTGGAAATATTTACGGGCGAAGTCTCAAACTTTTTAAATTACTTTCAGTCTCTTGTTTTATTGTATATAATTGTTCTTAACCTTTTCCGGACAAATTTTTTTCGCGAGGCATGTTTGTACTCCTGACGCCTATCGATACACATAACATCTATATCAGTCACGTGGGACAATTTAATATGTGACATCGATTTTTTCTCTTTGCATTGACATTTCGTTTTTTTTTTTAGTTATTTCGGGGGTCGGAAGTTACGAGAATTTTTATGCATTCAGATTTAATTGAAAATATTTCCAGCACGAAAGAATGTCAGATTATTTATCGTATCTGATCGGACGATGTGTTAAACTCTCTACAATATATTCGGCCGAGTTTTATAGTCACATTCTGATTGAAAATTCTACACGGATAGAATTTTTTTCTGTGAATAATGTCAGCTTTGAAATCTGCTGCTCCAAAATTAATGTTTTCCTATATTATTTAAGTAAAAACCAACTTATATATTCTCAAGAATATAAATATTCTCTTTAAATATACTTTTAAAAGAATAATGAATTTAATATACATTCTGTCACGTGTAGCAGAATTAAGAGAGATATTTTGATTTTAAAGTAGAAATGTGTATTTCAATACTTTTATATATTGAGAATATAAAAGTAAAAATATAGAAAGAACTGTTTCGTGTAACTAAAAAATGCAGCAAAATAAGTAATTATATCTAAATGAAAATTGTATAATCTTTTTGTAAGGCGAAATATCGATATGCAAACTAGTTAAGTCTTTACGGTAAATTAACGTTGACCTAAAAATTGGTAAAACTAATTTTCATGCTAATCCAATAAGTGAGTGTTTGCGTGAAATTCCAGGCCAATAAACTTGAAGAAATATCGACCATTTTTCGCGAAAAGGATCGTCCTTTTAGTTACGTCGCACTATGAGTTAACAACGCCAATTATCTATCCAACATTTTAATAAAAACATTTTTTTTTTAAGAAAAGCATTGTTCTCAAATAAAATTGTCAACCCTATAAGCCTATCTACTTGTTGAAAAAAAATATAAAACTTTTTAGGCAAATATAAACTTTAAGACACTCTCTGATTTTGAGGTTAAAATGGCAACTGAGCACATTAGATCATATATCCCCTCTCTCTAGATGCGCCTTGAGTCCACGCCAAACCGAAATGTTTACAGTGCAACATTTAGGTAGACTTCACCTCCCCGTCACCTCACCGCTATAGCGGTTTGTTTAAAATTAGCTTTATATACTGAAAACAAATTAACATTAATGCCATATCTAGAGAGGGGATAAATTATCAAATCAAAGCACATGTGCTGTAACAATAAAGAATAATGGCTTTCTACAAAATATTTTGATTTGAAAAGGCCAAACATATTTGAAAATAAATCTGTCAAAATTTAGTATTAATTTGCCAGTTACATAATCATAGGTTATAAATAAATGCCGTTTTTTATTTACAAAGCAATTTAAATTATTCAAAAGCCAAATGAAAGCTTATTTAAAATTGAACATCTTTGTTTTGTTGGGTAACCTCTTAATAAAAGCTCAACTACTCGTTTAAAAATTTAAAAAAATCGATTTTTTCAAAATTATGCCCTAGGATTATTTTCGTTTTTAACTTGTTTTACTAAAAATTGATCACTAAATGAAAATTTATACCAATCTTTTTTTGGAAACGAAAATTTTAGTTAAATTTTTTGAATTGATTTATCATAAGAATTCGGGTATTTTAGCACAACTGCAGCTAAATTATTTATTTTTCTGTACTGGTGTTTTTTAATAGTTACTTAATTTTAATCAATCTAATAATCTTAAATAAGGATAATGTTATTTATCTTTCTTTACAGAAAATAATATTTATTTTAATTTATTTTTATTTTTGTTAGGGTCGAAGGAAAAATAGTGTACAGTTGGACCCACAAAAAATGCAAGTTTTAAATATGCCAAAATGTCAATTTTATTAATTATTTAATAGTTTAAGTAAGATTTTAAGAAAGAGGTTAGAATAATTTGGCATATTGTCAGTTTTTCTTTAAGTTTATTAGTAGTCTCTAATAAGTTATTACAGATAATGCGTGAATGCGAATAATGTCAAATAACAGTAACTGCTGTTATATGAAGCTGGAAGAAATAGAAAACTAGCAAATATATATACCTCTATAGAGGTTCCAGATCAGCAGAAGCAAGAAGTCTCCCCAAGATGATTATTTTTATGTTAATATTCCTTCTTTTTTACAAAATTAATGGAGAGCCCCTAGAACATGCGTTTAATGTTAAAAAAGAATCGAAAACTTGCTCTCCTGAAAAATTTCGTTTTTGTGTCATGGTGTCGTTTACCTCCGGGGTCCAGATATAATAAATAATAAACTAAAAAAAAAAACATTTAGAATATTTAATCATATAGAACATTTAAACACAATATTTAGTAAATCTTATTGGAAATAAAACTTTGAACTCCGTTGTAATGAAATATATAATTTATGAAAATTATGATTTTCGTTTAAAAAAGTTTTTTTTTGCTGCATAAAAATATCCAATCTTGGAATTATAAATGAGGCGGCGGGCATTGGTTTTTGACCCAGCTAAATTTTTATCGTTTATAGCCTGCACCGCGTCTCGTAAAGGGTGTTCTCTTAAATAATTAAGTAAATTTTCACTTCCTTCTACCCGAGCCTGCGCGCCTTTTAACCGTTTCCTCCTGTATCCATTTTTTCTTCAATCTTAACAAAACTCTCCGAATCATTAAACTTTGCCGAGTCCACTTGCACACATCCTGCTTTCAATAACCCAATAGCTTGAGCTTTCTTAATCATTTAATTGATGCATTTCTAATTATATACTTAATTAAATTAAATCCTTTATTGATTATGTACTTTATAATAATTATAAATAATTTTGACAAATATTGTCAACATTGACAACTGAATAAACAATTATTCAATTTACACAACTAGATTTTCTATTTTTTTTTTCGGATCCAACTGTACATAACTTGTCGGAAAGTATTTTTCTTGCATTCGCGACGTTTTAAACATTCGCTTATGCAAAATAAGTCACTTTCTGCACACGTTATGTAATATACTATTGAAAAAGGTCGACGTATTTCAAAAACTTAAATTATTTCCACAGTGCGTCAGCGGGAAAATAAACAAGAAACAGAAGAACACGACGAAGGAAGGAAGGTGGGTGGAAAAATAAGAAAATAGAAAAATAAATAAAAAAAACCGCTAATAAATGCTTCCACACGTACCAGTTAATCTTGTATCGATTTTTCCGTAGAGAGCCGGAAAATGCATTTTCTTTTTTAAATAGCGTCAAATAAATGTCACTTACCAACTCAAGTGACGTAATGAAAATAGGCTGGAATGTTTATAGAAGAAAATTTATTGTGTTAACACGCTTTTCTTAATCCAGTGAAGTCTCTGCATTTTTAAATTTCAATTATGTTTCTGTTTGTCTACAAGTATAGGTTAAAAAGTCAGTTATACTTAATTTTATTTTTTACTATACGGAAAATAACTGTATGTCTATACACTTTTTTGTATTTTTCGACGTATATAAAAAAATGTTTTAGCAAAAAAAACTGTCCGTAATTTAAGCAAGGTTGATCAATCTAACATACACGGTGCACAGTTGGTCAGGAAAAAAAGTAGACAAAATTCTCAATTTTTTTATAGGGCTATTTTTGATACCGCTGATTTCAAATAAAATAACGAAAATATTCAAAAAAAAAAAAAAAATCAGCGCCACTAGGGTCCAATTTTTTTTTTTAGATCTTTATAAAAATGTATCAAACATAGCCGTATGCAAAAATTCAGAATTTTGTCCACTTTTTTTCCCCTGGCCCACTGTGCGGTGGTACTATGTACGAGCTCTGTGTGAATTGTTGTATCTTACTCAGGCGAATGGTAGAGTTGGCACAATATCTCATGAACATTCAATCTTGAATGCGCAGTAACATAAACCGCCCACCTTACCCCATCTTAAAAACATCTGGCTACACAAGACGCTGCAGACGTGCAGCAAAATCTCTTCACATAGAGTCGATGTTTTTAATTTTCACTTAAAACGAGAATTATGCTACTCTATCCAGTATTCTATACCCTGTTTAAAACGCGGAACTACATTACCTCACCCTGTGCCCGTAGTAGCTCATACGTCTACTAACCATGTGTATTATTATTACACACATAGCCAAAATTCTTGCCCCCCCCCCCCAATTAATTTGAAACGTAAACAAAAATTATTCTAACAAATATGTGGGTTCAATTCTACATATTATTGAAATGATTTATCACATGTAAGCTTATTTTAATGCATTAAGTACACCTCCAGGAACTATATATAAAAAATCCTATCAGTTAATTTTTATTGAAAAAAGTCAAAGTCGTCACAAAATGTGAGAAACAAAGATCTCAATAACCAGTATGTCCTCCTCTCTTCTCAGGCAGAACATTTACGCCCAAAACATTATTTAACTAATCGTCTTTCATTGCGAAACGAAATTGGAGATAATTATAACGCCACTCTCCACCGCACATAACTTGATTAGATAAGACGAAAGGATAGTTTTAAGACTTATTAAAAAAAAAAACTATCTATTGGTTCTATTTTTATAGGCAAAAATATCTTTAGTATTTGCTGAAATATGTGAACCTGGTAGTCTGACTTTCATTAAAACCTAATTTTCTTTCATAACTTGATTATATATATATATAATCTTATATATAAGATAAAATGGTCATTTTAAGACAAATTGGCTGTATTTTTGATATGTTTTAGTTAATGACCTCCTGATCAAAAGTTATCATTGCGCCAAATCGCTATGGCCCTTAGTTTTCGAGATATTTCATTGCAAAAAGTGAATTTTATGATTTTATGAATTTATCCATCGGTCAGTATTTTGTGTGTTAACCGTAGAAAAAAACTTTCTTTACAGAAGATTAAGCTAAAGGTTTGCTTAACTTGTATTTATAAAAACAGTTTACAAAGTGTTCTATTTTGTCGCTACGAGCCATTAACTACAAAAGTACAAAATATAAAAAATCAATTTTTAAATATTTTTAATTTTTCTTAATTATAAAAATCCAAATGGTCAGAATTCTCTAATATTTGGATATAATAAAGTACTAACAACATATTGAAAAGTTATTATCATGAACGGCGTAAGTTTTTAACCGATTGCGCACGCCAGCAAGATAAAGTTGTTTAGGCTTGTCTGTTTTTGTACTTAAAATTCTGCATTATATCGTAAATCTTAAATGACTTAACTGATTTTGACAAACGAGGTGTCCCTAGATTCGTCTCAGAATCGTAAGTGATAAAAAGCAAAATGGCGAATTATGGATGCCATTTCGATTATCCGAAAAAGCTAGTTATCTATAAAATCAAATTAAAGGTATTGGAAAGACGATCTCAAAAATATAGACTAGTTTGTAACGCTCAAAAAAAAAATATTTCTTTTATATTAAAAAGTTATCATTAAAAAAGGTTGCTTACCTCATGGTTTTACCCTTTATTCCTATCTCCCTTAAGGGGGGTTTATCTTATAAGATTAGATTTGCATTCAGCGGCCAAAAAAGAATAAGTCTTACTTGAGTTGAATTATAATTTCACAAAAGTGAACGGACGTAGGATTGAACGAAACAGTCACTTATTTAATATACCGGACAAGTTAGATTAATTCTGCTGGCAGATTCGGATTCAGCAGATCAAAATCTATAAGGAATGACAAATGACAAAAAGTCCAAACGAAAGATCGGATTATTATTGAAAATGTAAAAGGTATACCTAGAGTACAGTGATTTAGTACATATGTATGTTATACCTAAACTTTTACGTATCCATAGGTATTATTAGCTGCGCTGCATTCATTTATTTTGTTAAATTGAATATGATATGGCCGAAGAAATCAGCCTCTTGGAAGAATCTTTTTCCAGCAAAGTCCATTTAAGGCTAGTCTATATTTTTGGGATCGTCTTTTTAAGACGCCATAAAATGCGTTTTGACATTGTATTTTTTTTTTGAAAAAACAATATAGTGCGCAAAACTAGACATTTAAATTTTTAAAATCGTCTTTTCCAAACCATTAGTTTGATACCTCACACGGCGGATTTTGTTGATTGTTATCTTTTTCGCACAAACAAAATAGCATTCGCCACTTTAATTTTTCATTCTAGCGACACCTCGTTTGTCAAAATCGGTTAAGTCGTTTAAGATTTACTATGTAATGAAGAATTAAAATAACAAAAACAGACACACGTGAACAACTTTACCTGGCTGGCGTGCGCAATCGGGTAAAAACCTACGCCGTTCATGATAATAACTTCTTAATATGTTGCTAGTACTTGATTATATCAAAATCTTAGATGATTCTGACCATTTGAATTTTTGTTATCAAGAAAAATTAAAAATATTTAAAAATTGATTTTTTTATATTTTGTACTTTTGTAGATAATGGCTTGTAGCGACAAACCAAAACACTTTGTATACAGGGTTATTCAGAAAATTAATAGGTGATTCTACGTTAAAAAATATAAAAAAAGTTCCTATAAAGGTTGGTCCAGAAATGAACCCTAATGGAGCTACGATCCTAAAGGTACATCTAAAAAGTGGTTTTTATTTAATATTTTTGGAACCCTATAAACCACAGTAACAAATTTTTGCACATGCTTTAACATTGACAAAGGCTATTATTTCATGTAATTTTAATTTCGTAATTTTTACCAGGGGCGTGCAAAATGGGGGGTGATGTCACTTTTTTGCCCCAAACTTTTTTATCCTTAGATTTTTTGACAAATATTAATCTTTAATTAAAAATACATAAAAAAGGTATTCTTTATGTAACACCGTGGAGTCGTGGAGAAAAGATGCAATTTCACGTCCTGAGCATCAAAAATAAGAACTAAAAAATGCCACAATAAAAATTTCAATACTGCAGGGTGATTAAAAACTGTGAAAAAAGCTCGTATACATATAGGTTCGAAAATCAGTTTTAAGAGCTCCCTTAAAAGCGATTTGTGGATATTTGTGTATGGGAAGTGTTTTTTAAATTTTTTAATGTAGAATCTTTCTGCAGTATTGATTTTTTTTTGTGCATTTTGACCTCCTATTTTTAATGCTCAAAACGTGAAATTTTAATTTCAATTTTCTCGAAAACAATGTAAACAAATTTACGGATAAAAAAGTTTGGGGCAAAAAAGTGACATAGCCCCCCCATTTTGCACGTCCCTAGTAAAAATTAACAAATAAAAATTACATGAAATAATAGCCTTTGCCAATGTTAAGGCATGTGCAAAAATTCGTTACTGTGGTTTATAGGGTTCCAGAAATATTAAATAAAAACTACTTTTTAGATGTACCCTTAGGAGGGTCGTAGCTCCCTTAAGTTTCATTTCCGAACCAACCTTTATAGGAACCCTTTTCATAATTTTTAACGTAGAATCACCTCTCAAATTTCTCGAACTTATTTCTGAATAAGCAAACCTTTAGCTTAATCTTCTGTAAAGAAAGTTTTTTTTACGGTTCACAGAATAAGCGATAGAGCACAAAACTCTGCATAACTTCATAAAATTATAAAATTCACTTTTTGCAGTGAAATATCTCGGAAACTAGGGCCCTATAGGGGCCGCAGCGATTTGGCTCAATGATAACTTTTGATCAGGAGATCATTAACTAAAACATATCAAAAATTCAGCCAATTTGACCTAAAGCCATTTCCCATAAGGAAAGTGCGGGTTCCTTTAAAAAGTTTTCCGCTAGGTCTACATGTTTTGGCAAATACTGTAGATATTTTGGTCTATAAAAATAGAACCAATAGATACATTTTTTTAAATTGGTCTTAAAAGGATCCTTTTGTCTTATATAATCAAGTTATGAAAGAAAATTAGGGTTTACTGAAAGTCAGACTAATGTTTTACACCAGGTGCACATGTTTTGGCAAATACTATAGATATTTTGGCCCAAGGGGTTTATTTATTTGACAATGCTTGTACAATGTACACCTATCCAACAATCTTTTACAATCCTTGACAATTCCTTATTCCACAATCATCTACAATCCTCCAGAATCCTCCACAATCATCTACAATCTTCCACATTCATCTGAAATCTTTCCACAATCTTTAAAAATCTTCATCAAAATTTTATACAATCTTTCACAATCTTTTTGACCATCTTTGACAATCTTTCACTATCCTTTGATACTCATAATCCTTGTACACTTTCTTTCAATAAATAAACCCCTCGTTTGGCCTATAAAAATAGAACCAATAGATAGATTTTTTTTAAATTAATCGTAAAATGATTCTTTTGTCTTATACACGGTGTATTTGAAATAGGGTCCCAAATTTTAAGGGACGATTCTACATCAGAAAATATGACAAAAAGTTCCTATAAACATAAGTCTAAAATGCGTTGTAAGGGAGTTACGCCCCTTTGAAAGTGGCTAAAAAATTCGGTTTTTATTTAATAACTCAGGAACACTTTAAGATATAGCAACGAAGTTTTGCACGTGAACTAATTTTAATAAGGCTCATCCTCGCATGTTATTTAACCAGGGGCGTGCGAAACGGGGGGCCTCATCAGTTTTTTGTCCCAAACCCTTTTCTGTGTAACTTTTTTGTGATTTTATTTTTGGTATATAATTCCTCAGGTCAAAATACATAAAAAAGCTACTCGTGTTGTAATACTGTAGGTCTAAAAATTAATTTAAAGGTGAAATTTCACGGTTCGTGGACGAAAAATTAAATACTAAAACGTTAAAAACCAAAATTTTAATGATGCAGGGTTATTCTATATCGAATACTAAGAAAAAAAAGTTTCTATACATGTATGTATGTATGAGGCTTTTTTTTCTTAGTTTTTAATGGATCATTGAAATTTCGGTTTCAACATTTTAGTATTTAATTTTTCGTCCTCGTGCCGTAAAATTTCACCTTCAAATTAATTTTTTTCGATAACGGTTAGTGGTACAACAAGAGTACCTTTTTTTATGTATTTTGACCAAAGGAATATACCAAAAATAAAATCAAAAAAAAGTTACACAAAGTTTGGGACAAAACACTGATGAGCACCCCCCCCCCCGTTTCGCACACCCCTCTTAAAAACTTACGAAGATGGCCCTTGTTAAGATTAGTTCACGTACAAAACCTCGTTGTGTTCCTGAGTTATTAAATAAAAACTGAATTTTTTAGCCACTTTCAAAGGGGTGTAGCTCCCTTACGGCGCATTTTTAGAAATGTTTATAGAACCTTTTTGATGTAGAATCACCACTTAAAATTTCGGACCCTATTTCAAATACACCGTGAATAGTCAAGTTATGAAAGAAAATTAGGGTTTATTTAAAGTCATACTAAATCTTGTTTCCAGGTAGGTGTGGGTTACTAAATTGTTACAGCAATGGAATGTTCAAAGAATGAACTGACCAGCAAACTCACTTGACATGAATCCTTGTGAGAACGTGTGGGATATGCTAAAGAGGGTGATTTTGAATAGAGATAATCCCCCGTTCACCCTTCAGGAGCTAATTTTTGCTGCTTAAGAAGAATGAATTATTAATCAGAGATTTATGCAAATCAATCGATATAAATTAAAAAAAACACACATAAAAAAACTTAAACAACAGATATGTACATTGGCAAAAATCGCATGCGATTTTGGCCAGTATTGTCAAAAGCAATATGGGCGAAAATTGCATCCGATTTTTGCCAATATTGCCAAAATAGCAATATTTTTTACGCACGTGAATAGACCTGAATGTCTACAAAACTTTATTATGTAACAACCGTGCTTATTTTTTAAAACCTATTGGATCCGATAATAAGCGATAAGCAGAACTAGATCATAGAGAAAATAGGTGATATTCACAAATTGATAAAATGAAATATATTTGTGTATTAGAATAGACTTATTAATTTATCATATCACATTCGAATAAAAAATAGCGTACGAAACAGAAAAGAGGCATTTTCCGACTTGCATGTTGTCGAGTAAAATATTATGGTAAAAACACATGTTTATCTGCCTCGCAAATAAACCCTTTCATGAGGCAAAGTACATACACTTGGAAAATCATGCTTTTCGTTATTTTATCATAATATATTATTACTATTAATATGGTTGAGTAAATTAGGTCATTAATTTTATTTTAAGTAAGTTTAAAAATAATATAGACTAAAGTTTTTTAAATTATTTATTATCTATGATTAACAATGGCGATTTCTCCCGTTAGATTAGACAGGGACAAAAGTTCTACCCAAAAAGGATAGAAGACATACATACACTCCCACTTCCACCCAACCAAACAAATTCTGTATTTGTTCTTTGTTGAACAAATACAATATTTACTTGGCCGGGCGAAAAGTGTAACTATATTATTTCTATTAAAGAAATTACTGGCGCCATCTAAATTTTAGTAGAATTATCTTATTCTACAGATTCACATTAGCTATATTCGTTCGTGCCGCTCAGTGCTGCACTTTCCGACCAACCAAATAAATACTGTATTTGTTGTTTGAAAAACAAATACAGTATTTATTTGGTTGGTTGGAAAGTGTAGCACAAATGAGATAGAGATAGGGTAGAAGTTTTTTGTTTCATAATTCTAGTTGTAGAGAGCTCCATTACGATAGTGCGTCCTTTGCTTTGAATAAGGCAGTACAGTGGAGTTTCCGGGGAATCCCCAAAGAATTGTATCCATTTTCGTCGTTCCAAAACGGGAATTGGTATTAAAATTTCATGGTCTACTCTAATGTAAACTATCTAGCACAAATATCAGATACATTGGCGTACTTAGGACAAGAAATTGATATTCTTGACAAACTTTGAAAAAAGAAAATAAATTCGAACAGTGGGAGAAAAATAATGAATTCAGTCTCCTATTTAAAAAGTCCAAACATCTGAATTTACATTTCATATTCTCGATTTAGATAAAGCAACAAATATTTTTTTAGCTTTATAGCGAAATATAGTTACACTAACCAGAAAAGTAGTTAAGTCATATTTTACTATTTTCTGGTTTGTATAAGTATTACACAGTACGCAATAAAATAAGCTTTATATTTTTGATGCGGTAACGTCAAAATTAAATATTTCTTAATAAAATATATACAATGAAACAAAGATCAATAGTTAAATACGAACCAACTATTTTTCTAGTCAGATCAGATCAGAAATCTGATAAGGGAACAAATCAAATTGTTGTGCTTCCCAGATCCTTATAGTTCAAGTTTTGTTTCTTGATAACACAACACGTTGTGTTGTTGCCCTTACCAGTTTTGCAAAAAAGGTCTAACCCTTACTGTATTGACTTAAAGCTTATCAGAAAACAAAAACAAGGTGGAATGTGAAATAATTAATCATATCCTAGGTTTTAGCAAAGCATATAATGTCAATAATAAAGTCAATAATAATGTCAATAATAACGGTAACTATAGATAAGTATATAACTATTTATTTGTTGTAGTGAGTGAGTGAGTTATTGCATAACTGTTGTTTTGCCTAATCATTTGACTAAAAAAAATGAAATATGTTTTTGTTTGTTTGTTTTATACTGTTTAACGTCGTTTTTCGCTGCTATGGCCTAATTGACGGGACCGCCATCTTTACGTACCCTTCGAAGCACGGTCCCCAACAGAACTCGCATCCACCCTGAAATGTGTTTACAGTTTCACCTGCAACCCACATTACAGTAGTTTCGTAGTTCCATCTACCGACTTTTTATATCCATGCGGGGCTCGAACCTAAATCTAAATTTCATAATTCTATGAAAGCTACATCTAATCCATTTTTAACTGATATTACAACTTTAGTAATATTTAATAAATTCTCAGTTTATGCCCCCTAAAATACACCTCAGGAATTATTTATTGACCTAAAATTCTAAAAACTATTTTATTGTGTTATATATAGTATATTTATATAAAAATAATAGATTCTCTGATTCCCAACTCAAAAAACAACTGAATAAAACAAAAAAATGTATTTTTAAACATTTTGAACATATTCCTTCAATAAAAAAAATTACCGATAGATTATTTTATTTTTGGTCTTAAATTGTTATATACATCGTAAATAAATAGAAACGTCCTGAACTCGACTTTTGACTTTTTCCATCCAGGAGCGAACCGTGATAAACTGTCATCTATCTAGAAAAGATATCCAGTTTGTTTTTTATTACAAAATTATGTTTTAATATAAATAATAAGTTATGAGAAAATGTTTGATGACGACAGTTGGTTGAAGATTAAATACCAATAATAGGTATAATAATTATAGCTTATACCAGGTGTCCCACCAGGTTCTTGACCAGCTATATCTCCGTTATTTGAAAAGATAGAATTTTTTGCAAAAAACAGCGTTAAATGGGAGTCAGTGAAGTTTTTATTCAAATATCCAAAACCACCCCTTGAAGAATATGAAAGTACATTTCATTCTGAATTCAACCATGTATTATAAGTGGTATGTTATCATTTAAGGGGCTCCAAATAACAATTATTATTTATTAATAATAGGGTGGTATTTAGAACAAAGTTGCAGGTGGTTCCAGGAGAGTGGGTAATTAAGGGTGGTTTATGGATACATTAATCAGTCTTCTTCTAGATATAATCTAACGTGAGTTTTTGGATTTTTTTTTATAAAAAATATTGCTTGTGATCTGATGGGGTTGTACTTTGGAGCCCCTTGAAAAAATAAGATATTATCTATACATGAATTTAGAATAAAATGTGCTTTCATATTCTCTAGTAAAAATGGGGGGGGGTACTATTTAAAAAACAAAAGTTGGGAGTGGTTCCAAGAGGGGGTGGGTAAGTAAGGGGTAGTTTTGCGTAAGTAAGTAAATTCTACTTTGACTAGAATTTAATTTTGTTTTTTTCGATTTTTTTTATCTTTTTAAACAACAGAGATATAGCCCGTCTAAAACCTGGTGTGACAATATTATTAATAAATAATAGTTGTTATTTGGAGCCCCTTTAAGAAATAAGATACTTCTTATAATACATGGTTGAATTAAGAATAAAATTTACTTTTATATTCTTTGATAAAAATGGGGGGGGGTGCTATTTGAAAAACAAGTTGGGGGTGGTTCCAAGGGGGTGGGTAAGCAAGGGGTGGTTTTGGATACGTGAATAAAAACTTCAATATCTCCCATTTAACGCTGTTTTTTGCAAAAAAAATATCTTTTTAAATAACGGAGATATAGCTTGTCAAGAACCTGGTGGGACACCCGGTATATATAAATCGACAAAAATACAAAATCCAAGATGGCGGACACTTCCCATATCAAATTTATGGGCAAGAATGTGATTTCTTCATCTACTCTGCGGGAGGGACCTAACTGCGTTAAAAGTTCCAACTTGTATTTTATTTTTTTCATTCTTATATCGAAAAAGTGATTGGGCTAATTAATAAATGTGCTTGATTTAGAATCTTTCTTGCTTTGTAAGGCTAAAAAGTATTTAAAAAGAGTACGCACATGATTTTTACATAAAAAATTTATAAAGTACCTACAAATTTATTTTGTGAGTGCGACTAAAAAAAAGTGAGTTAGATACTTTATTTTTCTTATTTTTTAGTTGTTAGTCTGCTCCACATTTGCGGTTATCTCGTTTTCCCCGGCTTTCCACAGCCAAAGAAACCCCGGAAAAATAACAATTTTACTGTGTGAAACAACCTGAAAAAATAAATGAAATTTAAATAATAAAATAGTCTCAACTAAGGAAAAAGTTTTACACGGTTAATAGCATATTACAATGGAGATTGTAAAATGTTTCTTTTCAGTCAAGAGCTATGATATTTGACCAAAGATCAGAGATAAAATGCGGGGCAAGGCTGTAATGAAAATTTCCACCAAGCAGGTACGTATATTTTTAACAAAACATAACATTACTTTTTTCTCTCCAAGTCATTCGAAAGTAAAAAACAAAGTTGGAGGTGGTCCTAAAGGGGTGGGTCACAGGAAAATTTTTAAACAAAATTTTACAGAGTAATTAAATTCTTTTGGTTTGGACTTTTACAATAAGGATTTTGTATCAAAATAAAACGTTTTTAAAAAGAAAACATAAAATACTGTTATGTGAGTCCTCAGTGTTGTCGCAACTAAATTTTTGTGATGTTGTTTATGGTCCTAATTTAACATTATTTGATATAAATTGTGTTCAAAAACTACAAAACTCATGTCTGCGCTTTATACATGGAATTAGGAGAAGTGAAAATATCAGTCATACGCTTAGACCCACTGGCTGGCTGAATATGAGGAACAGAAGATTCTTAAATTCTGCCATTTTATATTTTAAGATTATTACAAATAAGGCCCCCACATACTTAGCCAATAAAATAAAATACCACACAGACGTTCATACTTTAAATTTGCGCTTCGGAAAAGCGCTCACAATTCCAAAACAATTCAACAGCAATGTACACCAGATCTTTTTTATAACAAGTTGCCAATTTAGTCAATAATCTAAGCTTTAATTATAAAAATCTTACACTAAGACAGTTTAAAAGAAAAATTTACTTGGAACTTTTAAGCAAACCGATCTACAATGAAAATTGAGTTGTCCAAAATGATGCGAAAATGTTATTTTTTTCCTTAATCTTAGTTTCCAAAACTGGTTGTATTATGATAGAATATTATGTTCATATATAAGTATCTATTTATTTTAGTATAATAGAATAGAATAGAATAGAATAGTTTATTTGTGTTAAATTGATTACACGCGTTAAATTTATAATACATGGTTTAAACATAATAATTAAAGATAGATAAAGACAAATTAGTGTACAAAAAAAAAAAAAACATACACATACACATACAAAATAAATACCATATCAGAGATGATAATATATAAATATATGATACACAAGAAAAAAGAATTAAATAATTTAAAAACAAATGCAAGTTAATAATCAAATACATTTAAAAATACACCCAGAAGCATATCTAAGATTACCAAAATTTAATTAAAAATAATCAAATTACATATCGTTAAAATTATTGGATAAAAAGTCTTCAAAACTATAAAATGCTTTAGATGCCAAGTAATTTTTAATGGTTTTTTTAAAACAAACTTTTTCCAATTGTCTCACTTCAAGAGGCAGAACATTGAAAAACTTTGAAGCATGGTATTTAATGCCAGTCTGATTTCTATTTAACCTAGTATATGCGGGACATATATTTTGATTTGACCTTGTATTGCTATTATGAGTGTTGTATTTCATAGGGTTACATTTTAAGTAAAACAGACAGTCCAATACATACAAACAAGGTAAGGTGAGAATATTAAGGGATATAAAGTAAGTTTTGCAGTCCTCTCTATACCCAATACCAGCTAGAATTCTAACTGCCCGTCTCTGTAATTTAAAAATGCGACCCATAATACATGAGTGCCCCCAAGCTAAAAGACCATATACCAAAACTGACTGGAATAAAGCAAAGTAGGCAGTTCTAAGGGTATTCGTGGAAACGTTGATTGATAGACTACGGAGCAGGTATGAAGTGGAAGCTAATTTATTGGCAAGAGTATCCCCATGCGCATCCCATAGAAGTTTTTTATCCAGGTGGATACCTAAAAATTTTGCGTCATCACAAACGGGAGGTACAATGCAATTTATTTGACGAAGAGTAATTAACATATTTTGCGTTTTATCGACATTTAAGCTAAGCTTATTACTACTGAACCATTGGACAACCCTTAACTGAATATGTGGCTCGAGTGTCGACTCGGGCCACTACTACACCTTCGCGAATGATGGCTCCGTCGATTGGTTTAAGTTTAATGACTGTTCGGTGATAAAATCCAGTGCGAACGATTTGTGCAAATTGCGCCCACCCGAGACCCCGTATATTTTGTTTTATTGCCGTAAAGATTTAAACGAACCAGATAATTTGCCGTCCATGGTGCTGTCACCCAGATTACAGATGGCGCTCACGAAGGACCATTCTGAATTCGAAACTGAACTTAAACGAACTTTGACTCGTACATACAACACGAGACAGCAAAACCGCAACGACGAACCCCCACCCCCCGGTTGCGGGTGAGTGGGATTCTCCAGCAACAACAGCAACATGTTTATTTGTTATATAATCTGTATTAAAGAACGAATTAATGTATAATATAACCATTTTAAAATGCAGTGGATTATCATTTTTCCTAACGGTGCAGAAATTTAGATTTTACACGTTTTGTGACGCGAGAGTACTTAATTTGGAATAAAAATTACAATTTTATTTCTAGGAGGGCTACAATTTGTCACAAGGTTTGGAATAAAACTCTTTAGAGATAAAATCGTAAATATACGGACCATACTCAATTCAAGTGGGTATAACGTGCTGGAAATAAACGTCTTATTCTTAACGTGTTGTTGATGCACAAAGTTTAAAAAAAGTTATGGTGCGAAGCTGTGCGAAGTTATAAGCTATACCACAAAGTGTTCGTAAAAACATGCTGCCCGCTCTGGTCCGCCCCCTTAAAATTAAGCGTTTTTTATTTAATCAAAAAAATATATGATTTTTAAGCATTTTAAAATTTTATTTTGAATTATTTCGAATAAAATAAAACAAATAGTACTATTATCTGGCATTCAAATAAAGCTTATTTATAGTAAAAGTATCGCAATTTATTATTGTCCTAGAAAGGACAAAGATGAGGAGTATTGGATAAACATAATCAGGGTGTACAGGGTTATTCAGAAATAAGTTCGAGATTTTAAGGGGATGATTCTACATTAAAAAAATATGAAAAAAAGTTTCTATAGTTCTGTAGCAACGAGTTTTTGCATGTAAACTAATCTTAATAAGGTCAATCTTCGTAGTTATTTTCATGTACTTATTTTAACCAGAGATTCAAGATATTCTTTTTTCTGTGTGTAACAAGATTTATCATTCTGTTTTGCACCAAAGTGAATGTTTTTTTTTCTACATAAAAAACAGTTTTACTTATAGATTTATACAAGTATTTTACTATTATACCATTATCTCAATTTTCATAGGGGATCTAACCTAGGCAGTTTTGCAAGTGGACTACTCACCAATAGTATAGTATAAAAAGCATACTTTTGATATTTGTAAATTATTGTTACTTATCAGTCACACTGTTAAAATGCCTCATCTGAGGTCCCATCAATGACTTTAAATGTTAAATAAATAAATAAATATTATATAAATAAATAAAAAAAAACATTTTTGCGTTTTAAATTCAAAAAAGTTTAAAATCTTTGAAAAAAGGCCAAAAGCCCGAAAGTGTATCTCTAATAAAACGTTTTAAACATTTTTTACTGTTTTTTTACCAATTACAAAAAACATTATTTATTTGATACTGTACAAATCCAAATTTGTCATTGCTCATACAGGTATAAGGTATAAGTTATCCACTTCACGTTTTGTGTTACAATATTTTGTGAAATTCAAACTGAATTTGAACAAACCACTTTTGTGTGTACATGTGTTTTTTACCTTATTATTTCATATTTCTTATTTCAAAAGCATTTATGTTGCCAAAACGTCCACGTACCTGAAAAAAAAAGAAAAATTATTAAACAACTAAACTTACAACTAAAAAGGTAATGGTACTAAACAACAAAGAAATATCACTTAACTAGCCCAATTGTCAAAGTAAAAGACAAACTTGAATGTCTAGGTACTAAATACTGCTGTGCGTCTTACAATAGAAGTTTATGATATAAGGACGAAAAATGATATTTTTAGGGAGATTACGGAGATTGCCATCCGCGCTCGAAGAGCGTATCATAAACTATGTTTTATTCGATTTTTATATATTAATAAATATATTATTTTATATTCTTATATATTAATAAATATATATATATATATATAGTTATATTTTTGACAAAAAAATGAGGTTAGAATTCAAATGTCAACAGTTTTAATATCAATCAACCAATCAAAGTCGACTATTTTACGTTTGCGGCCTAGGCCGAAAAATACTTTTCGTACATGTTTATTACACAAAAAGTGGCACATAGATACAATCGTATAAAAAATACATTTGAAGTCCAAGTATAAAATGGGTTTTGACATCTAGCATTTTAAAAACACTTAATATTCATGTGTCAAAATATGTTGTATTTTTCGCCGTTTAAAGAAAATTTTCATGTTTTATTCGAAAAAAAATTGTCCAGTTTTGCTGTTCTTGACAGCCTCGCAGCCTCAGCTGTCACACAAAATACTATATCCTATTGAAAACAATACCTTCAAAATTATATTTTTGGTGAATGCGCTTTTTTCCAAAGATCAAAAAGCCTAACTGAATTTTTAAATAGCGATTGTAAAAATACCTTAATTTTTAATTATAGTGACTGTAAACTTTAATAAATATTATAGTCAAACTACTATAATCGTTGCTGTAATTTTAATGTTACTGTGAATTCGACCTATTATTATAATCACTTCCTGTATTACAACCTAACCTGTGGTTTAACTTAAAATTTACAAATAACATGAAATATTAAGCATTATTACAGTTTTTTGTAAATTTGCTTATATGAGATAGTATAATTCAGTATTTCCTTACAAGGATAACTGCTTTAAATTTGTAACGATATTTAAATATAAATTATAATCATAATTTATATTTACATTTTATTATAATTTAAATAATTTATTGTGAAATGTGGGTAGACACCATGTTATTCTTTCTAGGGTTTTACAGGTTATCGGTTTTTCATGATTTCATATCTTTCCGGAATTTGACCTTTCTGTCAATTTCCTTTCACACTGTCAACAGGTGCACATGTAAAATGTTACTGAATAACTGAGTTAGAGCCTCAGGGCTTTAATTGTATTTATCATCCTTTGCGATGATGTTCAAACATGTGCCTGGTCTTTCCAGGTATGTTATTCTTTTATTTACTACATTTTTTTATATTCTAACCTCAAATATGTCTTTCCAGTTCGTAAAGTCTACATTGCAATGTAAACTTCATCCCATGTTTCTTTTGAGTTGTACCAACAAGGAGCACTAAACCCGCTATGCATTGTTGTAATGGACTTAATAAACACATAAATGTCAAGCTAAGAATAGTTTTCCCACACCTCTGGTGGCCCGTTATAAATATTTCTGGGTCGTTCTGTCACAAATTTACTATCACTTTTTACAGTGTATGGGTATAGGATCAATGTGTATTTTGTATAAATACCATACCAATAAAAATTAAAATAAATACTATTGATATCCACAGGAAAAGGTATTTCCCAACGCAAACCCATAGAAAAAATGTTTAGACCAACAGACCCATTCAAATCATATTAACTACTCAAACAATTATCGCACAAGTTTTTAAATTTATTTATTTTGAACAACAGTGATTTTTGATTTTATTGAAATACATTTTTAAATAATTTCGATATTTCGAAAAAGAATCCCATATTTTTTGCCAGAAAAAGACTAATGAACACACAGTGTAGTTAAATGGCTCATATACGTTGTTTTGGCCTCTTCTACTCCAGCCGGTTTTTCAAGGTATAGATTAAAATTTTTATGGAAAATGAATTTGTGAAAGACACACTTTAATATTTTGCGCAATAAGTTTAATAACCATTATATCCACGCATGGATATGCGGGCTCCTACCATGCTCTAAATGAAAGTACCAGTTTAATACTACTAAAAAAGAATGCGCCCTTATCCCATATACGAATATCCAAGTCTGGATGTACTAAAAATATCCATATGTAGATACAATGGAGTGAAAGGGGTTAAAAATATGCGATATTTGTTTTGAGTAGTGTAAAAAAAGTATATTTTCTTCTAGTAATTTTTCAGAGGGTAAGAATAATACTATTTTTTTTTAACGGTATACAGTAAATAACTAGCCTCGTGATTAACTCACTCACTCAATTATAAGTGGATTCCTTAAGAAGCTTGTGGTTATAACAAACGTAACTAAGCCTATATTTGACTTTTTTTTTCGATTATAAATAAAGAATCATTTTCCCTTAAAGTTCATTGTAAGCTGTCTCCATGTATATGGTCAACTAAAACTATGTTCGTACTTAATAAGAGTATATATTTTTATATAACGAAACTTAAGCAATTTCTTGAAACAAGTAGCTTCGCTTCTATAAACGCTCGATAAAAAATAGAGTGCTTTATTAAAACTTTAATAAACTTAGCAAGATTATAGAAATAAAAAAATACTTTAGAGATACAATCTAGAAAATATATTAAGAACGAAGTAATACGTCATAATCAATCAAAGTAGTGACATACTTCCGCAGCAATGCGTAAAAAATATGTTACCATATATGTTACTTACAATTATTTGATTAAAAAAGTGACATAATAATTTTTGCTTTCCCACAAGTAGCTGATATTCTAGGTTTAATTAAACAAAACAAGCCGTAAAGATATGTAATCCTACGCATTACATTATGTAATATTCACAGTAGATGGTAAATTGCATTTTCCCGAGAACTTTTTTTTTAAGAAAATTAAAAAAAAATACATTTTTTTTAATTATATTTTTTTGAAAAACGAAAATAAGTTTCTTTTTTAAATATTCAGTTATGATCATATGATCATATACAAGTTTTTGTTAAAAACACTATAATTCTAAAGTCACGTACTTTAAAATTTAAGGACGGACATGAAATGTTGCGTGTTTAAAAAAAAATAAAGTACAATTGTATGGGATAATAACTTCCTATTTCCTATCAATTTGTAACTAAATATTCAGTTTACTTTTTACAGTGTACTAACATAAACTTAAAATAAAATAATAAAATTTTATTAAAAAAAAAAACGCAATCGAGACGTCGCGACGTTCACTTAAAAATAATATATACTATTCGATGGCTACGCACAAAGTACAAGTAGCCTTTGTGTCCAAAGTCCAAACCAAATGTCAATTTAAGTAGACGATAAAAACAATACATTTTAATGTCTCACTGAATAAAGGCCTATCCAGAAGCTTGCATAAGAACATAAAACATAAGAATGCGATACCGTAATTGGCTTACAAGTTACATGGCGGCACATCAAGCCAATCACGGCATCGCATTGTTATGTATTATGTGGTTATGCGGGGCTGTGGATATGCCATGAACCATCTACTTTAATTTTTAAGTAATTATATTCATTATTATTATATTTAAGAATTATATTAACCCTGTGCACATAATTTTATTTTTCAAAGAAAAAGAATTATGATACTTCATAAAAAATGTGAAAACTAGGTGGCCATAAAGTTTGTATTTTTGTTATTAAAAAATTAAGGGGTCTTAATTCCATTGTTCCCAAAATAATAAAGTTTGTAAAGTATTCAGGGGTTAATATAAATGTAACTTATGTACTGTAATAATTATAATAAGTACATAAGTAAATAAATAAATAAATAAATAAATATATAAATAAATAAATAAATAAATAAATAAATAAATAAAATCTTGAATTTTAGGGGTTATCTAAGTAAATATTTATCTTACCACAAAAATTCAATTTTGAGGAAATTTCCAACAATTTGCGTTTGGATAATTTTTATTATATTAATAACAGTCGACTAATAAATATTCAAAAATAGTTATGTTGGGGGTGAAATTGTTTTATTTTTGTAAAAGTTGGTATATAGGGGTTTTTGAGGTAGCTAAAAGTAAATCTCATAATAAAAAAGTTACAACTCCACCCTAAGGGAGAGGGGGTGATTATTGCTTTCCGATTTTGAAAATTGTCAAAAGTTAGGGAAGCCTTGTATTGGTGCAAAAAATTTCAAAATTGTTTTTTGCGTCTTTGAGTTTTATGACGTTTTATATAAATTAATTTCGAGTAAAAAAAATTCAGTTGATCGGTCGGCCGGTCGATCGGTCGGTCTGTCCGGGAAATATTGTAAGGGATTGTTTTTGGTGAACATTGGGGTGCGGCAAGGTGGGCAAATAGGGAAAAAAACATTTTTTTTACAAAAATTTGAAAATTGCCATATAGGCGTTTTTAAGGTTGCTGAAATTGAATCTGATTAAAATTTTTCTAACTTCACCGCCACGGGGGTGAGGGGTAAATATTTTTAATTTTTTTCAATAATTCCGTAAAAATTGGTACATAGGGGTTTTTGGGGTTCACGAAATTAAATCTGATAACAAAATTTTTCTAATTCCACCCCCTGAGGGTTGGGGGGTAGTTTTCGTGAAAATTCGCATATTGGGGTTTTTGCGGTTGCTGAAAGCGAAACTGACAATGAAAAAATCCACCCCCTGAGGGACGGAGGGGAGTTTTTGTAAAAATTGGTATACACTGAAAAAATTATTTTGTAAAATTACTATAACTATCGCTGGTTATTTTTTGCCAAACACTATCAAAGTAAATTTATTAGCGTAATATATTTTTACTATTAGTTATGTAAAAATAAGTACTAAATTATTTTCTAAAATTACATAACATTATTATAAATTATCACAATAGTTTTGATAATATTACAAACGAATACTTAAAATTCAAAAGAGACGAGTAAAATTACCATAATATATTTCCAATCGTTGTTTATATTTGTTGCATTTATAATAGCAGTTTTAATTTTTTTTATAGTATATTTACAAAAATATTGTAAATTTATTGCTTAAATAAACAACTTTATTGTAATTCTACATATTATTATTACAAATATTTCACATATTTACGATAACTATTACAGTGTTTTTACAAGTTGCAAACAAGAAGTTTACATATTTGTTTTAAAAAACGCAGTGTAATTTCACATTATTTTTGCGAAATGTTATCGAAACTTAAAATAATTTTGCAAAATTAATAATGAAATTCAATTTTTTTTTTGTGAAATTAAAACTGAATTTTACAATTTTACTGCTATGTATAGAAAAGAAAATGGAAAACAAATGGTGTGGGTATGAAGTTGAAACTACAAATAAAACACATTATAAACTGAAAGATGTTTTTATTACATAAATATTTTAACAAACTATACTACTATAATACTACTAAACTAGAATAATTGGCGCTGTGTACAGGGTGCTTCAAATGTCCCGTAAACGGTTAGAGATCATTAAAAAAAATTCAAAAGCACGTTGTAAATCTCAATCTATATCTACTATAACTAAGACTATCTCTATTTGGTATTAACACAAATAAAAACTTATTCTTCTTAAAAAAATTACCTGCCGACAGCTCTGCACAACTATGGATATATGCCAAAATGTAACATACACCTACAAAAACTACAAAATAACATCTAAATAACAAGGATAACTTACCGATTATAAATATAACAACACTAAACAAAACACAGCTAAAATAAAAAAAACATTTGCCGGCGTCTCACAACAACGTGCCTTGACATCAATTGGTGCAAGGAGGAGCACGCATCAAGCTGTTCCGCTTCGTTGCTAGTCTTATTAAGGTAAATTCATAATAACTGTAGTAATAACGCAATTTTATTTGTAAAATTAATAAGGTTTTGTTAATTTACGTTAAAAGATAAAAAGATCTTTAAAATTCATTTGTACTTGTACAATGCCTATAGTAAAATTCTTAATGGGTAAAGTAAAAATACTGATTATTGTATAAAACTAACAACAGTTTGCTAAATAACATTAATAAAATGACAACATTTTGTAAATATATATATATATATATATATATATATATATATATATATATATATATATATAGATCTTTGTACCAAAGTCAGGCCATTATATATTCCCTACATTCCTAAACCACCCACTTCTAATATAGCTAGAAGAAAAATGATCGTGTATAAACACTTAAGTGGCATATGTTGCACATGGAAATTTTGATATACAACAATTTTTTTTTTAAATAATAAAAATGTATATAGTCTATAAATTAAAGTAATCCTGAGCCTATCGGAATTTCATACCAACTGAAGCCAGTTTATACAAAAATATGTACTCGAGCGGTATATCCTAAGCCTTTGCGATGTTGCCAAACATTTCATAGGCTGCCAAACGTTATTTTAACGGATTAAAATGATATTTTAAGATAATATTTATTATAAATAACTTTTTGGGATAGGTATGGGGAATCCAGCCTCTCCGATTTTTTCTGCCATGGTAATGGACCTATTATTGAATAAAGTTATAGGTAAATTACCATTTATTATTGTTTTACCTAAAATTTATGTCAATTCCTATAGATGAATTAGATAATATTTTAAACATGTTTAATAGTTTTCATACAAAATTACAATTCACATTAGAGAAAAAATAAAATAAATTTTCTGGATTTGACATTAATACGACAGAAGAATATATTAATAATTACACAGGTCTAAAAAAAAAATATTGTCTGTCCTAACCCATCATTTCCTACGTTTTTTGATATGCTGAAACCGAATTTACCATAAAAATCATACATCGCGTAGTTTTTTCACAAATCGTATACAAAGTGTATAAAATAGTTAAAATTTACCGCGAAATGTTTTTTCCGCGCAAAGGATTGACAACGATACACATCAACAGCGAAAAAATATTTAAGCGAAATAAAAACAGCGCAAACTATAACCTCGCAAAGTTTTAATAGAGAAATGCAATATGCGAAAAATATATAGCGAAAGTATTATCCGCGAAAATATTATGGGCTGATTTAATTACTTTTATTTGGGAGCTTTAGTTGAAAAATTTACCGCGAAATGTTTTTTCCGCGCAAAGGATTGACAAAGATACACATTAACCTCGAATTTTTTTTTCCGCGCAAAGGATTGACAACGATACACATCAACAGCGCAAAATATTTAAGCTCAAACTATAACCTCGCAAAGTTTTAATAGAGAAATGCAATATGCGAAAAATATATAACGAAAGTATCATCCGCGAAAATATTTTGGGCTGATTTAATTACTTTTATTTGGGGGCGGGAGCTTTAGTCGAAAAATTTACCGCGAAAAAAAATATCGCGAAAAAAATACCGCTAAATGTTTTTTTCCGCGCTAAGGATTGACAACGATACACATTAACCGCGAAAAAATATTAAAGCGAAATAAATACAGCGAAAACTATAACCTCGCAAAGTAGCGAAAGTATTAGCCGCGAAAATATTTTAGGCATATTTAATTACTTTTATTTGGGAGCAGTAGCTTTAGTCGAAAAATTTACCGCGAAAAAAATATCACAAAAATATTAAATTATAATAAAAACAGCGAAAACTATAGCCAATAGCGAAAATATTCGCCGCGAAAATATTTTGGGCTGATTTAATTACTTTTATTTGGGAGCGGGACCTTTAATTGAAAAATTTACCGCGAAATGTTTTTTCCGCGCAAAGGATTAACAACGATACACATTAACCTCGAAATTTTTTTTGCTCGCAAAGGATTGACAAAGATACACATTAACAGCGAAAAAATATTTAAGCTAAATAAAAACAGCGCAAACTATAACCTCGCAAAGTTTTAATAGAGAAATGCAATATACGACAAATATATAACGAAAGTATTATCCGCGAAAATATTTTGGGCTGATTTAATTACTTTTATTTGGGGGCGGAAGCTTGAGTCGAAAAATATACCGCGAAAAAAAAATCGCGAAAAAAATACCGTGAAATGTTTTTTTCGGCACAAAACATTGCCAACGATACACATTAACCTCAAAAAAAATACTTAAGCGAAAACTATAACCTCACAAAGTTTTAATAGCGAAATGCGTTACAACGAAAAATATATAGGGAAACTATCAGACGAGAAAATATTTTGGGCAGACTTAATTACTTTTATTTGGGAGCAGGAGCTTTTGTCGACAAATTACCGCAAAGAAAATATCGCAAAAATATTTCCACAAAAAATTAACGAGAAATGTTTTTTCAGCGCAAAGGTTTGACAACGATACACATAAACCGCAAAAAAATATTAAATTATAATAAAAACAGCGAAAACTATAACCTATAGCGAAAATATTCGCCGCGAAAATATTTTGGCTGATTTAATTACTTTTATTTGGGAGCGGGAGCTTTAAAAATTTACCGCAAAATGTTTTTTCCGCACAAAGGATTGAAAAATTTACAGCGAAATGTTTTTTCCTCGCAAAGGATTGACAACGATACACATCAACAGTAAAAAAATATTTAAGCGAAATAAAAACAGCGCAAACTGTAACTTCGCAAAGTTTTAATAGCAAATTGCAATTACCGCGAAAAATATATAGCGAAAATATTTTGGGCTGATTTAATTACTTTTATTTGGGAGCGGGAGCTTTAGTTGAAAAATTTACCGCAAAATGTTTTTTCCGCACAAAGGATTGACAACGATACACATTAACCTCGAAATATTTTTCCCGTGCAAAGGATTGACAACGATACACATCAACAGCGAAAAAATATTTAAGCGAAATAAAAACAGCGCAAACTATAACCTCGCAAAGTTTTAATAGAGAAATGCAATATGCGAAAAATATATAACGAAAGTATTATCCGCGAAAATATTTTGGGCTGATTTAATTACTTTTATTTGGGGGCGGGAGCTTTAGTCGAAAAATTTAACGCGAAAAAAAATATCGCGAAGTTTTTTTTTCGGTTTTTCGGCGCAAAGGATTGACAACGATACACATTTACCGCGAAAAATATTAAAGCGAAATAAATACAGCGAAAACTAACCTCGCAAAGTAGCGAAAGTTATAGCCGCGAAAATATTTTAGGCTCATTTAATTACTTTTATTTGGGAGCAGTAGCTTTATTATAATAAAAACAGCGAAAACTATAACCTATAGCGAAAATATTAGCCGCGAAAATATTTTGGGCTGATTTAATTACTTTTATTTGGGAGCGGGAGCTTTAGTTGAAAAATTTACCGCGAAATGTTTTTTCCGCGCAAAGGATTGACAACGATACACATCAACAGTGAAAAAATATTTAAGCGAAATAAAAACAGCGCAAACTATAACTTCGCAAAGTTTTAATAGCGAAATGCAATTACCGCTAAAAATATATAGCGATAGTATTGGCAGCGAAAATATTTTGAGCTGATTTAATTACTTTTATTTGGGAGCGGGAGCTTTAGTTGAAAAATTTACCGCGAAATGGTTTTTCCGCGTAAAGGATTGACAACGATACACATTAACCTCGAAATATTTTTTCCGCGCAAAGGATTGACAACGATACACATCAACAGCGAAAAAATATTTAAGCAAAATAAAAAGAGCGCAAACTATAACCTCGCAAAGTTTTAATACAGATATGCAATATGCGAAAAATATATAACGAAAGTATTATCCGCGAAAATATTTTGGGCTGATTTAATTACTTTTATTTGGGGGTGGAAGCTTTAGTCGAAAATTTTACCGCGAAAAAAAATATCGCGAAATGTTTTTTTCGGCGCAAAGGATTGACAACGATACACATTAATATTAAAGCGAAATAA